>CM040744.1:19813217-20413217 GCA_022829145.1 Albula goreensis
AACAATCTCAAGGGTATCTTCAAGGTATCAGCCCATGCTTTTGGTTTCTATGAGAATTTCAAGAAGGCAACAAAAGACACCAACTTGGTAGTTAGTTTAGTTTTGTAGAACCAAACCAATATAAGGAAGACCCACTAGCTGGGATTACATCAACTTTTGTACTTAACTTTGGCTTAAAATTACATGTAAGTTTTCACTTGTATCTTCACCAAAACAGTTTTGCAAGTTCAGCATGAACTATCACCATTAAAATTAAAGTGTGTGTGTGTGTGTGTGTGTGTGTGTGTGTGTGTGTGTGTGTGTGTGTGTGTGTGTGTGTGTGTGTGTGTGTGTGTGTGTGTGTGTGTGTGTGCACGTGCGTGTGCACATGTAGCAGACAGTATACCCACGGCTAAAATAGAAGAGTGTGGCAATCAGCACAACAGCAAGACCTGCAAGCAAACCAACCAAAGGCCATAGGACCAGGTGACCACATCCTGAGGACAAAATATTCACACACACACACACAGATACACAGACACACAAACACAAAATGTCTTTATATTATGTTTATAACAGAGCAACTCATTTGTGCTCATTTGGACTTCATTAACAGGGTGATTTGTTGAATATACCAGTCAGCTTACCATACAATTAACATTTAACACATACATCAGATATGTATAATGACACTGGCATTTTGTACTGCATCCAGATTTGCACTGCTTCAGTGTTCCTCAGACTGTGTGTTTGGATGCAACAGTGAACCATGAGAAGATGTTTTCAAGGTTTCACCATAAGTTTGATGGAATAATGCTGTGGTCATTGTCATCTTCAAATCTAATATTTGTCATGTTACGTGTGGAAATACTCATACCAGGAAAACCAGATGAAAATATGAAAATAACATCACATGAGAAAGGCATGATCATACATCATCAAGATCAGCCTTGTGCTTTTATTTCCAAAGGAAATCTATAAAGAGTTTTAAAAAAAAGCTTTCGGAATTCACTCTTGCAAGGCAAATTCCGGATCAGAGCAGGGAATCTCAAATTCACATTTACTCTTAAATATCTGTTTTAAATTCCCAGAAATATTCATTTTACCATCACTTAAATATTAAGCGCTGAAGTTTGCAACTGTCCAACCACATTACAGTGCTCTAAACACGCAAGTGTATACAGCAGTGTTGGCGTATTCAGCAAAGTTGGTGAAGTTCCCCTTATGTAATCAAGTTTGCTAGCGTAATACCACAAACATAAAATTTAACTTTTTTTACTTTTAGCTGTAACTGCTGGAATACATTGAGCAAATATGGACTCAAAGCATCTCAGTAGTTACCATGTAATAGCATGGGTGTTAGGGAGACGATAACAAAAACGGACCTCACTTGCAGGACTGCAGGAAAATAAATCCATTAATTATTAGAAAACATATTTAAAAACAATCCCAGGGAATTTTTGTGTATAAAAACTCATCAAGGACTGGTTCTCTGCATCCATAGTTCATGCCAACATTTTTTCTGGTGTTCATCATCTCCTACAATCACTACATGCTACTGCCATACGTAGTCACCTATTTTGGAAGGAGTATTTGCTTCACTATTGTGTACCTTTTGGTTACAGACACAGCATTTGGTGTGCTAAATTGTAGTTACAGGTTACAAGCATGTTGCTGGGCTAGTGTGTACTTAACCAAATTTAGGTTAAATACTTTTAGAAAATATGAATACTAAAGTATACAGACATTAACTTAACCTGCAGTTTTAAAAGTACATCTATTTTTACCAATATTCAGAACAAAACTTTCATACACTTGTACACTTAATGGTATTACTTTGAAATGTTTTGAAGAAAAGGATCAGCGATCAGACTTTGCTGGCATGCACTGTGCCCCAGTTCTGTGAGTTATTGGTCAAGGTCATGTGTATGTACCTGTTATGGGTTTCTTGATCACTTTCTTCCGACAGCGGCAAGGTGGATTTGTCTTTGGGGGTGGTGGGGTAGGAGGGGGAGTTGCAGGGGTTTCTGTCAGAGGTGGAGGAGGAACAAGGGGAATATATTTTTAGAGGGAGAAAGAATAGCTTTCCGCAGTGTTATCAGAGTCTTACATGCTAATGCAGTATTCTGAACTGAAGAAACCAGAGAAACTTAACTTCGCTGACACACAGCATACATGATTTGCCTTCTATTTTAAAACACCAGAGCTGGCATTGGTTTATCTGGCACAAAAATGTAATGTGGACATTTCATCTGGCTGATCTGGTTTGCAGCAAAAAGATCATGGCTAGTGACTGATGATCAATTAGAAAGAACGCTGTGGTAACCCCTGGTTAAAAATAACCTGTGTGAAAATGAATGCAAAATCTTGCATTCAGTCATTATCAACACCAAAAATGATTTTCTGAATAGGAATGTCTGTCTTTATCCCTTTATTTCAATGCTGATATATTCAATGTGGAGAGAAAGGGAAAAAGACAGACATTCCTATTTGGAAAATAATTTTTTTGTGTTGATAATGACTGAATGCATGAATAATTTTATCACAATCATAAATGATATTAATGCTCATATGTCAGTGTAGTGTAGTGTATTTACTCAGTGACTGACCACCTCTGAGCCCATGAAGCCCCCGGGCTGTAAATTGTGTGTCAGAGAAATTGTGCTGAAGGGCTGTCCTCAGTTTCATATCCAAATTAGTTCTATTTCAGTTATGGTTGATGTAACTTCAGTGTTACTGCATCCACACGTGGCACAGTTTACACTTATTGACTCTATCATTTTGGCAGCAGTGCAGTATGATGGTAAAGGAATCGGGCTTGTAACTTTGTCGTTATACCCACCTTGAGTGAGATACTTAACCTTAATTTTTATGTTGAAATGAATTGAGTAACAACGGGATAAGTGTGTCTGATAAATACAACAGGACATGAATGTAAATGTTGTCCTACCTCCTGGCCGGAGCTCAACACCAGTACCGCCTGGTAAGTTGCGGTTGTTTGGATACTGGACCTGGCAGAAGTAGCGGCCTGCGTCTTCCTTCTGCACATGGGATATTTTCAGAGAGTAGATAGTCCTTGTGCCTTCCTTTTTACTTCCTTTGTACTTGTCTGAGCTGGTAGATGGCGAGTAGACAACTTTGTCCGCGTTGTTGTGGTAGAGAAGGAACTGGAATTTGCCTGGACTGTCCAACGAGTGCCAGTACCAAAACACTGCTTGGCAGTTCTTCTCTGTGCATTCACAGGTGATCGACTCATTGTCATTCTCCTTAGGGTACTGGGATGTCAACGCGAGTACAAACTGGACTGTCACTTTGGGGCAGGATGCAGAAAGGAGAAGGGTAGAGACAGAGGGGGCGGGTTTCAAACAAACATTTTATTATTTAGAAGCAAAGCCAGCTGAAAAACACATGTTAAATTCTTCCTGTCTGAGTATAGGTCAATGGCTGGTATCTTTTATGATTATCTTATTAAGAACTATGATATGATGAGCAGCCCATTTTGCCCATCCTGGATCGAGGTTTACCTGCGGTCTCCATAGCATTCAAGACTATGTCACCATATCTTATGACCACATACATACATTGTTAACAAAATTAGAAAACTGCAGGACCTAAATGCTGATTGTATGAACAAACAGGAACAGCTGATTCATGTAAATACAGCCAATGAATGGAATACTACATGATTGTAAATAAGTATTTAACCAGTGATAAATAATTTAGACAGTGCTAAGGTAATTCAGATTGAAGTGACTGCGCTGTCTTTTCTGAAATTAACTAATAAAATTCCCCAGCCACCTTCCATTGCTGACATCATGCAGACAAATGAACATCTTTTATAATATTGCTATAACAAAACAGAAGAAGCATTTTGCTGCAATCAATAAAGAGGTGAGACATTGAAATAGCAAAGCAAAGTTTGATACATTTAAAAAATGAACGATGAAAAATAAATTATACTCATAAATTGTACTAATTTGGGCAACAAACTTTTTTTTCATTGCTTGAAGTACTAAAATAGTAGACTGGGCGATTTGATGTTGTTTTTTCTCAAGAGGCAGGTCTCGGACAATATAATTCTCTTGAACATTCAGTTTTACAACAGTAAGGCCAGATTTGAATGGTTTAGGATTTTAATAATAAATATAATTGTGTCAGTGTCTCGGCCCATCCTGATTTATTCAGTTCAAATTGTTACTTCAATTGTCTTTCAAGGGTCACTCCAGAGCATGGTTCTTCAACTCCGTCCTCTGGGGGTTCTATTATTTTAAGAAATGTTGCATATAGAACAAACATTGTCCTCACACTACAGTACAAAACCATGTACAAGTAAAAGTTTTTGTAATGTGTATGACTATTGAAAATGGCCTTATAAAATATGTGTAATCATTATATATCACTCTGCAATTGCCTGGATGTATGCTGACACCGTACAAATTCAGACCTGTGAGGTATTGCTTGGAGCAGGATTTTAAAAAGTTAGCATTCAAACTGTGGTTAATGTTTACAATTTGGTGAGATGAAATCCCAGCATTTACAAAAGTTAGGCCTGCATTACTCCATAATCCTGCTTCAAGACAGATATGACTGTGTATGTAGTCAACATTTTGATGTGTATAAAAAAGCTCTATTTCCTTTCAGTGTTGAAAGGCCCAAAGCTACAGCATCTGTCCCCTGGCCTCCTCCTTGGCTGTCCTGCTCTGCAGGCCCCATTCACACACATTCATACAGTTCCCTTCTAGAGAGGTACATTCACAGACGATGAGATTATTTTTGTGAGTTGACACGTTATAAGCTACCAAGCGCATACAATCACCATAAAGTCCAGCTGCTATCAAATCTCTCATTAAACCAAACAAGAATCGAATATGAAGATGAGCAGTCAGTGACACGGAGTATATAATGAAGAAGGCATTTATGAAATACAAGGGCATGTGAATCTCCATTCTTCTCTGGAGTTTCTGAAACCGTTGAGTCTGTGAAAAGTGACTCTCTCAAAATTAGCAAAAGAACCAGAATTAAGCAGCGGATTAATTCATTCAGCATTTGTCATTAACTCTGACGGACAATTAAAAACATGTTAGTTTTCTCCCTTATCAGAACAGACTGACAAACTTATTTTGGTGACCGCTGAAATTGCAAAAAAACTGTGGAAAAAAACCCTTGCATTCAATTGTGAGTCAAGAACAAGTGTCAACTGGTACAGGCTCATATTTTTTAATCAAATCTGGACTGTTTTGTTAGCAAGTCAGAGTGATTTGCATTTTCCAATATTTGTAAAGCAATGTACAAATGTTAGATACATGAAAACATAAATGTAAAATTAATGTAGTGACATAATGATATGTGCATGACATGAAGATAATATCAGTTTTTTTTTGATTGCGTTGGTAGAAGCCCATTCTTCAAGTGTATTCATTTTGCATTTCTCCACAGCATCACTGTATTTACATCTTATGCTCTCAATTAATATGTTTATGTTATGTACTGACAGTTTTGACTCATGTACATAATAAAGAGATATAATTTTAATTGCGTGATAGCTAAATCAACAAATATATCCTCCAGTTTAGGTATTTTCCGTTCATAACTGTTCAAGGCCTAAACTTTTCCGCTCATCCTCCCTCCTTTATCTTCTGTGTTAAAAACAGCACATTATTGATCTCACCAAAGTCTTGTAAATGTGACAATAACGTACACACAAAGCTCTCAGAATGTTAAGTGAAATAAAGTGATAACCAAGCATCATATTTCTGTCAATCTGAGAGTGACAGGGAACGGAGATGGAAAGAGGAATGAAAATGTGCTAGTTCGTGAAAGAAAGATAGAAATGATACACAGAAGCCTCCTGGGGGGGGCAGATCATGGCCTACCTGCTGTACATGCACAGATGAGCCACACCTGTGTCCTCTGGGTCATGATCTTGCTGTATCAGCTTGGTCTCTATCCACAGTGTTTTAGCTGCCTGTCAGTCCGTGTGTGTCTGTGTGTGTTTGTATGTGTATGTGATCACCCCTCCCAGGATGATGCCCCACCCTCCCTTCATCATGCCTCTCCCCTTCCCTCATCTTTCAGCCAATCAGAGGCTGGCCCTTCTGATCACAGACTGAGGGCACACACTATGAGTTTGAGAAGATGAATGTAGAAACTGGCTTAGGAAACAGCAATCTCAATTCTTAATGTTAAAATAAAGAATGTAATGTAACTCTTATGTCAACTCTTATGTGTAGAATGAATGTCACATGCAACATGTAAGTGTGATAATTATTGAATTTAATGTGGAAATCTTTTTCAGCTGTGCCCATTTTTCAGAGCAACTAGCTGGTACCATGGATGGCAGTTTTGAAAAAAAAAAACATTTTCAGCTCAATCTTTTATCAGTGAGCTTAGTCCCCTTCTTATTTTACTAAACTTAAAGTATTTTATAATATGAAATATAAAGAGAAGAAAGTTTATTTAATCATAGTGACACTAAAACCTAACCTTATATACCTGACCATGTCAGGAAATTCAAAAATAGTGGATTTTGTACTCAATGTACTCAATTGTACATGTACTTTGTTACTGCATTAATTTATTGCAGCATAGACGGATGTTTCAGAGATCTATTAACAGACATTGGCATATTAAGACGACAGGACAGCCAACAGCGTCGGAGGAATATTTCTCAGTAAGGCCTAAATCTGACAGTTGTTACAATCACTCTTTTTAAAACTTTTATGCAATTTAGTACACAATTCTTAATAAAAACAGAAGTTATTCATTTGTACTTTCAAATTCATTAATGTTAACAGGCTCAACAATACCTGACCTTACTATGAGTCGTGTTATAAAAAATGCAGTTCATTAAAATATTTTTAAAAAGCCGTGAAGAAATACAGTATATAAAAATCATGGCGCTTCAGTGGTGAGTCATTTCTTTCTGTTATTTCTTTAAAAATTACATGTTAGGACCGTGATATTCTTTTCTACCTGCACGTGGGTTTCCCTGTCTTCTACATGTGGTTGCCCCTGTTTTCAATGAGCACCAATGCAAGTTAACATAATTTTTATTTTACCAGCAAGGCATGCATGTTAATACTTTCTCAAGAATAATGCTATGTGATTGTATGGTATTGGTGATGAGTATATCAGTAATGAATATATTTTCAGTAACTGGCAATTAAGCCGAAATCCAGATATCAAAAAAACTCCAGGCTGATACTGGCAAATGGCTGATGCTGTGACCCAACTGTTGGCAGCAGCTGTATACACAGGGACCGATACTAGCTTACTGTCTGCTGGATGTGGGCCACTTCTGGGCCATAATTCTGTCCACATGTGGGCCGCATCTCATGGGTGAGGTGGGCCAGACCTGGGCCTCAGCATATTTGCTGTCTAGGTTAACGGCCTTGGGGTAAGGGATGTGTGGCTGGGTGCGCATGCATGCAGAGTGAGAAAGAGCAGCAGTAGCCCCAGGTGGAGAGGAGCCAAAACCTGCACCCTCCACCTCCCCCCCAGCTCCTTGCCCGTGCTCTCACAGGTGCACATCACAGATCCCAGATCTACAAAGCTACAGGTACAGCCAGCACAGCTGCAGGTGGAGAAATGAGCCAGACCAGACCACAGCTGAGCTAATGTGCACCAAAAATACACTGCACACTGCTGAAGCTCTCTACATAAACTCTGTACTCACTGTCTAAACCCTGCCAAAACACTTCACATACCTGCATCATCTGATCATTTAGCTACATTTCTTCATGGGCATGGGTGCTATGACCAGGGCTTAAAGGCAGTTCAGAACTCTTCTGAACTTCCATATAAAAATGTTTGTACCCTGTTCTTATCCACCATTATGTTGTGGTTAACTCTTAATGGTAATTGGTGGAAATAAAAAAACCTGCTCACACAGGTATGTCTCCAATCTCTCTTTAATTGCCGCCAGTACCAATGCTTGTGAAATACATTTTGTATATAATATACTCAATTTTGAATGTAAACACTAAAATAAAGATATATATATATATTTAAAGAGCTGGAATAGTAAGAAAGTATACTGACAGACAAACGATGGGGCTGTTTGAACTGATCTTTCCCACCGTTCGTGTGGCTGAGACGTTCGTGCGGTGCCCAAGCTGCTGCCCGCATGGGGGTCGCGAGGGAAAGGGAGGGGAGCGGGCACACCACAGCGCTCGGGGGGTCGAGGGCTTGTAAGAGACTACAGCGGGAAACAGCCACAAGATTCTTTGAAAACAGGAGATGTAGGGGGCTTCAACGCTGTCTTTTTCTCTTGTACTATTAAGAACTAAGACGCTTTCCTGACATTTCAAACAGAAATACAGTTTGTGTGTGCGCTTACATGTGTGGGTTACTTAGTGTAAAAAATGTTTTTACCTTTCCAAAACTATTTACCCAAGGCTTGCAGTCAATCAACATTTTCTCCTAAATTTTACTTATGAAAATGCTTATTTACTTGCAAATAATGATAGTTTGTTCCTCACAAAACATTTTGGAAAGGTCATTTTTAAAATGGCTAAACTTGACAAAGTTTTTTTCTTAAGAAAAAAATGTAACTTTATTTAAAGTTAAGGACAAACATGGAGATGCATCAAAGCTTAGCCTGTATATTTTTCTTTACTGTTGCCTGAGGTTGCTTGTATCTGAGCTTGTGGACTAGAGCAGCTTTAGACTCAGTTCCGCTGTTCTTTTTTCCATAGAATAGACCTACATGCCTCTGCAAACACACATAATTATTCATTCACCATTTAATCTGTGTTGTTCTTTCTATTTGCCTATCTGCACACACACACACACACACACACACACACACACACACACACACACACACACACACACACACACACACACACACACACACACACACACACACACACACACACACAGACATAATTATTTTTACATGCGTGTAGATTATGTTACATTGCATGTCCTAACTCACCCTTTTACCTGCTTTACATCCATTGGGGAAAACACATAAGTAGGCAATAGGGTCCAGTACTATGAACCAGATGGTTGTATAGCCAATCCTGTCACTCCATTGACAGTTAGGAAAGGAAGCTGTGTTTCTCTTGGCTGAAGTTGTAACGATATGAACTGAAAGCTTTGAAAAGCAACATTTACAGTGAAAGAGGGTTTATAAGCTGTAGGGATGCTGTTTTTGGTCTCAGCAAATGTTGTAATATGTAAGATTTTTCATAATGTATGCTGAGGCCAAAGAAAAGACATCTACATTTTTTCAACCAAAATTATACCAACCAACCAATGAATTAAAGTCAACGTTTAAACTTTCCTCATCTATCTTGTAATTCCTTATTCTATTATTTATTCATAATAATTTAGAAATATTGAAAAAAATTGTGAGTGAAAACAGATTTTATGTGGTTCAGAACTGTATTGAGAAATCTGTGTATCTGTGTATATGTAGGGTGGGGGGGTGTGGAGGGTACATATTGAGTCTCATTCTATAGGATGTTAATTTTATAGGAAGTACTACCTTCCTACACCTTATAAACCCACTCTTACTATAAATATTGATTTGTAAAGCGTTCAGTTTATATTGTGGCAGCTTCAGCCAAGAGAAACAATCATTTGTCATGAGTTCAGTTAATGTGACTTCTGTTAATTTGTTCTTACTGCAGATGCATACAGATACAATTAAAATCACTCATCTTCACATCCATCTTATGCAAGTTGACATCATTAGTGAACAAAATGGAAACAAGTTCAACATGTCACACCAGACAATGGTTTGCCATGAACGCTTGCCTTCTTGACCAAACGTCTGGAGGATGGCTGCTGGGTGCTGTAGGAAATATATTGGGCAAAAGGTTTTCTTCTTGTTGCAAAAATCTAAAAATAAAGAGTAGCTCTAAACTTCACTTCAGACACAGTTCCCCAGGATATGTGACATGGGTTTCTACATTCTCATGAAGTAAATACAACAAGCAATCTAAAAGCCACCCCCCAACACACACACACACACACTAAACCTCCACTCCCCCACCTCAAACCTTAACACCTGCCTGCAACCCGAAACTTGTGTCCCAGTTGTGAGCTTCGTCACTCCCCTGCCTAAAAACACAGAAAAAATAAATGCAGAATTTAATAGGGAAAGTTGGTGCAACACAGGTTACAGCACATGCCTGCAAAATGCAGCCAATGGAGTAATACTATGTTAAGAATTCCAGGTATACCAATCATTTCAAATGAGTAGACACTCATGTATACATGGGATATCTGCATTCATAATACCTCACTGTGCAAAATTTAGAATATAATTCACACTATGTGCTCAAGATTAAAATAATAGAGGAAAAAGAAACGGGAAATAAAACCTGACTTCCCTTGCTCTATTTCTCTCCCTCTCTCTCCCCCACAGTATCTTATAGCCACCGGGATTGTGAAGTATATACGAGTATACAGGGTATATCCATCTTAAACTTCTCAGGACATATAGTAAACCCATTTATTGGCCTTATTTCCTTGAATAATTTATGGGCTTTGGAGTTACAGTATGCCCACCTCCTCAGACAGTATACCCACCTATTAGCCTTATTACTATTAATACATATAAGCTTTGGAGTTACAGTTGGCCACGTGATCCTCAACTTGGATGCAGGTGGTATAAAGAACAAGAGTAAAATTGTTTGCTAACTATCTCACCAGTGCCCTCCTGTGGCAACAATTGAAAATGGTATCATGACTCAATTGTGAAGTCAGTAATGAGACACACTGAGAGAGACAGCTCAACTTCCTTCTAACTTACAGAGGATATGAATAAGAAAAATCAACATTCACACACTGAGATCTGGATGCTGCAAAGGGGTGCAGACTGCCATGTAATTTTGTTTTAATCGTAGCAGTCTGCACCCCTTATGCAGACTGCCATGACATCCGATATAATGCCTTCTTTTATAACGTGAATGACATATTGGTGGAATTTTGAGCTTTTGTACTGATTTGGAATACTTCTCATAGCTTATCATACATAAAATACACATAGGTACTCCTTGGTTTACACTGTTGCTATCTGCATTGTGCTAAAGGCATGGTCCTTTGATGACAATAGGCTGCTAACCACTGCTCTGTGGTATGGCCAACTGGAACAAACAGTAATAAACAGACAACAGCAAATAAAATGGGGGAAACTGGTCAAAACTGGTCTGCGCCATGCAAGGGACAGGAAATAGGAAATTACACAGGTGTGAAACCATTATCAGTCATAGTAAAAACAGATTTTTGATTCTATTTTCTAAAGACTGGCATCTCAACCATGCAGTGTATTAGAATCAAATAACAATTAAACTGGTATTTTAACAGTTTAACACCTTGGTGAGCAGCTACTGATGTGAATGAGGTAATGTGACATGAAAATGGGTGGAGATATAGTTAGTGGTAAATGACTTAAAATGGCTCAACCAACAAGTTTTGCTCTTTACAAGATAACACACTGATTGGTGAAAATCAGTTAGTTACTGGTAACATGTTAGCCCCACCCAATTGTCACTATAACAGAGCATCTGAAAATTTACATTTCTGAGGAAGTATGAGTGTTTTGACGCGCAATTTAAATTTCCTTACTTCCACCTACAATAATTTTCCACATACTGTGATGTACGCCCTGTCCTGCTCTACAAATGTAATGTTGCCCTAACATTTAAACATTTAAATGGCATCTGTGAATATTCATTAATGGTTGTCCTTGATGACACAATGGTAGCCATCAGTATAGCAAGACATGAAGGACTGGCACCTTCAAGTATAGTGACAGAGGAAGGAAATGAGAAATAAATGTTCTATATATAGAACACTTGAGCCAAATTGAGCAAGCAGCAGCAGATGAGGCAACTTCCTGTCCAGTGAGTTCAGTTTTAAAAATGACTGACAGATGTAAACTGGTGTTTCCGTAACACTCAGTTCCATTTCTCTGAGGCTCTGTTGTGTGCATGTGTGAATTTTACTGATACAGAATTAAAATCCTTTGCTTGGATGATAATGTGACATAAAACAGATCGAACCATGGTGATATCAACTTCTGATAAACAATGCCATAGTTTGTGTACAATATTTTCTCTGTCCAGCAAATGATACCCTGATTGAATAAATCAAGAGCCTTTCCTGGGAACGATTAATGACATGAGATAAACAAATCAGATAGAATTCATTTATTGCATAGTTTTTTTCCAAAATGACAGACAAGCAAAGTTTGTAAAATGGAGAATTGTTAAGGAGAGTATGAGAGTACAGAATAATATCTGCATCTCACAAAGGAGAAAAAAAAACTTGCATAAAAGTAGAAACACTCTCACTGCAGTTGTACTGTTTTAAATATCTTGATTGGTCCACTGTTCAGTAAAACAGGTTTCATACAGAGATAAGACACTTTCAAGAGGCAAGTCAAATTCTGAAACTAAGAGCAGCAGCTTGAAGATATATACACAGAAAGAGGGTGGAATGATACAAGGTGTCAAATTAGGTCACAAACACTGAGACATTCAGCAGGGGAATGTGTCCAGTTCTCTTTCTGAAATCTCCTCTCTTTGGCCAAAAAAAAAAAACCAACAAACCTGATTTATACATTATCAAATTTGTGAGGGACACTTTAACAATATATTAATATTTTTCAAAAGCACTTTGAAGGATGGCTTCCCTCTTCCTTGAGCCAGAAATTTTTATTATGTATACAGTCAAACACACCTCTCCCTCCCTCAGCTCTAGCCCCGCACTGCCTCTCCACCCTTAAAAGGGAAACACATGAAATTCAATTTGTGTTTCAGTCAGAATCCTCATCATCCAGGTACTCCTCCGCATTACTGAGTGTTCGGCTTGTGCCTGTTTCAAAACAAGAAGACATAAGATAGTCAATAAGGCTGTTACTGTGCCAACCCATTCCAAAATGGGTGAAGCCATCAAGTGCTGGCAAAGGCTACACACACACACATTGAAATCAATAATACTTGAATAAAATGGCTTTTGAATAGACTACATGAGTCATTCTAGGGTTCATTAAGCCTGATTCTACCTCCACTATGTAAGCCAGATGAAATTGTATTATGTTAAATAACCACTGCTGCCATCTACTGGCCAAGGAGACTTACTACTTCCTTGTTTCCTCTTCAGCAGGGATGCACACTGAGCATTAGTGGCCATCTCTAAGGCCAGCTTCTTCTCGTTGTTCCGGATGTCTGTCCTGGCATCTACCACACAGGGGCAAGAAAGAGCACACATTTTACTGACGTGCATGAACAATCACAGATATCAGCTGCAAGATCAGATTAGTAGTTCATTTGCATGTTTGGGCACCTGGGTGTCTGAGAGAAAGAGTCTGTCTAGCTGTGTGAGTGCGCATATGTGTCTGTGTGTCCTCCAGCAGAAGATGCTTACTCTTGTTCAGCAGCATCTCCACAATATCCGAATATCCCTTCCATGCAGCTGCATGCAGTGCTGTATCTCCCAGTTTATTCTGCAAGGAACACAAAACTGAAATCACAAACTGTGCAACATCAACATACACTAAAGCACTTCATAAACCAGTTTACTGGATTGTTCAATCACAAGATAATTATTGACATCATCTAATGTGCAGAATACAATGAGGATCTTATCAATCACAGAGACGGTTAGTGACAACCAACAGAACAGCAGCAGCAGTGGCTGTTGGATTCGTACTTCCTGGGTACCTGTGTGTATTAGCCCAGGAAGTATCCACCAAACACCATTGGACTTGTGTAGTTGGTTCTTACAACATACTCTTTAATCGGTGAACCTCCTCTCACTTCCTGTTACTCAGTTGTATGTACAAATCACGTAATATAAAAATCTCCTGTAATAAGTGCTCCCTGTTAGTTCTGCTTTGGTGGTAGTGAAGAGCCGGAAAAACATTACTCATTTTATTAGCAGATAAGCCTCACTTCCCCAAACAGTCTCTGATTGGACCTACCTGTTGGTTCAGTTCAACATTAGCATGTCCAAGTAGAAGCTCCACAACATCTGTCAGAAACAAAGCAGAGGGAAGCACTGAAACTCGACAGCCAGGGCCTTAATGGCATACTCTGACATTTTGGCCCCTTTGTCAACTAAACAATGGTGAAGCAACCAACCAGTACCAACCAATTTTTTTTTCCAGCAAAGTCATAAAACCCTATCTCTTGCTCTAGATCTGATAACTCCATTATGAAGCAAATTCTTACTAAATGTATCTAAATCCAGTGAACATGTTCCAGCCAAACCCGGTTACAAACAGGTGTCTAGCTTACCTTTGTGTCCACCATGACATCCCCAGTACAGGGCAGTGTTCCCGGCCTTGTCCAGTCCATTTATTCCCACCTTATTTTCCAGGCATTCCCGTAACCAGCTCAGGTTTCCTGAAATTCGAGAATACAGGGCATCCTCCATGATCACCACGGCAACCCACTACGATGCAATGGCAGGAGATCAGCAAAGCCACATATGTCCCGAGACTGAAACCTGAAACCCCCTGGTTCTGATTCAAATGCCACCCAGTGGCTGCTCTCTGTAACAATGAAAACTATGTTTTCATGGAGCCAGAAACTATTGAAATCACTGGGAATAACCAAAAGGAATTAGAAAATGACAATAAATGGTGTTCTTACATGTGGCTCACCACCTTAACAATCACTTCTGAGAGAGCCAAGCCAGAACACTGTGTTGTGCATTTTAGAACAAAGAAATTTAACCTGTGAGTTACAATTTAGTTAAATATTTCCCTCACTTAAACTGTAAACAGTATTCATGAAAAACATAATACAACACATTGATTATCAATCCACCTTAGCACAGGACAGAAGTTACATAAAAATGACCGCATCAGATGCATCATGTGTTGCCTGGCCTTATCGCTGGAGGTTTCAGGCAGCTTGTGGTTTCCTACCTCGCTTGGCTGCTTCGTGCATGGGGTTGTCTATCGACTCTGCCTGCTCAGCAACTGCAACATTCAACAACAAGCAGGTATCACCAGGTCAAGATAAAAAAATATTACTGCACATTTTCCTGTAATATTTTTCTGGGTGCATCTACAACAGCAGCCATCTTTACTTAGCACTTAAATAAGCATGCTGCAAGATGTCTCATTAGTTATGGGGATTCCTGGAGGGTTTTTTTTTCTATAGTTAAACATTTGGTGGTAAGAACATTCCATTCATTGAATTCAAAAGGTTTCAGGTTCACTTCCACAATGGTGTTACTACTATTGCACCCTCGAGCAAAGTTGTTAACCTAAACTTGAGAAACAATGTTGAGGAAACAAGCTAGCCCATGTTTGTTTGGGTCCAGAAAAGCATCCTGGAAATTCCAGGGCTCAAGAGAGGACAGTATTCAGCCTGACATAAAAGGTTATTTATAAGGCAGTACAGGAAACTCCAACACCACCGATACTAATCTCTGAATACCTCTGAGTGTGTCCGAGCTGGGCTACTCCCCCTGAACCTTGCAAGAGCTCTCCATGCAAATAACTTTCTTTGCATTTTTTCCAGCCCTTTAAGCCGGCCTACGATAGCCTTTGGGTGGACATTTTCAGAGCTTAAGCTGTGTTTTCAGTCCGGATGTAGCCCTGCTAAATGGGGACGTTACGTGGGTATGTTATGTCTCCACTTGTGTCCCTGCACCTTCCAAAACTCAAAGCCCTGGCTCTGGGCTGAACCTCCACCCTGTTTAATGCTACCCTGAAGATTCTTTGCTATGTGTGATTGTGAAAAAACTGCTTTATTTGATTAGGGGCCTCTGCAGACAGGAGAAAGTGAAGACATTTAAGTACAGCACATAGTTCTGGCACACTGCATGGATTAAATCAAGTTTTGTCTCTAATGTTGCCTTAAAAATACACATAGGCCTTCATTTTTTCTCTCACTTTAATCCATAGTGACATACACACCTTACATTTTAACACAAAATCTTTTCATACAGCTGGATATTTACTGAAGCAATTTAAGGTTAAATGGTGCCATGCTCAAGGGTACAACCACTGTGCCTTACACTGAAATTAAACCTGTAACCTCTGACTTAAAAGCCCATCCATTATACTATTTGTTTATGCATAATAACAAGTTATGACTTGTTGCAAAGACGGTGCTTACCATAGTTACTGGGGATAAGGCCAGTTCGGCCCCTGCAGGTTCCCTTCCACCAGTTACTGTCACTCTGAGAGGGAGGGGGGAGAGAGAGAGAGAGAGAGAGACCATCACATCATCAGAATACAAACCAATGCAACCAAACAGCCCCACAAATTATGCACACTGAATTAGGGGTCTCAGACCCAAGCACTCCAAGAGAGAGCAAAACACAGCACATCACGATTAGTACCAAATACACACTGAAGCAACACCACGAAATACACACACCTAACCAACAATACCAAACAATACAACCAGGGTTTTCCAGTCTCAGAGAGCTGAAGTGTCTGCATGTCAACTGTTCCCAAAAACAACCTTCACCTGTAAACTGAATGTTTCAGTTTACGTGAACCAACTATTTTGACATTTGAATAATTTTTCACTTGTGATCTTCGTTCTGATAGGCCAAAGATTTCACTACTACATATGCACACTTACCCCATGGGTGTCTACTACCAATCGCACAGTGTGTGAAATTACGCAGGTAACAACGATCAAATATTTTATATTAGAGAAATATAATGACAGCTAAAATTAAAGAAACAATGCAACAAATGCAAAAACATATTTGCATTTTTCAATATACACAGCTCAGCTAGATCTCCTTGGATACTGCAAATAAGTGGGATCATATAATCAACTCACCGTGTCTGAAATGTACAGAATGTCTCCCTCTTCAAAGTACAGCTCATCAGGCTGAAAACATAAAAAACATTATCATCATTTATTTCATCTTTTATATATTAACACAATTATGCATGAACAGTTATAGGATTTATTGCAAAATTCAAGAACTCAAGTAATCAAGTAACTATAAAATATTTTTAAATACTTTTCAAGATTGTTAATACATCACATCTTATGCTAGGCAAAACATACACTATGCAGGCATTCTAGGTATACCTCTACTCATAGAGTTTACTGATAGTATTATAAAATTACCTGTTGATACAAATACATTCTGCATAACATTTACGGGAAGTTGGGTTATTTATTTATTTAAATAATACTAAGAAATCCCTGGTCCTGGAATCTCAGTGTGAGGCATTATAGGTACAGATGGGAATAAGATAGTGACACCAAAATGAATGCTTACCATAGGTTACCAAAATATAACTGATTTGCCACAACCAATCACTGCCTTTTGCTATAAAAAAATACCTTCTGATTGGTGGAACAAGTTAATAATTGACAGCTAACTGTAGCTTGACCCAATTTGTACATCACTTCCCCAGTCAGTTTCTGGTCCTGGTAGGCCATAAAGCCTGTTTTGCAGTGAAGGAAGCAGAACCCTTATTTTTCTCCCAGAGATGGAAAATAGAATGAACAACCAGGCAGAAAAAAATGCATTTATGATTAAAAATAAGAAATGTAAGCACACAATAAGCACATTTTGACATGTTACTTACAGTTCTCGGGTCAAAAGTGAATAGAGCTCTGAAGACCTTAACTTGACCTAAATGAAAAGGAACAATATGTTAAAATGGGCAGTGACATTTAACATGATCAGCCTCCTTTCCTTTACATTGTTTCAGCAAAACAATCTATTTCTTTTTACCAACAGTT
The DNA here is from genome assembly GCA_022829145.1 of Albula goreensis. Taxonomy (NCBI): domain Eukaryota; kingdom Metazoa; phylum Chordata; class Actinopteri; order Albuliformes; family Albulidae; genus Albula; species Albula goreensis. The sequence goes on from CM040744.1 coordinate 19,830,890, forward strand.
TACCAACCTTTTCTCCTATAACTTCCTATGTCTGTTTTAAAATAAGGGCTGCAGAACATCATGCAAGACATCATGAAATCAGGACTCTGAAATATTTTGTGAACTGGAACTGCCTTTATATTAATTCATGTACTTTGCATTTAGGTCAGACTGTAAATTGCATAGTTAACTGAGATATCCCATAGAGGTGTATTCATTTAATTGATGCTAGCTCCTTTCTGCAGTTCTGTGTGGAAGGTAGATGTCCTGAACCATCACCTATCCTCAATTATTATTAAACTAAACCAAAGAATGTTATGCATTTACTGCAGCACCTACTATGGCTATTACCGCTTGTTTGTTACAACAATGCATGGATGATATGGCACTTGTTGATGCATTCTCTGTAAGTATCTGTAGTTAGAATCAATTTTATATGCCCGATGTAATGTAAATAGATGTAAAAGAGTCTGGCTGGCAGGAAAGCATTTCAGAAGAGTGAAAACACAGCAGCTCCACAGCTCCTGGCATGCAAGAGGCTCAATAGCCCATTTGAAAATGGGGAGAAAATCTTGAAATATAGAGGGAATAAGCTTTATAAAAGTAATTCAACTAATAAAGCTATCACAAGGCCCAATTTCCACTGTGTATCTACAGAGTATTTCCAGGACAAAAATCTTTAAAATATCAGAATGATATACAGTACGTATGGATAAATCTTACAAAATATGATTTTTTTCAGCCACACAACATGCATAACAGTGAATATATATTCATTTGGCAGATGCTGTCATCAAGAATGAATATGCCATATGAATGCAATAAAACATGTGTACAACAGGAACTTAACAAACGGTCATATTCTGCATTGGCTAAAATACATAACTGATATATCTGAACTGAGATGTCCTCTAGTTTAAAATGGTTTGTTCTGTTTAATTGACAGTCAATCTGGATTTCCCACAAATGACCTTTCCCTAAATCAGATGGTGATCTGAACATCTGAAATAACAAAAAGCTATGCATTTTCAGTTCCTTATTATAATACAGGGAATATATACATTCAAAACTCAAACCACATAATCCACACTTAAACCCATTAATAGATCACCAAGGATAAGCAATAACGTCAGCAATTATAGGACAAAACTCAACATGCGCAAGGGAGTCTACAACTGCCTTGATTCGTGTAACTCCAAGCCCAAATATTCAAGAACCTCTCAGGAGTCAAATCTCAACACAACTGCACTAGTGTACGTTAATCATGTCGATCATGAGGTAGTGGGAGGAGATGGAATTCCTACGCAAAGTTATCGAGTGTTCCATGTGAGACAGGCCTTAAGACCTTAGACAACAGAGTTTTGGAGAGCTTCCTCTCTTTAACAAACCCTATTGCCAAAGCGATCTGTTTTGATTGTGTGAGGGCGGGGGGCATTTTTCTATAAAGACATCACCCCTCTCGCCGGCGGTGCAGCGTTCTCAAGCCAAAAGCTTTCAATGCGTAATAAGGTAAAACTGGTTTCTCAATGCACAGTCTTTAGACCTGCAGAGGAATGTTTCAGGGTTGACTCCCAGTGCAGAAGGTAGAGAGAACACAAGGCTGTGGGTACATTCCGACAAGCACAGACTTGCGCACGCCTCTACTGCTCCGACAGACGTGCGCAATTCCAAGATCTGTGATATTAAAAAAACCAAGGTAATTAAAGAGGGCAAATGATCCCACACAATACTCTCAAATGTTGGACAATCTGACTTAGCGCTCTGGCCCAAGAACTGCTGTCGTCCAGTCTAAATGCTGTGATGAAACAGATGTATCGTTCTGAGAGTCATACGGGGGGTTCTCTCCATTGTACTGGATTACATTGCTCAATAACAAAATCACTAATGGCAACCCCGGTTACTCCGTTTTGAGTGGCAAGAGGATGCATTACCAGTAAAACAATCACAGGACCAAAATCAACATATACTCGAGTCTTAGTGCAAGATATGCAATTATTTATCCAAAAATCGGTATAGCTGAATTATAAGTTAAAATGCACAAGCACAACACTATTTTGAATAAAGAGTAATAGAGCTGCTACCCTTTCCCCACACAAAGCCAGCCTGTCAATCAAACAGAGATTCTATCATTGTGACATTGTACATGCCACTTACGTCACTGTACTGAACAACGCGACTGAATACCAAGAGGGCCATGCAATTAAAAAGTTTAACAATTAAACATTAATTTGAAGAGTAGAAGCTTGGCTAGCCACACGGATATCGGGCGTTTCCCTCAAAACAGTCGCGCCGTGTTTGCATGTAAGGAAATGCTTGCGTGGACATCCCCGGACTGCAGGGTAGATGGATCCAAGCGGGTCTAGCTAGCTGGTTAATTAGTTAGTTACACCTTTACGCGTGTTCCAAGAATATATTCATCCAACTTATTGAGTAACTTTGATCGGGGGAGAATTTAATTTACCGCAGGCACGCTAACCAGGTCGGCTATACTTTGGAAGCTGACAAGTGCACCCCACCCAAAACGTTACTGACTCGTGTTTGCAATGAAAATACCCTGCCCTTATACTCACATTTTGACCGCAGGAGGAAAAGGGGAACTGTGCTTAAAAATCCAGCAGCGACTTTGTCGTTTAATACATTAACACTATAAGCTACTCACTAATGTAAAATTGTACAAGCTGATACGAGTTAACTGTAGGTCAAATAAGGTTTCTAAAGTGTCAATAAACACGTTTATTTTGATAGTAGAGCAGTGCTTGGCTACCCTCGTACTTAGCTTAGCCTACGCTATCGAAGGAGGTTCAAATGTGCTTGATAGCTAGCTAAATAAAGTTAGGTCATTTCCACGTACTTAAAGTAAACTTACCAGGTTTGGCCGGTTTAGGAGGAGGCTTTGACATTTTGGTTTTCTAAGTCAATATTATTACAAGATAACCGTTTAATCCGTTAAACTGAACAAGAAATACTTTCCACTAAGGGCAGATGTTAATGAGGAAGTGCAAAAAATGTAGAAGTGCAGCGCGATGCGGAAAAGTTGCACGACGCATGTCTGACTCTCAAACGACATTGTACGCTCTGAGAAACACTGCTCCCAATTGAGGTACAAAGTGCTGCTTGTGAAAACGTCAACAGCGCAGCAAACTAGGAACCTGCGTAGAGCCAAAATGGAGTCCCTTTTGCGCTGACATCTTCGCAAGTGATAATTTAAAATCTGAACCGATTGCCGATGTGCAGTGACGTCAGTTAATTTGGTAATTTGCAAAGGTTTTACATTCTGAAACATTATAGACAACTGGATCCACACGGGCCACGTAGCCTAATATCTACACAGCGCGCGCGTAAGTGGTGTTCAAAGTTGAAAATGAGAAGGTAGAGGTGACTCAACGCAAAGAGGCATCCCGCAAGCTTACATATTTATCCAGTTATCATGTATTTTACCTTTAACCTATAACTGTTTTCATGAGTGTACAACTAGTCCGTCGAATGAGATGAACAAGTGACGTAATGCTGGAATGAGCGAATCGCGTAGGTTTTGACTGCTTGCAGCGTTGTGCCGATCTGTCACTGGAGTAAAACCCGTTGTTTTATCGGTGCGGGTGTAGTTTCAGCACCACGTTGGACCGCAGTTAATCTGAACCAGGCTGATCTGTTGTCTTGGAACTTTGAGTGTAAGTGACTTGCATTATGATTAACAATGAACAACGTTGAGAGTCAGGTAGCATTTAGCTAGTTGCTAATATAGCTAGGTAAATTGCCTAATGCAACATTTTGTAAACAATTTATTTACTCATTATTTGTGAGCCCACCAAATCTGTTTGGATATTCCTAATAGCATTGATGGTACAGTTCATGTTATCCAGTGAACTTCTCAAACGAATTCTGACTGAAAAACTGACGCATTTGCCCATTTCAATAGCAGCACATTCCAGGGTGTAACGTTAAAGTTTCTGACTGTTCTCAGATTAACCACTTCCAACAAAAGCCATGAAAAAGCTCATCATTGGAATTGGAGGGTGAGATACTGCATACGAAAGCTGTCATTTTATAATACTGTTTTGAAATTGTTATTTAAATGCATGAGCGTGTACTGTTTATGACTTCCACACATATTCTGTGTATTCATAAATATATTTCTGGTGCAGCTTTCGCTGAAACAGTACTGTAACGCATTGTTTTATCCGCACAATATCTGCATAGAAAGAGTCAGCTTTGTTTTACCGCAGCTGCTTATGTATTTTTGTCCCTTATCTAATTTGTCTCACATGTTTGTGTCCACACGTGGTCCTCATTTAATCAGGCTCTGTTCTTCCTCAGAGTTACCAACGGGGGTAAAAGCACATTGGCAAAGGCCATTCATGAGATTGTCCCCAACAGCTGTATCGTCGCCCAGGACACATACTTCAAGGTTTTATTCTTCAAATTTATATTATTTTCTCTCAAACAAAACAGTTGATCAGCGCTAATTATGAGCTAAAACAATAATGAATGAGAATAGAAAACAAGAATGGTTTATTTAGCACTGAAAGTGGTAATAGTGGAGAAGGGACAACTTAGAGGAAAGCAAAAAGACTAGATTCTATACAAACACCCCCCCAACACACACACACACACACACAAACAACAACAACAAATAAATGAATACAGAAGCTGAAATAAAACTTAATGTAAACCCTATTCAGTTTTGAACCAGCATAATCCTGCTAGGTTACCCATTTACACAGTACATTCACGAAAGATAGAGTGAGATCATTTGTGGGAAGCATGGTCATTGATTTGGGACTACATTACAAAACATGAACTGCCTGTTGTCCTCGATCAGCGTTTGTCATTTGTCTTAAAATCTATGTGCAGTATTAGTTCAAATAATAACACTGACACATCACAATTTTCAGTAAGTAATTATTGAATCGCTACTATTCCACAAAGCCTTGTCCCATGCTGCAGCAGGGGGCCCACAGCTGTAACCTTGAGGTAAGGGGCCCAATATGTCCTTTTCTAGTGAAAACCAGTGTACATGGAGCACAGTGGTTACTTGTCATGTTACCATAATGTTATACCTCAATGAAGCAGTAGTTTGTTAAGCATACATTTCATTGGAGACAGTAGTATGTCAAGATCATTGTGCATGGCAAACTACTGCTTCCATTGAGGTACAACATTGTGGCCCAGCTTCAGTGATGTTATTTTCTGGTAAAATAGTGTTCAACCACTTCTGACAAATCACAGTGTTGTGCATGTGGGACTCTCAATTCGAAATGGCTATTAAGAGCCAGGAAATTTTCCATTGGTTAGTCTGTAATCATTGTAGACTTATGCAAACCTTCTGGGCCAACCCTTAGAAATCAGAGAGAACCAATAACCAATGAACCAAGAACTGATGCTTGAAAGGCAGCCTATGCCAAAAAGTCAGTGTGTGTTTGAGCATCTAGAGTGGAGACCTGTGCTGTGGTAACAGTGAGTTTCCTCCAATTTGTAGGAAGACTTCATAGTACCTGTTGACAGCAATGGATTCAAACAGTATGATGGTAGGTGGCTCATTCTGCATATCAAAAATACTGTGAAATACATCACCAGATAATCAATGTACTTGGTTATTAAACTATTCTGTCTGTATCTTTTGGGTGTTTTCCACAAAGCAGGATTAAGGATTTAGCTGGCTAACATTTGTGAACAGTACGGAGTAATCAAGGCTCTCACCCAATCAGGTGTCAGCTCACTCCCTGGAATACCTCCTAATTGGATATTGGAATTATGCAAAATATGTTTTTTTTGAAAGATGAATGCTTTTCTCAGTAATTACTTGGATGGTATTATTTTCCCTGTTAATCTGTGGCTGCAGTTCTCGATGCCCTTTATATGGATCGAATGATGGGTGATATCCAGGCATGGCAGAAGGACCCCCCATCATTCCTCTCTGACTATAGATGTAAAACTTCATCTGCCGCAATTCCCAAAACACCAGGCGTGGTGTATGTCCTTATAATCGAGGGCTTTCTCATCTTCAACTACAGGTAGAGGTGTAAGCATTCTTTATTTTTAATAAAGAAAGACAAACAGGCAATGATGCCTAGTTGTCTTTCTTCTCACTCCAATAATTTTTATTATCTAAAAAATTAAAACATTTATTTATGCTATTTATTTGGGTTACAGTTTAGTTGTAACTAGTATCATTAATTATATTTGGATTTAGCAAAGCAGTCTTTAAACAGCATAAATGAAAAGTTACACAAAAAATGACAGATCATTTATATGAGACATGCCTGGATGTTTTGTCAAACTGGGAAACACCTAGTCTCATTTGACTTAAGGTTTCACTGTCGTATGTTTTAAATGTGTTTCAATCTAAAGGCCTTTGAATGAAATTATGGATCAAAGATACTTCCTGACCCTACCATATGAGCCGTGCAAAGGGAGACGGTGGTGAGGACCCTCTGGTTTTCTCATATTTTTATATTCACTTGTTTTTTTAAATCATACTCCAAAAGTATAAATAATTTAGCAAACATATTAAGATGTGGAAAACTTCCTTTGGGACAGACAGTCTACCTCTATAGTAGTTATGCTATGTGAAGAATCTCACATTTCCTTAAGATCTATGATGCAGAATTTTTGGTTGCCTGGTTTAATCTGTTCCGTTATCCTAAGAAATCAATGAGGAATTCTGCAAGCATAACCATATTTTGACTAAGACATACTAGTGGAGTCATCATTTTTTGTATGCTTATGTTAATTTTGTTGTTTTCTTCCCTATCTCCTTTATTATTGGTTCCTTCTCTATCCTCTGTCTGATTGTTTGTTTCTCTGTCTTTTGTCTGATTGGTTCCTTCTCTGTCCTCTCTGTTTCTGATTGGTTACTTCTCTGTCCTCTGTTTGATTGGTTCCCTCTTTATCCTCTGTCTGATTGGTTCCTTCTCTATCCTCTGTCTGATTGGCTCCTTCTCTGTCTGATTTGTTTCCTCTCTATCTTCTGTCTGATTGGTTCCTTCTTTATCCTCTGTCCGATTGTAAGTTCAAGGGTGTATGTGCCTCCTGATCCTCCTGGGTACTTTGACGGACACGTGTGGCCCATGTACTTGAAAAATCGAAAGGAGATGGAGGAAACTGTAAATGATCTAGGTGTGTTTTCTTTTAATCTGCATGATCTTTTGCTTTTGTTTCATATAGTGGATAAAGGTCCAATCCAGTTAAATGTCCTGATTTTTCCTGAAGAAATATGCATAAAATTAAGCAGGGGGTGATGATGGAGTTCTGAGAACTATATGGAATAGTAATGCCCCCTCATCTGATCTCTAGAAAGGATAGCTTTATCATAACTGTAAAATATACAAGAATGTACATCATGGAAATTGTTTGATGCAGAAGTCAGAAAAATGTACTTATATGGCCAAAATCCACATAAATTTACTGGCATGTCTCGTTTTCCACACAGATCATTGTGAAACATCATTTTCAAGGATGTGATTAGGTCTGTCAATATAATTTCTTTTGTTGGGTGATATATTGTCCCAGAAATAATTGCGATAAACAATATTATTGTCATTTTAAGAACATTTTATGCCACTGATATAATGATAATATAGTAGCATAAGGCATGTACACCCTTTCAAAGAGAAATACACTTTACATTTTAAATAATATTCAGACATTGGAATTGGAATGTCAAAAAAATGTAAATATCCTAATTGAATAAAACATAAATAAAGTAAAACCACACAAGGCGTCTGCCAGCCAACTATCAAACATTAGCATGTAAGCAAGCTAACTACTCACAAAGCAGACAACTTACTTGCGCGGTCAAACAGCTATGCCGTGCCTACGGCGTAGATTCAACACAGAACCATCGGCCCCACTTCTGACACAGAGTAGACGAGAGGACAGAAGCAGCGCGACTGGCTAAAATGTTTATTACATTCATTCTTATGTAAACAAACACGCATGTAAACACGATGAGTAAGATAGAGGTCAGCAAAAATGAACAAGGTCATGTCCATATATTGTACGATTAAAAAATTCAGGATTAGATAAGCGGGTCTGCCATAATCTTTCTATATAGGCCAGGTCTGCATCACCACTCATGTCAGTAATGCAATTGTTTTCAGTGTATCTGGATGGAATGAAGAGCAGGGAGGAGCTGTATAAAACTGTGTATGATGGAATAACATCAGAACTGCAGAAGCTTCTGGGTAAGACCTACACTGACTAGAGCACAGAACAGAGCCTATCTCAGACTCTTTAAATCATAAGAACTTATAAAGATGAGAACAGGCTACTCAGCCCTAGTAGGTTTTCCATTTACTAACAAGGTAAAATAGGACCATTTGTGGACATCAGTGTCACTGTTTGTAAATGTCATCAACACAGAAGGTAATTGTCTAATTTGTATTTAGATGTAATTTTTAGGTTCATTAGTGTGTATAGGCATATGTACAGATGTGCAATTGAATGTTTTTGTTGTTCTCCCAAACAGATGCAAACTAATGATTGCCTGTTTAATGTCTGGCTTGAAGACCACAGTATACAGTTTGAACAAACACTCTATTGAGACTGTTACTGACTAGCTTATAAATGGAATAGTAATTGTATGTCAGATGTTTAGACCTATTTGTGTCTTGCAAAATTAACCAAAGCTACTGGTATTATTATAAATATTATTTTTAAAAAATGTTTGTTTGTGTGTTATTACATGCATATAACTAATTTAGAAAACAATCTGTGGTGTAGGAAAGTTCAACAATGAAAGGCCCTACAACCCTCTTCATGATATGATTACAAGCAAATTTCAGATGTATTTAAAATTCCTGTAGAACATATGCCTATTTTACATTTTAAAAATATAAAAAGAAAACCAGGATACACTGTGTTAATGTACATAATTTCCAACATTGTTATAATAAACGTTGAACTTACCATTGTGAAAAAAAATGTTCTGAAAATTGATTAAAAGCCTCGACTTTGTTATATTAGCAGTCTGTGTTTCATTGCCTCTTCAATGTTCCCGTGGTGATATGCAGTCTGGGGTCAGCATCCCCAAAAATCATTATGCAATGCAAATACGAGTTTCAAAACGGGACAAAGATCAACAGCTAAATCAAACAAGGCTGTTCAACAAATGTATATAAGCTCTGTGAGCCATGCAAAAGGGAATGGAGTCATCACATGCCACTGGAGAGGTGAGTTCAGTATTTTTCCTTCTCTATGCAAATCAGTTTTTGTTTTTTAAAAAGCACAACAATATGGTTATATTCTTCACTCTTGTTTGAAAACAGTTTTGGAAAGGTTTCAGTGGCTGTCATTTGAAAGATAAAATCCAAGCATTTTAATAATACAATCCAAGTAAAGTTTTGCTTTGACTAAAAGTTAGATAATATGAAATTGTTTAAAATTGTTGACTTTTGTCAGAAATGTCCAAATACACTGCAGTAACTCAGGTAAGGGATTTGGATGAAATTGCTGTTTCTGCAAAGGCTCTTACATTGATTAGAGAATGGAGAGGGTAAGAGGGGAAAGATAAAAGGTGAAGGCCTTGTTTTACCAATGAAAATGAAATGCTGATGGAGTGGATTTAGAATAGCAATTTACTGCTTCACATCACCGGCATGAACTACTCCACAAGAGCAGCTCTGGGGGGTTGGGGGAGTGGGGTGATTAAAAACCCAGTCCAGTTTGTCTTATAGTTTGAGACAGGAGAAATCCCCTATTAGGTACTGATAATGCTATGGCACATTATAACTCATCCTGCAAGGCTGCAGGCCCTTGTTACTGATAGCACGGTCTGGATTCGGCACCGACCTTGGGTGAACATTAATGTGTTAACACGAGGGTGGAAGGACGCCATGTCTGTTTCATGGATTATATACCAACTTTCACTCAAATTATTTAATTAGCCCAATTCTGTACATGACCTGGTATTCTTAGCTTCTTCATTAATGGTAGCTGAAGACCATTATTGTGTCCCTAAAATATTTTGCTGTTGTCTGATTTGCCAGTGGTCCAGTGCTGGGGTACATGACTAAATAACCAATTGAGGCAGGGTAATTATTTGAAAGGAAAAACTGACCGATACAATGACATGCCAAGAATGAGGTTGGGTAGAGGGCAGCTCAGCATCTTAAACTCCAGTCTGACACAGATATAGTGTCAGCAGAATTGTGTTTCAGCACTAGAACTCTTATGTTTTGATGTTTAGTTTGGCCTAAATTGGTTGTTGATTGAAATGAAACCATAAAAAACAAAATTTCTTGCATTTTAAAATGCATTTTGTATTTGTGTATTGTACAGTTACCAAGATGAGGGTGTTCCTGAGCTTGTGTGTTGTGCTGGTGGTGCTTTGGTCCACTGTCAGGAGTCAAGAACACTCACATTCCCACCATAATCACCATGACGAACGTGTCAATGGCAGTTTGATCTTCGAAGAGAACACTGACTTCGCTTTCCGTCTCTATAAGCACATCTCAGCCCTGCCCGGGTCTCAGTCTCAGAACGTCTTCTTCTCCCCACTAAGCATCTCAGTTGCCCTGTCTGCACTGTCCATGGGGGCCAGAGGGAAGACGCACCAGCAGCTCTTTGAGGGCCTGGGCTTCAATGCGACGGACATCACAGCGGAGGAAGTGAGTCAGTCCTTCCAAAGCATCCTCGAGAATCTCAACAATAAAACAGATGTCAACCTTTCTCTGGGAAGCACGCTTTTTGTTGGAGAAACCTTCAAGCCCCTTCATAAGTTCCTGGAAAGCATGAAACGCTACTATCATGCAGACGGTTTCAGCACAGACTTTACTAAGACAGAAGAGGCCAAGGAGCAGATAAATAAGTATGTGGAAGAAAAGACCAAGGGTAAAATCACAAAGTTAGTTGAGAATCTGGATCCCCAAACACTTATGTATCTCATCAGCTACATATACTTCAAAGGTGAGGGACACGCTACTGTTGAGAGGAATATTAAAAGCCAATGAATACAACTGAGCAGTAAATTCTATCAGGCAAAAATAAAACCAATTGTGCAGAGTGTATTTATGCAAGTCAGTCATGATATATTGTATTCTGTCTATTCCTATTGAGGCACAGTGGAGTTTCTGGAGTTCAAACAATAGTCTTTTCTACTTTTTATTTGCAGGGGTCTTATCCCTGGTCCCAAGGGATCACTGTATCCTTGCTTATGTCCCAAACTGATATCATTGAGTAATTAATGTTGTTGAGAACATTTTTCAGCACCATTACTTTGAATGTTCAAATTCATGAATTTCAACTTGGTGCAAGTCTGGCTTATGACTGTTTTATTTACCTTTTATATCTTTATATCTTTTCCCACAATTAATTTAGTTTCGGTGACCAGACATTCACACGTCACTGATATGTAGGTAAAGTCAGTAAGTGAAGTAAATCATCCCTCATTAGATGTTCAAATTGTCATTCTAAAAAAAAATATATATATCTCTGCACAGCAGAAATCACTATTATGGTTGAAATGAAAACCAGCATTCACACAGGTTCCCCAGGACCATGGTCTCTCAGATCTGCTTTACAAACTAGTCTTTCCAATTTTGTTCATTCTGTTTTCCCAGGAAAGTGGGAAGTCCCATTCATTCCAAAATCAACGAAGGAACAGCCATTTTACATTAATGAAACAACGACAGTTCCAGTCCAGATGATGTTCGTCGAGGACTTTTTCAACATTTATTATGACACAGGGATCTCTGCCGACATCCTTCAGCTGAAATACAGTGGGTCTGTCTCCATGCTGCTAGTGCTTCCTGGGAAAGGACTACAGGGTGTGGAGGAGGTGGTCAGCAGGGTGCACGTGGCCAAATGGCTGAGATGGATGAAGAGAATGTAAGAACAGTTAATGGACCAATCACCATATGGGTTTTTTAAAACAGTCAGTCATCTGAAATAAATATCCATTCATAATTTTCTGGCATAAAAATTGTACTGCATGTCCACAATATTCTGCCTTTGAAAGTATTACCCTAGGAATAACTGCCAGTTTATTATAATATGAATGAATTAATATTCCAAGTTAATTGTGTATTTCAAACAGCTAAGCACAAAATCCAAATTTTATAGACCTTTTTATAAATCAGCTTAGCACCTTTTTTGTCATAAACATCTGTCAAGATATAAGCTCTTATTATTATTTTTAATTTTTTTTTACAGAAAAGCCAAGGTGTTCATTCCCAAATTTTCAATTAAAACATCCTATAAACTCAATGACGTTTTGTCTGGAATGGGAATCACTGACATCTTTGAAGACACAGCTGAATTTAGTGGAATAACAGATGAGCAAAAAGTGAAGGTGTCTGAGGTAAGACCAGTTTGAATAAGAAATACTGAACTAAAAAATACAAAAATAAGTTGAGGCATTTTCAAAATATTTGCTATTTTAAACAGCTTGTACTTGTGTTCAGAGAAAGTCAGTTTTACCAAACTAAGCTCCCATTTTATATTGTATTGCTCTATATTTGACCTATGTTGATCCTTCAGTAGGAACTACATGTAAAATAATTATGACAGACTGAAATTATGACAGAAAATATAATGAAAATATAATGAGGCCCAAAATGAGCACCTGTCCTTGGCTTTGACTCTGCTTTGAAACTGCTATTTCCAGGTGGTGCATCAGGCCTCTTTAGATGTTGATGAGTCGGGAGCCACCGCTGCAGCCGCTACAGGCGTCGGCTTGATGCCTTTGTCTTTTGTGCGTTACCCTGTCCTGAGGTTCGACCGGCCTTTCATGGTTATCATGTGTGAACAGGAAACCAAGAGCGTACTCTTCCTTGGAAAAATTGTAAATCCTTCAAAAAAATAAAGACCTGTTTGTAATTTCTATAAATAAAAATGCAAACTGTAACTTCATTTTGTAGTTTATGGTAGATATTATAGGCACAGAAAGAATCTCAATGATCAGTTTGGTGCAACAGATTTAATGTTGATTGTGAATAGGTTGCTGGGCTGGGATTTCAGCGGTCTCCTCAGCGGTCTCACTTCCAAAGGCTAACTGAAGAACAGTATCTAATTACATTACTAAGATTACTAATTACACACTTAATGTACTGAATTCTCATAAAAAATACAAATTAACAGGAGCAGTGTCATTAAAATCTCAAAATATCCAAATAGATTATCTTTCCCTTTGTTATTATAATGCAGTATTTACAGTAATTACTACCATCCAAATTCACTCATATCACATAACAACTACATCTGACAGAACTGATCCACTCTACATTTCACTTCCTTATTTACATTCTACGTCACCGAAGGAACTCGCCATGTTACCCTGGTGATGTAAACACTGAATTGTTTACCCTGTCAGTCATTTCGGCAGGATTAAACCAAACGGTTACAATGTATGTACTCATTACTCGTTTCAGCATGACAAACGTATAAAAATATATATACATACATTTAACAGGTTACTAAGGTAGTCCAAATTATATTACATTTCACTCTAGATAATCAGCTTTATACAAAAACAACTGTAACAGCATTCATTCTCCAGCGAACAAGCTAACGGCTTTAAGCTGCCGCTAGGATGTTAGCTAATTAAACAATCTATTAGTAAACTAGAGATTTACATTTATTACATTTTTTATAATTATAAAGCTTGTCACCTTTTTAGTTAGGATAGCAGACTATATTACAGCATTTGAGAATGACCTTTGGGATTTTACCTTCCTCACCTGAAACAAGAAAAAGCGTTTCAGTGGTGAGCTGGGCTGGGATTTCAACGGCCTCCTCAGCGGTGTCGCTTCCATCGGCTAACTGAAGAACGCTGGGTTCTTCAGTGATGGTCAAGACACACGCAGCGTCGACGCCGGCTGCTGAAGCGCCTCCTTTCATTTTGAATGGGGACCGGCAAGACGCTCGCGCGGGGCACAATAGGATTGCAGGCGTCGAGCGGCCAACCGGCGGGGCGTGGAGAAAAAGTTGAAATCAGTGAACTTTGACCCGGCCGCTTGAAAACGCCACCAAGCAGCAACCAACCGGATGCTACAACATCGCATTTTCACTCCGCGGGTACAGTCAAATGCATGAAATAAAATGAGGAGGAACTTATCGTTGTTGCAAGATTTACGACCCTGCTCTGCCATTATACAGCTATAGTGATGGAAGAAACATTACCTTTAAAACTGTGGCAGAAATCATTGGCGTTTCTGGTGTGCAAATATAAATATGTGTAAATAGATCTCCAGAAAGACTATATGGTATATTGATATCGTCTAATGTACAATAACAAAGTTTTCAATGGATATTTGACCTATCTGGTGTAGCTAGGCTATTGTTCCCCCCAACATCATATAGCTAATTTGTAATTAGCCCACAACATTAATCAGAAAACCAATGAATAAAATCAATAACTTCCATCCTTTATTCTAAATAAATTTGGATATCTGTAACAGATTCAGCACATCCCCATATTACTAAACCTACAACTAAACTTTTCCAACCTTTACTTGGATTCCTCCCCTTGTTCCTCTTGATTTTTATGTTCTGCAATCTCAAAAGGGTAGTTTTGACATTGACCTCTTCAACGAGCAACAATTACATAAATATAAGTAAATATAGGTCTAACATTGAACAGAGTTCAAAGGTTGATGGTTGAATGACTTCATCAAAGTGAGGATATTCTTGTGTGTAAATACTTATGAGAGTTTGCATAGGTTGTATGTGAAGTTCACTACTTCCACTACATGTTCCTTCACTACTAACACTATATGGCAAGACTGATGGATCAGTTTATACCTTATTTTTTCCCCAGTGAGGCTGAGCCAATTGTCACCGTGCCAATGTGCACCAAAGTGTGGGTGGGACTTAAACAAGAAGAGCCAACCAAAGGCCCTTAAATGTTGCAATTTTATGAACATATATTTTTTTTTGTTTTCTTCCTCAGCTTTCCCCCAAATAAAAAAAAATGATGGATTATAGGCTTACAGTGAAGGATAAGATCAGAACTTTCCAACAACGATGAGGTACCAATGGATCATCTGTGTATTAAAAGTTCAAAGCTGTACATACCTCCCAATCCCCTTGGTATGCTTGCAGCTGTTGATTCCCGTAACAAAATATGTTAATATTCAACTGAGGACTGACCTTGCATGACCACAAAAGAGGACATTATCCTCACCTTTGTTTGCTGCTGTTTTTACAAATGTTACATTTGGATTGGGAGGGAGGGCAGGGAGCCGATTTATGAAAATTGTATTAGCTTATGTGTTTTAATGTTATTAATTGAGAAACTTATCCACTAACCATCAGAGCACAGTTTGCACTCTAGACCACCCAGAATTTGACGGAGAACCTGGAAAACATGCATGTTCATGTTAGCTTTTCTTTTCATTGTGATACTTGCAGGTGTGGCTCAATGAATGTAAATGCTGAATTTCAGAAAGCACAAAATACACTCTAGCCTAACTACATCAATCCTTACATTTTAAGCCAGTCCACCTGTTTAATTACCCTGCTCTGTCAACATTAGCCTACTGTCTGTTGGTAATGATTGCTCAAATTCTTGTTGTGTTTTAAACCCACACAGTTCAAAGTCTGGCCCCTGAGTAAACTTAATGAAATACATAAATTCAGAGTCTTGATGACAGAAACATTACCACAGAGGTCCTGGATGCGGTGAGTTTTATTTAAGATTTGATTACAAAAATTATTTAGGAAGTATGTTAAATGCAGCGGTGTGCATAAACTGAAAGAATGTCAACAATTACTTATTGTCACTGTCATTTTGACATATTTTATTGTAAAAATGTATCATGCATAAATCACATTTTAGAAAACAATAATGAACAGAATAATATAGCTTTTCATGTTTGAGCATAAAATACAGTTCGTTTTCTGTATTGTTTATTTAAAAAACTATTTGTTCCTCAGCAAGGGTTCGAATGATTTATGTGCCCACTATATATTTACAAACGTCATGTAAAGCAAAAACGGTCTTAAAAAAGGCAGGATGATACTACTGTCAAAAGATAAAAAGTTATTGGTCTATTTTATGAACACATTGGCAGACATTTTGGCAGACTAAGATAATGCATAACAGCAAAATGTTCAAGTCGCTACATCTCGCACAGTTGGGTAGCTATGGTCAGGTGAACTGTTGCAGCTGTTTAGCCTTTAAAGGACAAATCCATCAGCAGATATCCATACATCAGCAGTTTCCACCCTCTGCAGCAAGCACAATCCGCACAATTAATCATAGATTCCTAAACCCACCCTACAAGCCAATAGAAAATGTGAACATATGAACAAGGACCTTGTTCTGACTAATCAGAGAATTTTTGATTAGCCTACTTGTGGAGCACCGCTTTTAAACAACAAAAAGTGAACACTAATTTGCCAGTAACAGTGAATAAACTGCAGTCGCAACTGATGAGGCATGACCACAAAGCCAACATATTTTCATAACCATAAATGTTTAAGTAAATTTTTGTTTTCATTTTTAGGACCAAAAATCTATTTCCTGTGGTTTTCAACTGTTGTGATAAAATGTGATAAGAAATGAAAAACAAACAAAAAAACTTAAAGATTTTTGTGAATTTTGTGAATGTCTGTGTGTATGTGTTTAATAGTTTCTAAGATGAGGGCTCTCCTGAGCTTATGTGTCGCGCTGGTGGTGCTTTGGTCCACTGTCTTGAGCGAAGATCACTCACTTTCCCACGGAGCAGGTCATGATCACCATGACGACCATGTCAATAACAGCCTGAGGATCTATGAAGAGAATGGAAACTTTGCTTTCAGTCTCTACAAACACATCTCAGCCCTGCGCGGGTCTCAGTCTCAGAACGTCTTCTTCTCCCCACTAAGCATCTCAGTTGCCCTGTCTGCACTGTCCATGGGGGCCAGAGGGAAGACGCACCAGCAGCTCTTTGAGGGCCTGGGCTTCAATGCGACGGACATCACAGCGGAGGAAGTGAGTCAGTCCTTCCAAAGCATCCTCGAGAATCTCAACAATAAAACTGAAATGACAGTTTCGGTGGGCAATGCGCTCTTCATCAATGAAACATTCAAACCCTTTCCTGAGTTTCTGGAGAACATGAAGCGCTACTATTATTCTGAGGGTTTCAGCACTGACTTTCGTAAGACCGAGGAAGCCAAGGAACAGATAAATAAGTATGTGGAGGAAAAGACCGGGGGCAAAATCGCAAAAATTCTGGATGAAGTGGATCCACTGTCAGTAATGTATCTCATCAGCTACATATACTTCAAAGGTAGGGGATGTAGTACAGATGTTATCAGCCTAGCAAACTTTTAGAAGGCAGGACCTTCTTGTTTTCTGTCTACAATTCAGGCCTGTATAGACTTCAATTGAGTTGATTCTTTGTCAAATTAATAATGGTAATAAAACTAAATAAAATGAAATAATAATAATAATAGTCATTGTTATTATTTTCTTGAAATCAGAATTAGAAGTAGAGTCTTTACATTATTACCCATCAGAAGACTTATAAACTTAAGAATGCTAATTAAATTAAAGATGTCTGATGGCTCTTTACACAAAGCAAAGGTGATGTGTGCAGTTTGCAATGGCATTGAAATAAGATTCAAATTCTTGCATTTCACAAGAGTTTTAGTTTTATGTTTATGTAACCTTCTGTTTCATAATAGTACTTAATATTTTCTGTTGATTCCAAATGAAATTGATGGTTGATTTGGTTCCATGTTTAAATATTCCTCATTTTAAAAGAAATGTTCTTTTAAAGTACAAAAATGTGATTAATCACAGTCAATTACAGTGACTCATCCTAGTAACACATTTTTTAAAGTTAATGTTCTACATACAACCCTATTAAAACTGTTTTTGAATTGTAATGTTGCTTCTGTTTTATCATATTTCACTGAACTGACACTTTTACCCTGCAGGTGAATGGGAGATTCCTTTCAGTTCCTTCCTTACCAAGACAGAAGACTTTCATGTTGATGACCACACAACTGTCCCTGTTGAGATGATGGTCCAAGAGCGTGACTTTCCTGTCTACTATGATGAAGCCATTTCCACTCACGTTCTGCAGCTGCATTATAAAGGTTCTGCATCAATGTTGCTGGTCCTTCCAGAGAAAGGACTGCAGGGTCTGGAGGAGGTGGTGTGCAGGAAACACTTCAGAAAATGGATGAGATCATTGACTGAGCGGTAAGACCTTTAAGTCATAAGAGATAAGCATCAGTGTAAAGGAGTCCCTCAGTCAACTCTAGTCATTACAAACAAATCAGCCCTTGGAGTTTTCAAATCCAGGGTTGATGTATACCCTTTAGAACCATAGAATGTTGTTAAATACAGAGTTACAAGCCAAAAGCTGTAGTGGTTTGCCACTACACCTTTGTATACCAGAGGTATGGCGGAAACAATGGGAACAGAGACAAAACTAATAAAAATAAAGAATTTAACACAAAAACAACACAGTTCCTAAAATCATATTGTAGTTACAGAACATAATAGTTGTTGTGTATGTGTGCATTAATATTAATATATCCACTGCATAAGGGATATCTGTGCACATTTACAAGCAATCTAATTCATTTTACATACTGTTGGATTATAAATTAAGAATGGCTGGGTGGACGTTACTTGAGTGCCACTTTGCTGTATATGTGACAAAACATCATTGATCAAAGTCATGAAAACCCTTCATTTATGTATTGCTTAGTCTTCTGTATTTTGTAAGCTCATTCAATATTATAACAAGTAATCCTACAAATAATAAAACATTGTAATATAATGAAAATCTACAGAGTACCTGCACTCTGAAAAGAAAAAGTTATTTTTAGCACCTTTAAATGTTCTTCATTCGTCCTGTTGGGGGAAGCCTGAAAGGTTCTTCCTAGATACTGATATCTTTTAGAGGTTCTTAATTTAACCGTCAGTATAAGGTTCTACAGAGAACCCTTAGGAAATATCCATGTCAACGAAGAATCTTTAAGGGTTCCCCAAGCAGGACAAAGAAGTACCTTTTTTCTAAGAGTTGTGTAGTGCTGCATCAAGCCTGACCTTGAGCTGTCGAAGGGTCTCAGGGCCAGATTTACTAAAGGACTGTGCCTGCTTTTCAGGCGTAAAAGCAGCCGCTGAAACGTCTCGGTATTTTCGTGCGAAACAGTACTAAACAGTTGTAATGGGTGAAAATCGCTATTAAAATGGGATTTGCGGTGACTATGTTACGGCGACTTTCCCCTTGAAGTCTCCCATTCTCGCAATATTAAGTTACATGGAAAAAGCACTTAAGCGCAGGTTTGAATTAGGCCCTTCATGCATTTGTATACCTGGGGTGAAGGAGTTAAAACAGGGTGGAGATTTTGCAAATGAGGCCAATTAAGTATTGTGTCTAATTTACGAATCCTTGCAATAACTGCAACTCCCATCTTTGTGTGGGAATTTTTACGACTTCTGAAACCAAGTGGTAAATTCTGCCCCGTCCGAGAGTTACCCTCTTTCAGTTAACCTTACTGCAAGCACTGACCTGATATAGCAGTACTGGAGGAACTTGAGCCACGTACCTAAAGAAAATGCTCTGTCCGCTGTGGTGATGCTCTTACCTGTTAACTACATGTCATCGCGTCCGTGTCTTTTCAGTACAGTCGTATGGCTTCCAGGTGGGTTATTCAATCATACAAGGATACAACGAACAAGTGTTCACAAACAGAAAACGCACATATCCCTTGAGGTTGTGATGCAGGTTGTGATGTGTATTATTTCTCATGTGGTTCCCTCTGAACTTGCACCTGGTAGCTCCGTTTCCATCGCGGACCGCCTTGTTGTCTTGATGTGTAAGCATGCCATATATGACCTTTTTATGGGCGTCCCCACCGTAAAAATTGTGACATGAGGCCGTTTAATTTTTTGATCGCGAAATTAGAGCAAGTCTTGTTGAATCGTTCGTTAATATTTCTGTGTTTACGACCGCAAAAGTGTCGCTGTATAGAGAATATTTTTGCGCTACGACTATTTCTTGGTAAATTTGGCTCTCGGTCTCCCCTGTTTGATCTGGTGATCTGTTCCAAACGCTGGCAACTCTTTGTAAAATAAAACCCCCTGATATCAGTATAAAATTTACCCTTGTGTATTCATGTACTGGTGACTGAAGTCAACGTTACCCCCGGTGAAGCATATAGGACAGCAGTAGAAGTGAAGTAGCAGAAAATAGCTACTTTGCAATACCAACTTTTCTGCTGTCATTCACAATGGAATTCACTGGAGTACCTAAGTTTTTAAAAGCATGCATTTACAGTTACGGTAAATACTTTATGATCCAATCAGTCTTACAGCATTTAATATATATCTCATTTTTAAAAAATGTATATGTGTGAAATGTGCCACTGATCTTCATTTGTTACTTGACACTATCGCAGATTTTGAAATTAAATTCTGACACTTTTTCAGAACGTATACGGTACATGTCCCAAAATTGTCCATTGAAACCTCATATCAACTCAAGGAAGTTTTGTATGGAATGGGAATCACTGATATATTTGAAGATGCAGACCTCACAGGAATATCAGAGGAAAGAGATTTGCTTGTGTCAAAGGTAGGTGAAACTGATATGTACTTAAATATACAAATTAGAAGTAAGATATTAAGTTACAAATGGACTCAGAAATGACTTATGCAATAAAATAATGAAAGGAAAAAAATTGTCACAACCCCCTCTTTGTTCTGAAAACGTTTAGGTTGGTTAACATGCACTGAGAGTGCGTGGCGTCTGAACAACTGTAGCAGAGAAATTGACACTGTATGTCAAATGCAAACTTGAAGGAAGATATTGTTTGAAATTAAACATTTGAAAAGGAGGCAATGTATGTGATAAATGGGAAAATATCCTCACAAATCCATTTTTCATATTTTTTTATTTAGTTAAATCCACCGAGGGTGTTTGACTTGTGTTAATTGTGCTCACCTGTGTTAAATATAAATTGGTTTTCTCAGGTTGTTCACAAGGCAACTTTGGATGTGAATGAGGCTGGAACTGTGGCTACTGCTGCAACGGGGATTGAAATCACGACGAGGTCAATGATGTTTCCCCCAACCCCCGTCCTAAAGTTTGATCGTCCGTTCATGGTTTTTGTGATCAATCATGACACCAGAAGTATTCTATTCATGGGAAAAATCCAACGTCCTTAACAATAAAATACTTTTTATGACCAACTCAGAGTTATCTGATTATGTTTATTTTGATGTATATATTATTAAAAAACTGCATTGGGACAGAAATGACAGGTCATTGCATGAAAAGGATAGTCCAGTAATTTGGCAATTAAGCACTTTTGTTAGCTAAACAAGAGTATAGAATATCGTATCCAGAAAACTGGTACCATTTTAATTTCAATTACTCAATATAAATCCTCTCAATAATTCAGCAGACTACAGCTGAAAGCAATCAAACTGAATGCAAGACCATGGGGGAAGCTCTGGGAACACAATCTAGCTAAAAACATGTATTTTGGACTGTAGGAAGGAAACTGTACTACCTGTCTCAATGAAAGTGGGGTTCATATTAGTCATGAACATGTCTAGTATCCAAACCAAGCTTTTACAGTGACAGTGTTTTATGTACTACTACTGGCGTTAAATTGGCACCATGTGATGAAAACTCATTCACCAGACAGAATGGCAAATATTTTAGACACTGTAATACATATCTCAATGGAAGTGGGGGCCAGGTTACACATGAACCTCCCTAGTATCCAAAACATGGATTTTTATGAGGATAGGTCTTTTATTTGTTTCTTTAATATTTAGGCAACATTATCAAAGCACTGCATTTCTATTACCCAAATATGGTACCACACAGGGACTGTATTGTTTATTGTAGGTGGCTTAATACCTATAAAACTTTGTAGCTGAGAGTTAAATGGGCCACCAAGCTGGGACAATATGACATTAGAATTGTCATATTATTTTGTATACATATTCTCATAAATGCTGACTGCAAGTGAAGGAAAAGGTTTTACACCATAATTGGGCCTGCATTACCATAGGCCTGAATTAATATTAACAACAGCTTTTTTAGTATTTGGATCATTTTAGTTTTTCTTTTTTTATTTAATTGACAGGTTTATTCCTTCTCTTAAACTATAAAAACTATAATTTAAAAAATCTAAAATCTATAAATGCCAAGGAAACACATCTGATTAAATGGATTAAGAGTAATAATTAAATATCATGCTTTGACAAAGCAAGACATTGTGATAAGTGGTAGAGAGAAATACTACAAAGTACGCAAAGGATTTCAAAATGTTCATAATATACTGTAATTACTTTAAATTGTCACCATTTGAATATCTACATAAATTTATTGCAAATCAAAAAGCAAAAAGCCATAGTTCAGCACACTTTTTTATCACATCTGTAACAAAAACAATCAAACTGATGTACAAAGTTTTAGCGATGTCTTTTTCTGCCTGCAGCTAACATCGCTTGCAAACATCGTTTAAGGTGCCGTCCCAAGCAACTTGCAGATTCAAGATCATCCTAGGTCACCGGAACCCATATCTCGGCAGGGACACTGATAATTCCCATCGATATAGAATCTGTGCTTCGGCAGAATGCTGTCACACCATGTTTTGATGTCCGCATCTGCCAACTGGAAAATATCCAATCCGGATCCCTTTTGCTTCAATGCAGGGGCTTGCATCAGGTGATGACCAATAACTTGACATGCTGTTCAATTTCGTCTCGCACTACAGCCTCACCCAATGAGGGTAGAAACAGACCAACGCTGTTTCAGCTGCAGTACCGTAGCCCAGGGAGCATATACATACAAAAACTGCAAACGAAGATCCCCGGAAGTTGTTTGCATATCAATCAGGGTAAGATGTATTTTGAAAAATAATATGTATTTTATTTGGTTCTTCATGTTTGTAAAACAATGTTTTATCAAGCTGTTTAGCCTTATCGGCTGTGCATTTGGCCCGGTGGCTTAACCAGAACAGTGGTGTAGTGAAATCCGCAAAAAACGAAAGCATCGTGATCAAAATGCAGAACTACTAGTGGAGCTCTAAAGGGGCGTGTGTGCTGCAGGTTTTTTGTAATTTAAACATGTGGATAGCAGTTGTTTATGATATCTGCCTAACCTTATAGGTGTGAAGATTAGCCATGTATGTTCGTCATCAAGCCAGTTAAGTTAGTAAAGTGAGCTTGGCAGTGCACTTGCTTTTCTTGGACTATGTTTTATTTTATTTGCGAGGGGGGGGGTGCTGCGGGTTGCTGTCTCCATGTGCGTAAATGCAGTATAGGAGTATAGGACATATATGTCGACCAGATACATGTATATATTGATGTACACTGGATAATAGCTAACCAGGGTTGTAAACTGACGTTTTAGAGTAGTTAGTTGGTAGTTGCTATTCAAGGTAATGGTTGCTGGACATTGCATCCCGCGTTATGCAGTCTTTTTTTTCCTCATAGACGCCTGTACTTTGCAGCAATTTAACATGGCTGTCAGTAATATTAAAACAGCACATATCATTAGGAGTGACATTGCTACTCCGGCATATTTTTTGCAGTTATGCTATTTAAAATTCACCCATTCCCCACAGTTTTGGCTTGTGTTTTGAAGCTTACTGTAAACTTACTAGAAGGAACCCTAATGCATGCAATTTACTAGAAAAAGATGGACACATGTGGAAGCCTCCATCCTGAGTGTATATGTCATATTAAGTGAGTGGTTAGTCATGCTGTAATTCTTAATATTTCATTTTTGTAATTTGAGAATGTTCCTGTATTAAGGGTAAGTAGGTGGTTATTAATGTACATTTGGCTATGATGTGGTTCATTGCACAGTCATGCTGAGCATGGAGAATACAGGGACACTCCAGCTGACCTTAGAGTGGTCATAGGCTAATGTCTCAGAATCAGTCCAATTTATTTGTGTACATCCCTTAACCGTATGTGTCATATTACTGATTTATTATTATTATTATTATTATTATGGGTACGGCAAATAATGTATTTTTGTGGCAAAAACACAAAAACGTAGTTGAATGTTTCACATTCATTTCAGTGATGTTGAATTTAACAAAAAACGAAGATGATCAATAAAGAGAAAACATGAAATAGAACAAGAATAGGAATAATTGCATCTTGTATCTTGTTAGTATTTCATCATGAGGTGCATCCAGTTCATACACTGTATTGGAGTAGTGACAGGTGTCTTGCATCTGTGATGTTTTGAATGTCAGCTGTGCCCTAATGACTGATGATCTGTTGTCATGAGTCCTTGGAATCAACACTGGTCCCATTCCCTGGGATGGATGTTGGCAACTAGCTTACAACAGAGTTACATTGTTTGGTATTTCTTATAGCTTGTACATTTCAAAGAAGTGACAGATAGCCTGAGTTGCACTGGAGGACACATATGCATGTTTTGCACCGAGGAGGAGATGTACGTGGTTGGGTAACTGGCAACAACTGGCATAAATTGCTATTGACTTTTTACAGAAAAGGCATATAATTGTAGTCAAAGTCATAAAATCAATAAAGTATGTCATCTTTAACTCTTCATGGGCTTTTTCCTTTTGCCTATACTTCCAACTGAGAATGGCCAGTCATCCCAAATTGTAGCTCTTCTTCTCTGTGCTCAACAACCACATCATTCCAGTGTACCATAGGCTACCAGATGCTCTCTCCGAGACATGGAGTCAGCTGCTGGCTTTTCTCATTCTAAAAGTAACATGTTTCACCAGATGCTGTATTTGCCTTACTGCACCCAATGTTTAAGCATGCAGTTACACGATAAGGCACTGGTTCTGTGCTGCAAGACAGAGCCTTATCTAGGTGCAACTGAATTTATAATAAATAAACAAAAAACCTGCTTGTAGGCCTGTCACGATGATTACGTAATCGACTAATTTCTTGGTCTATTTCTTGGTAATTGACTGTCACTTGCATATTTATAATTATATTTTATGAGACTGATTTCTCTTAAGTCCACCAATTAATTACACCACATGAGTGGTGCCCCACTGTTGTGAGAAATAGCAAATATTCCCTAAACACTTTTGGTGCCCTGTGTTAGGAATACTTACAAATGGGAAAGGTTTGCCCTGTAAAAATACACAAAATAAAGTATCTACATGAGAAAAATCAACTTCTATATATATATATATATATATATATATAAATACGGTCACCTTTAAAATATTAACATTTAGACTTGGTGCATGCTCAGACTTCTATTGTGATGGTTAAGCGCAACTGTCCTTATTGCTACTAGGGATGTCAATTCCGTGCAATTCTTTTATTTGATAGTCGAAACCAGTTAATCGATTATTAACTGATAAGCTTAATATCAGCTATAGCCTGTAAAAAGAATGACTCAAAATAGGCCATTCAATAAATTAGCTGTATAGGACTATATAAGAGATGTTTTATCAAGACAAGCCCCAAAAATCATTAAAGAATGCGCATTGTGCATTAAGGTCATAAGTAAAAATAGTCATACAACAAACATATATTTGTTAAAATTGAAACGCATTGTCCTAAATTTCATAAGCTCTTCAGTAACAATAAAAAACAACAATAAAATTGTCCTCCTTCTTCTTCCATGATGCCATTCGTCTCACTACTGGGCATTCAGCAAGTTGCTGGTATCACAGTGACCTGCAGTTAATACATGGACTGGGAATTTGTTGACTTAAGTGATTTGGGGAACCTTCAGGCATGCCAATGGTTGGCCGGTCAGCAGAGGTTGGGCGGGACACCACAATGTATAAAAGTTAGTATATGTAATTACTATGCCTCTTTTAATGTTTCGGATTAATTCACCTTTTGGCCGTGCTCTTCGTTGTTTTGTTGTTGTTGGTTTTGACTACAGCTGTAGTAGCCTGTGTAGATGGACCTGTCTAGAACCGTGTATTCTGGAATTAAATCCTTCAGTGTAAATTACTGACAACGCTGCAGTATGTACTTACCAGCCAGGTGAAAGGAGCTAGCAAGCCGTATTTAGCTCACACCAATGTAATAATGCAATAGGTAATGGTATAGCAATAATAAAAACTCACTAGGTAGTTTTTCTTATCTAGCAATCTTGTTTGCTAATGGGCTGGTGCCAGCTAGCGTGCTAATCTACACAGCATACATTGATCAACTACCTCGCTTCCTTACCGGATAACTATCTAATTAACTATCTAGCATATCTAGTATGCATGGCACACGCAATGTTTACAAATTAGGATTTTTGTTGCACACACAAATTCCCAGGTTTACAAATAAGGCCCCAGGTCTCTTTTGACTTTTGAGGATCTTCTGCAAATGAGTTATTACCTGGTTATTGAAAGTACTGTATTATTTAAACACTAAGGAAGGGTTACCTTGAAAGATAATAAAACTCATCTTAGAATTTTCACCGTTTTGTACATGTCCAGACTCTGCTGTGATGAACAGTGACTTAGGTGATGGGGTGGTGACAACCTTGCCCCTGACTACAGAACTACACAAAGAGTGGGTGGATGAGAACAGCTCAGAGTACCATGATAGGAACATGGCTCCTGACCTGCGGCAAGACTTCAACATGATGGAGCAGAGGAAGAGAGTGTCAATGATTCTTCAGAGTCTGGTAAGCCTCACTGAAAGGAACACATGCATAGACACAAACAAATTTCTACATAATTAGACTCAAACAGACGTAATCAGCTTAAGTCCTTTCATTCTGAATAGCTGCAGGTCTGTGAAAAAGTAGAATGGAAGTCTAATCAGCATAGGATATTTCTTAACAAGGCAGCTTACGAAGAAGAAACAATATTCTGTGAAGTGGACTCAGTTTATTGTTTCTGGTGTTTATTTAGTGTTTGTATTAATCACTTTGGCAGAAATTTAGAATCAAAATCACAAAAAGTTTGAAAGTTGGTAAGCCTAAATATTAAAGGTATAAGGTATAAGGTTTTCAGGAGTTAGTGTCCTAGATCTTTAAAATAAAATAAAGTATTTTATATATGACAGCATCAGGCTCCAGTCAAAAAAGTGAAATCTTCCACTGTGACCACAAGCCTGAGCAGTTAATAGTCGTGCTGTTTGGAGTTAAAGGGCTATATTTTAATAATCTTGGCACATGGACTGTGACATATAATGCATTTAATTGCATTTAAGGCATTTCCAGATGTGTTCTGCCAGTTGAATGGCGATAAGTGTGGACTGAGACTATTGTGCAGTTGTCATTGGGGTGGGTCTTCATTGGACTTTAATTGCCTAAAGATGTGACGTAAACATACAATTCAGTGAACTGATCGGTGTCATTTCCTTTGAAAGCCTTTCAAATTTGGACTTTGCAAATTGTTAGTTTCCACTTAAGTTTCTGTTCATCTCCATACAGAAATGTGAAAAACAGAAAATAAGGACTTAATTCTGTCAGGGTGAGGGATATTTTAGTAAAATAATATTGCATTCCCATGACCTGTATCCTGTATACACAATATAACTGTTAAACATATTTTAAAATGCATTGGCCAGAGAAATTTTCCATGCACTGACAGCTAGGTTTTATTATGCCTGAATATCCATAGGCTTTATTGTCCCTGAGACAAGCAGTGTCAACCATGGATGTGGCTCCAGTGTGGTGCTGTTATATGCTGCAAATAGTGTTTGAAATGTCAATACATCACACAAGTCTCTTTTTTGAGTCATTGCAACTCTAATTGTGGTTTTCAAGAGGATACAGCAATTAATATTGGTAAATGCAAACCGATGTGACGTTATGTTTTTTACACGTAATCCATATATCAAATCTACAAAAACATGACAGCAAAATGAGAACTACACAAGTAGTCCAAAATTAGAGCTATAATAATAAGCCAGAGATAGATTTAATAAAATAATATCTGCTTTGTTCTGGCACATACATTCAAATACAGTTAAATACATTTTAAAGCACACTATGAGCACAAGCAGCAAATATGCAACTGTTCTGCGGTTTGTCTGTTCAAAGTTGGTTTTCCTCACTCTTGCATTATTTCTCATGTCAACTCTTGTGTTTCTGTTCTCACTACATAAAGCGAAGTCTGTGTGTTTGGATGCAGCTTTCTCAGTAAACAAACGACACACTTTCAGAACCTTTGTTAAACAGCCCTAGAAATACCTGCTAACATTATACTGTGGAGGTTCAGAGCAACAAACGTGAATAAAAATAAAGATTACAGTGTGAAATATTATTAATGTGTATATCTTTGTGTACAGTGTATATATTATTAATGTGAAAAAATGCATATCATAATGGTCAGTCATAATCAGTATTTAAAATGATTTTTGAAGGTTATGTTTTTACTGTGAAAAATACGTAAAATACTTGAAAAAAATACCTAAATAAAATACTTGAACCTAGGTGGCGTGTCTTGTCTTGTGGGGTTTACCAGCCTTTGAGGCTTGGCCTTGTGGTTTTCCAGTGGTGGTTCTAGCCCAATTCAACTCGGGGGGCCAGATCGAGGCCAGTTGTTTTCATAAGGGAATATGTCCATCTGTCCATATATTCCAAACACTTCCTTTGTTTTACTCACTCATGTAACTGCAAAAGATATCTTTTGAGTAAGGGTTATAACTTTCTCTTGGGATTGCAGGTCTTCTGTGATGAACTGGAAATGATGATCCAAGACCAGCTGAAGAAAGGGAATAACCCAACCAGCCTGCTTGCCCTTCAGCAGATTGCAGATTTCATGACTGCAAGCATACCCACCATGTACCCTTCACCTCCGCAGGGCGGCATGGCTGCTGTCAACATGAGTGAGCATTGCACTGTGTTTGCTCACTTCACCATAACCTGTCCTGAATTTAACCCTCACCTTCCCACTGACTCTGTTCAGTATTCCAATGCTCTTAGATGACAGCGCTTATTTGGTGTGCAGGTCTTGGGATGGTGACCCCAGTGAATGACCTCCGTGGTTCGGACTCAATTGCTTATGACAAAGGAGAGAAACTCTTGCGCTGCAAACTTGCTGCTTTCTACCGGCTAACCGACCTCTTCAGCTGGTCACAGCTCATTTACAACAACTTAACAGTAAGCTGTTTTATTGTTGTGAATAAGGGGGAATTATTCTTTTATATATTTCTTTTAGTGAATTTTGGGCATGATGCGATGCCCATAAGTTCTGTTTCTCATTCACTTATACTTTTAAGTTATATATTTAACTTGTATTCTTTTTAGTTCAGATTCAATTAAGGGCCTAAGTTTCTAAAGGTTTGTGTATGTAAAATGACATGTAAAACTTTTTTTTTTCCCTCACCACATTAACTATGTCATGAACTGTTAACCATTTGTCATCTCTTCCACATACATTTGCAGTTCTGTTAGACATATAACTGCCAGACATTAACCAGTAAAAATGAATGAAGTGCAGTACCTTTGTTTCTCAAAGATGTGTTTGTTACTTGGAAGTTAATCACATAAAATGCTTATAATTAATGTATTTCAAACAGTGTACTTACTTCAAAACATGCGTAACTCCTCGTTTAAATATGGCTGTTGATACCTCTCATGTAATTACTATTTTTTCAGCAGCGACAGAGTAAATCGCATCCGCTGTGGATGCACACACAAATGAGCAGCCTTTCTTAATGGTCAGCCCCTTTTAATGTAGAAAAACACTGTTTAAAAGTTCTTGATTTAGACTAAGAATAGGGTTCTGTTATAAATATTCATCTGTTACATTTACTGCAGCTCCTGAGACTGTGACATGTAATGTTTAATTGTTTAAATGTATAAATGTGTGACCTGCCTGTGGATTGTGTATAATTATTGCTATATGGCTTGTCTTGCAGGTCAGACTCAGTTCTGAGCAGGATCACTTCTTAATTGTCCCTTTTGGGCTTCTGTACAGTGAAGTCACAGCATCTAGCCTGGTATGATTATCTCTCAATACCTTCCACAACAAGTGTGGTTGCCTGTTGGTTAACAATATGCATACTGTAAGTGTTTTTTTAAATGTTTTATGCAGAGTTTTTGGTGTTATGATTATGTTCGCTGCTTACACTTGAGGTTATATTTTGATGGAGATGTAACTACACCCTCTTGTGTTGTACCAAAGATCAGAGTTTGGCATTGGGTTAGTAATCTGAGAAATGAGTTAATTTCTGTTTAATGGTTCACTGTAAACCAGATAATGACTAATGAAGGAATACTTTCTGTCAGCTTATGCTACCTGTATGTATTGAGTGAGAATCCCCTTTTGGTAGCCATATAAAATAGCATGACTGTCAAAACAGAAACACTGACTCATCAGTTTAAATTTTATATGTAAAAATGAGATCACTGTCATCAGGGAAGTAAGATGTTGCACAAATCTGATTGCATTTTTATTCAATATGCAATTAATTGATTGTAGAGTCAAACAGATTTTGTCCTCAGTTTCAGTTTGAAATCTCAAGCTCTGTTACATGAAACAAATATTTATAAAAATTATGATATCTATTTCTGTCATTAGCAGGTCAAACGCAGAGGGTGTATAGGCTCCTTATTTCTTTTTCATTTTTGAGAATGGCACCAATGAAGAGCTTACAGGGTATTTTAAAATGTTTTTGGAATGTCAAATCTTTTAACAGATTCTAGCATACTTCCAATTAGTTTGTGAATGTGTTTTTATCTATACTGCTTTCTTTTGATTGAAATTAATTTCACTGTACTCTCATTAAGATAATCCTTGGGATTCACTCAAATGCACATGGTTTATTTAAGAGCATTTGCAAGTCAATCAAAATGGACTTTTGCTACTCTGTTTTAAAATGGGAAAAAAAAACATATTCCAGAAACTTGTTTGTTTGTTTGCAAAGTACAGCAAATACTCAAAGAAATGTTTGTTGAGTTGTAAAGTCTATTTAATTGAATTGCATTTACCCTTAAAGAGATTATATTTGTTTGATTGGGTCCCAACCAACATCTGCATACTGAGCACTATTGCTGAAACTGATTCTGGTTTAACATCATTTCAGGTCAAAATCAACTTGAAAGGGGAGATTGTGGACAGAGGGAGCACTAACCTTGGAGTGAACCAGGCTGGATTCACCCTGCACTCAGCTATTTATACAGCTCGACCTGATGTCAGGTGTATCGTCCACATCCACACTCCTGCTGGAGCAGCAGTATGTTTTCCACTTTCTCTTTATTTACATCAGCACTGTTACCTCCTATTTCACTGGCACACGCATCAGCACTGTTACCTCGTATTTCACTGGCACACGCATCAGCACTGTTACCTCCTATTTCACTGGCACACGCATCAGCACTGTTACCTCCTATTTCACTGGCACACGCATCAGCACTGTTACCTCCTATTTCACTGGCACACGCATCAGCACTGTTATCTCCTATTTCACTGGCACACGCATCAGCACTGTTATCTCCTATTTCACTGGCACACGCATCAGCACTGTTATCTCCTATTTCACTGGCACACGCATCAGCACTGTTATCTCCTATTTCACTGGCACACGCATCAGCACTGTTATCTCCTATTTCACTGGCACACGCATCAGCACTGTTATCTCCTATTTCACTGGCACACGCATCAGCACTGTTATCTCCTATTTCACTGGCACACGCATCAGCACTGTTACCTCTATTTCACTGGCACACGCATCAGCACTGTTACCTCGTATTTCACTGGCACACGCATCAGCACTGTTACCTCCTATTTCACTGGCACACGCATCAGCACTGTTATCTCCTATTTCACTGGCACACGCATCAGCACTGTTATCTCCTATTTCACTGGCACACGCGTCAGCACTGTTATCTCCTATTTCACTGGCACACGCATCAGCACTGTTACCTCGTATTTCACTGGCACACGCATCAGCACTGTTACCTCGTATTTCACTGGCACACGCATCAGCACTGTTACCTCGTATTTCACTGGCACACGCATCAGCACTGTTACCTCGTATTTCACTGGCACACGCATCAGCACTGTTACCTCGTATTTCACTGGCACACGCATCAGCACTGTTACCTCGTATTTCACTGGCACATGCAACAGCACTGTTACCTCCTATTTCACTGGCACATGCATCAGCACTGTTACCTCCTATTTCACAGGCACATGCAACAGCACTGTTACCTCCTATTTCACTGGCACACGCATCAGCACTGTTATCTCCTATTTCACTGGCACACGCATCAGCACTGTTATCTCCTATTTCACTGGCACATGCATCAGCACTGTTACCTCCTATTTCATTGGTATACGCACTGTACAGTGTAAGGACTACTATCCACTACAGTTCAATTAATTTGGAAAATTGTTTGAAAAAGAATGCATAGTGTCCTTCACATTGTGGATTTTTCCTTAGTCCACAGTGACATGAAAGAGATTGTCAACCATTCTGTTACCATTGTCATTGTCACATGCCTGATTAATTGCAATCAACCATAAGTTACAGTAATTGATTCTTCCCAAGTGGACAGGACAGGATACCCAATTGTGAAAAATCACAATTCAATTGTTTTCTATAAACTTGTGTGGTCCTCATTCTCTGTCTTCTCTCAGGTGTCAGCCATGAAGTGTGGTTTGTTGCCTATCTCCCCAGAAGCCCTGTCCCTTGGGGAGGTGGCCTACCATAACTACCATGGCATTCTGGTAAATGAAGAAGAAAGTGAGTTGATACAGAAGAACCTGGGGCCCAAGAGCAAGGTAGTGAAAATACAGGAATATCACTGGACTTGCATTGTGCAGAGTGAGATCCAGATAGCAGACTGCTCTGAGAAGTTCTGTTGTCTTCCAGGTTCTTATTTTGAGAAACCGTGGCTTGGTGTCTGTGGGGGAGACTGTAGAGGAAGCCTTTTACTACATTCATAACTTGGTCACAGCATGTGAGATACAGGTAGGAACACAAAAATGGTAATAATTGTTCTAGGAATGAGAGGCCAGTACATTCTTGGTTCACGTACCTGCAGGTGCCTGGCTAGAGACCAAAGAGATGAACACAACTCAGCTGACTTGCCTCTATTATTGCTTGGTGAGGCTGAGCCACTTGTCACCTTAACAATGTAGACCACCGGGCAGTGGCATGACTGGGACTGGAACCCCCAGTCGCAGGGCTCACACTTTGCTTTCCAAACATGAACCTACACAGTGTGAGCCTGCCAGAGGCCCTTTGACTGTATTTTTTAATCAACTCAAACTTTATTTCCAGCTGTTGAAAGAATCACCATCTCTCTTTTATCATGGAATCAAAGTACTGTT
This sequence comes from Albula goreensis, assembly GCA_022829145.1. Lineage (NCBI taxonomy): Eukaryota > Metazoa > Chordata > Actinopteri > Albuliformes > Albulidae > Albula > Albula goreensis. The sequence continues at coordinate 19,864,019 of CM040744.1, forward strand.
ATTTTGATTCTGATGAAATCCTGTTAAATATAACCTTTAACTTACATATTTACTACATGTCGCAAGGTGGGTCTGTGGTTTCCAGGTGCATACTCTGGCCAGTACAGGAGGCCCTGACAGACTGGTCATGCTGGACCCAGAGAAGTATAAAGCCCGGGTTTCCCTCTCTGAGACTAATGGCAATGATGACAGTTACCATCCCAAGTGGAAGGTTGGAGAGCAAGAATTTGAAGCTCACATGAGGATGTTGGATAACCTGGTAGGAATACTAGATGATTGTACCTTGTCTCTACTAGTGCCTGTCGTCCACCTACATATGTTAAGCATGGGTGTGTCTGCATTACTCCAACTACCTATTTACCGTCATTAAATAAATGACATTTAAAAACTATAAGCTACTCTACAAGCATTATTTGTCTCAGAAGCACATTTTCATAGCCAGTGCTGTAAGAAACAATGTGATTATCTCTTTCAGTGTCTGCAATTATCAAATTCCTTGATATTTACAAGTTTATAAAATTGAGACACAAAGAAACATTTTGAAAAGCACCTACCTGAGTGCAACTCACATATTTGAACATATGTTTTCGTACACATACCAACAACAACACACAAACGTATTATTAAATTATTGTCCATGCATCTAATTTCTCAATTTCTTTTCAAGGGCTACAGGACAGGATACCCATATTGTTGCCCCTCATTGCGTGACAAAGGAAAAAAATCAAGCGATACAGAGTTCCCACCCTCTGCTATGAGATATTCGTACATGGAGGACTGTGAGTCAGACATGCGCTCCTCTCCCAGGCGCAGTTTTCAGAGGCAACGGTGTGAGAGGAAAGGGTGGCTCAACATGGGCCAGCCTGACAAGGCCTTTGAAGAAGGGCTTGACAAAAGCAGCCCCAAGGCGAAGACTAAGGTGTGGACGAACATTACACACCATCATGTGAAACCCTTGCTGCGGTCTCTCTCGTCCGGTGTCTGCGTGCCCAGCTGTATAACCAACTGCCTGGTCTGTGCCTATTCTATCATTCATAGTTAGATGGAGATCTACTTGGGACAGCTGGTTGGCACCTGAAAGCTAAGAGGACAGCTCAAGGTTTCAGCTTTATAAAAACCCTGGAGTGTGACCAAAAGATGTTAATTTTCTCTCATTATAAATGTATATTGACAATTGGGTTTTATTTAATGTGTCATACTGTTGCCAATGCAAGGTATAGAAAATACAGAAATACAGAATTCTAGTGAAATTCTCAAATAGTATACTATTATGCTATTTTAAAAGTTCTGTATGAAAGGTTTATGATGTATATTTTATTCAGGATATTTTAGAGCAACAATATAAAACTATCCTGTGCAGATCATTTGAAACTTACAAATATGGATGACTAGGCTAAGCCAAAATTTAGCAGCACCAACAATGATGGTAACTATTCCTATGAATTCCCTCTTGATTTCAGTTGGACCACAATAGACTGTGTTGTAGGTGAAAGTTGTGTGCAGTCGGAAATGATATGGGATGGCGACTATATGTTCAATCTTGAAAATCATTAACAGATGGATTATGCACTTTTCAGTATAGTCAATTGATGAAGGTCAAGACAATTGGGTTAATTTTGTTATTCCAAAGTGGTTCCCTAAAGCATCAAGGTGTTCTTCCAGCTGTCCATTTCATTTGGTGTTGCATGTTCTCACATGGAGGTCCAACAGGGCACAGCTTGAGAGAAATGTCATTTGTCCCTGGAATGGACATGGGTGAAACTAATATGTATTGCTTGATGCTTTCTGTCTGTTTTTCATCCTGCTGGCTCTGAGGCTACTTCACTAAATGTGAGTTATGTGATAGATATGTGTATAGTCCAGTCCAGTCCAGTCCAGATGTAGTTCACAAGGTTTAACAAGGAAAGATTGGTTTTCTATTCTTATATTCTTATGTGAATCCCAGACTGAAAACCTCAGGAATTTATAAAGTAAGCCACACCTGTCACACCAACACCGATATACCCATTTAGCAGTTACAGCGTTAACACAGCACTTTCAACTGTGTACTAGCTAATGGCAAATGGCAACTCCTTTTTTTACATTAACCTTTGATTAGGTTACTTTACTCTAGTGGAGTTCCAAAATGTTTTGGGAGATATTAATATTTAAAATTAATTAGATGAAACTATTTTATAGGATGTTACAACGATGAGTTATTGTATGGTAGTATATTTGTTGAGATGCTTAAATGGAATTATGAATGTTAACAAATTTTTCCCTGAATTATACTTTTCCACTATTAAAACTTATCAGACATGAATGACATCACCATTTCAGTGTACTGGCCTAACAAGAAGGAGTTAATTTCTTTTTTGTTATCTGCATGTGTCAACTCTAAACAAATATCACCATAATGTTGTTGCTTGCTGTTTGTACCCATCATACTGTCAGTGTTTCTGTATCACGGCAAAATGGGGAAAGAGGTTGTCGGTATGAACTTAAATTCTTGTTTACAGCCTGATTGTATGGCCTCTACCTAAACTAGTTGTTAACCATTTTTGGTTTCTGTTTTGGTTTATTTAAATCAAAATTTAAGTTCCTTGAAATATTTCCTGACATGAAATTTGCTGTTGCATCTTTTAACCTTTTAAACAGTTGTCTCTTGAGGGTAATTTGATATGTAATGTTCTGAATTTGAATAATCGATGAGTATTTAATTTTTTCCTTTCCATCCCATGAACTCTCCTTGTTTCCCTCTTAGAAACCCCATTCAGAAGTCCTTTACGTTTTGCTTTTTTGTTTTAGCACATACACATACATACAGGGGCTGTTCATCAAATTAACAAATTAATTTAATGATTTGCTACAATTAGCTGTTGTTAATCCGTTTTGGATATTGCAAGTATATTTCTTTAAAATCAAAGATATTTAACTAAATATTGGAATCTCATGTACCATAAAATTTATGTAGACAATTTAATGTACACAGTATTTGATTTGATGTATGTCATATCTTTGTCTTTCCTAAATACTGTTGTTAAACAACATGTTTATAATTGTGAACAAAAAAGTAATACCCCTGTGAACAACAAGTACAATCATATTTGAGTTACTTTACAAACTGCACAGTTTACCTTTGAAACTAATTGATAAAAATACTACCTTGGAGGCCATGGGCTAACACTAGCCAACAATTGCTGTGTCAATCCTATATGCTGGCTAACTGCTGAGAGCTTGAAAGGTTAACATGCTTCCACACGTCACAAAAAAAAAAAAAAAAAAAAAACATTAGGTTTTATACAATATTTCAATATTTTAAATATTCAAATGCAATACTTCACACACTTACAGGATTACGCAGGTATGTATTCAAATCATAACACTCGATTATAATGAATGAGCAAGGTCACTGTTTTCACTCAACAGAATTTCCTAAAATCTCAATGTCAGAAGACACTGCTCAGACAAGGCTACTCTCACTCCTAGAGATTACTTAATAGTGTCTAAAAATCAATGATATAGGCGTATTATCTTCTCTCAGTCTCTACAGCTTTTAGTTTGATTTTACTGTTTTAACACAAGCATTTAAACACCACACTTCATTCTCTACGCAACTTAATCACTTGCCTTTTGAGAAAAAGTGAGAACTTACCTACAACATCCATATAATTCTAATGCGTTAACCTGGCACACCGTTGTTACAGTCTTCCCCATTGCTATGTTTTAGCGATGCATGGGGGCAGCTAAAGACCTTTCAAGGTAAACGACACAGCTGTAGTTTCAGGACATGTAATGGTAAGTACAAAAAAATAAACAACCACGAATTTTGAAAATATTGGTTTGGTGGTACTTCTTTATACTTAGCTGCCACCCTTAGCATTTACAGCACACGATGAGCAGTTCGCAGCATCTTGTGTCATAGCTAATATTGCAATTTCATGACAACTATTTTTGTACTAGCTATCAAATGCCAATTGTATGACTGTTTTATCTCATACTATTTTTAGGCATGTGAGCGTAATAACCCTGTATACAGCAACGCTTTTCTCTGTGGTACTATGACGCAGATAGCTTTCCTGTATTTTGTCCTTCAAGAATCAATGGAGGGTAACTTCATTTGAAATAGTTAATGCATGTGGCGTAAGTGTTTTCCTGATGTCACCTGTTGCCTTCACAACTGTATGAACTCTTGTGATTTTGTGGATGCGTCATCTTGCAAGATATTTTTGTTGTTAATGCATTCAGGTCATCTCTCTCAGTTTACTTGTCTGATGTGCAGCTGTGTTAAATCAATTAAGAGCAGGCCTCCAATAACTTACGAAAGTAAGCGCTTGGTGTGTTTTGTTGTTTAAGCAAATAAATGCTCTGACGATTATTTGAATTTCTACAGTATATTTTGCATCTAAAGAAAAATAATGGGGGACTCGTGGGGAAATTAGATATTATAAAAGGGTTCAGCAAGGTGAACTACAAAAAGATTTTTTAAGTTGAGTTTTAGGTTGACCTATAGAAAAATAGAGCATGGATGGAAACTAGTCAAGAGTAACTCCCATACAGATATCACGAAAGCTATTTTATCAAAGAGCTGTCAACACTTGGAACATTTACATTGGAACGTTTTCTGGTAGATGCAGAGACCGTTGGTGTATTAAATTCCATATTTGATGTATGGGATATGAGATAGTTAAAGGACCAGCCTAGTCAGGGTGAGTGGCTGGTTCTAATTACAGTATATTTACATCATTGATTCTACCTGTGCTCCAGCTGAATTGAACGGGACATGTTCTGGTATTTAAGAAAATATATAGTTATTTTTTGTTGTTTTATATTGACAAAGATATGCAGGGATTTTTAAATGAGATCATATATTTTCCAAGCCCATCCTCCGTAAAATATTGCACTTCTCTCATTTTAAAATGTTTATTCTCTTTTAAACGTTTCTACTCAAATTGCACGTCTTGCATGTGAAAGTGCGTTATTTTGTTTTTGTTCATTTTTGTTGGTTCTTATTGGCAACATAATTTACAGATTGTCCATATCTGCCTTTGTGATTACAGTGGACAAAAGAGGAAACACTTCGACAGACAACAGTGGCTAATCAGTTTGTTCCCCTTTACACAAACCCCAAAGAGGTGCAGGAGATGAGGAACAAGGTCAGTTCTTGTCAAAAATTCCTCTGTCTCTGTTTTAATTATTGTTGTTGCTTGTTATTTGTCATGTATAACATTTGCTTACATGTTTTCCTGCAAAGAAAAAAGGTATAACCAGACGATACAGGTAGCCCTTCTAACATCTGAACATTTGAAAATTCCTGAGAAATCAAACTAGATATCGCAATTCAATGTTTTTTCAAAGTCTGATGTACACAGAAACACTGAATAAACATACCACTTTCTGCCACAAGGGGTCCATGTGCCAACATAGCTGGCACCCCCTGTGTCATGACATTTCGTATGAATTGAAGTGAGTTTCAAAGTGACCATCAAATCAAAAGATTTGGCTTCAAACTGATAACCCATATTGTCCAGAAACAAGATTGCTGCCAAAGTCACCTCATGTGTGGAAAAGTAATTAGAGTGAAAAGGAGCAACTTTTATATACACTGCACCCCCTGCTGGGAATAGCCTTCAAGAAGAACTAAAACTGAAGTGTTTGGTATCTCTACATTAATTTTAAGCAATTGTGAAGAGATTGATGATACTGACAATTGCAAATTTGTTTAGGTATAATTATATAATAATGTATGATTTTATGTTATTTTCTAATACTAAATATCCTGCCCCTTTTGGCCAGGTCTCTCTTGTAAAAATGGGACAACCTAGTAAAATAAATGTAAAAAAAAAAACTATATATATATATACACACACACACATGAAGGACGATTCTCCTGGAGGAGAAAATGAGAGAGATGGTGGTCCTTGAAGTTTGTGGCCTGTTTTGTTCTTACCTTTTTTAAAGGTAACTTCTAGATTAAACTTTTAGATGGATTAGCATCTGAATCTCTTTAAGATGAGTATTTTAATAATAAGTCAAAGACAGATTTCAGTGTAGTATGTGTGTGCAGGCAGGACTAAGTTTAATAACAGTCCTGTGCACAGCACTACTCTGGATGTGGTCTTTCTTCTCTTTCCTTTTACTTAGATCCGAGGTCAGAACCTTCTGGACATCAAAACAGCAGGACCTCAGTCCCACCTGCTGTCTGGAGCTGTCATGGAACACACCTTTGTTCAGGTGAATCTCTCTCCCTCCCCTGTTTGTTACCCTAATCTGACATTGTGCCTCACTCTCTCCTGAATTCACCTTGATAATTAACTGTAAAATGTATTCTTTGGCCACAGAAGGTTACAGCCTGGCAGGTAAGCAACAGAGGTAACCACATGCTTTGTCTCAAAACTTCAGGTGTCAGGTTATGTCTGCTGTCTCTGGTTTGTGTTTCCTTTTTGATTAAAATAGCACATGTGCAGCATAAAGAGCATGTTGAAATGCAGACCTTCTTTGCAACACAGCATGTCTAATACCATCATTTTCCTCCTCAGGTTTTGTATTACTTTCTTTGTCAGACATATTTAATTCTCAGTTATCATTCTGTCAGGAAAGTGGGAATTTAAGAATTGAAAAATAGCAGGAATTAGTGCCCTTGTTTAACATTTGTTGCTCTGAATACTGAACAGAAGTGATGATAATTACGAAAATTCCTCCCATAACCAACATGTAAAATAATTGCTGATTCAAGAGATTTATTTGTCACATGCATAATTGTGCAACAGCAGTGAAATGGGGTTGCAACAACTCCCAAAACTGTGCAAATAGCAACTTTAAGTCACAAAAATCAATGTAATAATAATAAAAAAGAAATATATAGCTGTATACAGAAAAAAATATAAAAAACTATATGTACATGATATATGTACACTATATGTATATGATAAACATAGAGTAAAACAGTAAGATAAACAAAAAAGATAAATAATAAGGTGCTAGTTATAAACAATGTGCAATTATTAGTGTAAACAATGTGTAAGGATTCTGAGCTGCAAAAAGTGCAAAATGTTGAAAATTCTTCCCATTATATTTAACAGGGCTAAAAAAGTGCTCTGTTGCTTTATTCTTTCATAATGTATTTCTAAATTCTAATCTATTTTGACATCAACAACAAATATATGATGATATATGAGGCACACAGATAACTCTTGCAATAATTGTAGGCCTATATTACATAAATTCTGTTGAAACCTGTTCTTTCCACAGTATTTAGTAATGCATAGTTAGAAAAGTTATTTTTTGAATGTATGTCTAGTACCTCATATTTGTATGTATTTTGACTGCATGACCTTAGAACCAGCCACCCATTAGCATTTACACTTGCATCTTTTCAATCAACACTCACTCTGCATGCTATGTGTGTAAATGTTTTCATGTGTGTGTGATTGGGCACCATCTGGGTCAATTGTGGGTACAGTGGGGTGGGTCCAAAAGCCAGCTGTGGGTACAATGACTGAGTTCTGTTCTTATCACACATTTTCTATTTCAGGATGCTCCCCTGTCTGACTGCACAGACACTATTGATGGGCTTGACTTCTCAGAACAGACCAACAGCTCTGCCAAGTCATTTAGAAAGGTACTTATTGCCATTACCCTGACTTTCTCTAACCCTGGCCTCTGTGGTTTGTCCCTGACCTCACCCCCTAAATTTGAGCCATCATCTGCTGGGAGTGTATTTTGAATCAAACAAGCAATATGACATCTACTATGACAAATGGTGAAGTTATTTGCTTTGTTGTTCACAATTTGTCATAGTAAACAAGCAGTATGTCATAGTCATACTGCTTGTTTGATTCAATCACTTGCTACTCTTTCATACCATAGCATGATTTGCTTCATGAATTGAATGATCACTGTTCATGATGAATGGAGCCACGCATGGGAGAGTGGCTCAATATGACAAGGCTCTGCTGCCTGTAGTACTTTGACTCACAATCGAGCAATGAGATATCCTGCATTTTGTGAGTGAAGAGATCACTGGGGAATATAAGACTGGAGAAGGGCCTGAAGATAAGGGTGGCCAAGCCCATGTAAAGCCTTATACATGAGGATAAGTATTTTGGAATCAATGTGAAATTTAATGGATAGCCAGTGAAGAGAAGCTAGAATTAGGATGATGTGCTGGAAGCATTATGTTGTTGTGAGATTCTAGATTCGGGCAGCTGCATTTTGAATCAGCTGGAGGGGCTTTAGGGAGACATTTGCACATCCTCATAAGAGGGCATTACAATAGTCCAGTCTGGATGTAACAAAAGCATGGACTAACTTTCGATGTCATGTACTGATAGAAATGTCCTGATATTGATTATGTCTCTCAAATGGAAGTATGCAGTTTTGGAAGCGGTTTTGATATATTTAAGAGGATAGTTCAGGATCGATAATGACACCAAGGTCTCTGGTGACGACACTTGAAGCCACAGAGACGCCATCGAGATGGAATGTGAAATCAGAGAGCCTGGATATATCCCATTGGACCCCACTGCCTTATTTGTTTTAAATTTTTGAAGCTTGTCTAGTACCTCTGAATCATTGAAATTGGCTTCCTCCATGGCATTCGGGGAATGAATGTACCTGAAGGCATATGTGGAAACACTTCACTACTGAAACTCCACAAAATAATTATGGTATCAGCAAAAGCTTTATTATCCACCATAACTCTCATCCTTATTTTTCATACCTCTTATCCTTAACCATCTTTTTTTGACTGCAGTACTGAAAAAAAGCATTGAGTTACTCTTTGCATCTATTGCAATCTGTCTTTCAAAATGCCTTTTAGCTTCCCTTATTTGTTTCTTAACTTGAGGTCACATATTACAATACTCAATCTTATTTCACTCTGAGCTGTCCAACCTGTATTTCCTTATCCGCCCATTCTGGATGCTTCTTTCTGAGCTTCCCTTTTCTTACTTTTTACTCAATCATTTTTAATATGCTTCACATTTCTTTCACAGTTTTGCCATATAGAAGATGTACCCAGTTTATATTCCTAGTACAATGTCGTAACTTAGTCTGCTTGTCTAAAGTTGAACATTCTAGCATTGGAGGAAGTAGACTTATTAATTTAATTAAGATTAATTTCTGAGCAAGTTGGTGATTTTGATCATTAAATTAACAAGTGGATTACAGCATACCTTGCTGATCTGCATCTGGTGTTCAGGAAGCACGTCACTTTATACCATTTAACAATCAAGAGCAATCTAACTATAGTTGAGACAGTGGCTAATTTGCATTCAGTTATGAGTCTGTAATATATTACTCTACAATGTTTGTAATCTCTTGAGAATGAAACAAATTTATCTTAAACATTCTGCTTGAGTTGCTAGGTATTGTTCAATTTGGTGTAAGGTGAGGAGGTTGAGGGGACTAGACTTCACATCCCTGAAAGTAAAACATATGGATATGGAGGAAACAAACTGAATAAAATTGTTATTTAAATGTATGTACTTAGGAAGCATAACTTATAAATATGCATCTCTCTATCCCTTGCTTTAATAACAGGGGGAGCTGGTGACTGGATCCAAAGCAATCATCAGAAAGGAGTACCAGCCATGCACCATTGTCAGTAAGACTGGACCAAACCCCTTCAAACAGCTAACAGACCAGGACCTGGAGGACTATCACAAAGAGGTTGAATACAAACAGAAGATTAGTAAAGGTGAGAAATTAAAAAATATTCAACGACTAAAAACTATAGAAAAGGGAACACCACCATCTGTGACTTTGGGAGCACATTTTTACCTACAAGGTCTACCAAATCTGGGTATTCATACCCCCTAATGATTTATCAATTTACTCAAACCCAACAACAGTTTCAGATATCAAAGGAAGTAATGTATCACCAAGGTCACGAAGATATCATGGAAAAATTACTAGCAATGTTTGTTATGTAAATGCTTAGCCTTAAAGAAGTGACATGTTGTGATTGTAGAATTTTGTGGAAAAAATCTAAATTCTAAAATCTAAACTTGACTGTTTTACCAATTTGCACCAAAACTTTGGACCATCATCTTTAAATGTTACACACAGAAAGTTGCTACATTAAAAAATGTGACTGTATTAAGCCAATTATTTTTTTGTGTGTGACCTCTATTGATGTAATGAGGTCTAAATCTTAAAAGCAATGTCCAATCCCCAGTAATCCTGCAAAGTCTGGTGTAAATCCATGAGTAGGTCGCGCCATAACAAACAAATGGCCATACCTCCTAAACTAATTTATCTAATGGAGTTCCAGTTTTGAATACTGCATATAAGGGGATATATATATATGTGTGTGTGTGTGTGTGTGTGTGTGTGTGTGTGTGTGTGTGTGTGTGTGTGTGTGTGTGTGTGTGTGTGTGTGTGTGTGTGTGTGTGTGTGTGTGTGAATTTTGTCCTAATAGTGTTGGAATTATTTTTGTTTGCATTTTGTGATGTCATATTGGAATTGCAGTTCTACTCCATATGCAAAGGTCCTGATAAAGTCTTTAAGGACACGTTTATAGCTCAGAAACAATGGCAGCCATAACCCATTCAATGTTTGGCTGATCTTCTTGGGCCACATAATCACCACTTGCAGCTATATTGCTATTACAGGTATTTACAATTGGTTACACCCATGTACATCAACACTGAATACGCTTTGTCAAAACTCAACACAATTATCATAACAGCAGTCTATCTGGACTAAACATAACCATTTTCATTGCTTTGACACAAAATGCATTCAGTGTCAGCATATTTCAAAATGAATGAATTATTTTCCCACTCAATTACTACATACCACCGATAACAGGGTGTTGGGAAACCAAGGCTATCCTGTCTGGTCCAAACCATCAGAAAGGTTTATGTGGAGCAAGTGTATTTTAAGTGACTGGATGCAGCCTAAGGTCCAAACATTGTTTCCTTACAGTGTCCCCATATTCCAAGTCATTAATAGTTAATATTCATATGCTGTTTGGTGTTTTTGTTAACCCCTACCACAGGGTACATAATCTGTGTGTGTGTGTGTGTGTGTGTATATATATATATATACATACACACACACACACACACATACATATGTAGCCTTTCAAGCATGTATTTTGTATCACAACCACTGTTTATTTATAAAATTATGAATTGCAGTGTATATACCTAAGAATTTAAACAGGTAGAGGAAAATAAAGGCTTTTGGCATAGTACTGATTGGCATTATTTTACTATGTGTGCTATATGCCTTCAGACCAAGTTCAGGAAAAAGAAAAAGAAGCAAAAGAGGAAATCCTGAACCACATCCCAGTCAATGGAGAGGACGGTATGTTCACCCTGTTGAATAAGAGTGAAAAAAGCTTGTCTCTGCACCTTAGTGATCAGCTTGTCTGCCTCTGAGATTTGCTACTTAGTTGTTGTTTGCAAAAAATATTATAATAATAATAATAATAATGGAAAAAGATGAACCCATGTTTACTTAACTATTATGTTTTGTTTCATTTTATTTAACTGAACATTTTTTCATCTGTGCTTTTTCTCCTGTTGTACATTCAGGGGATGGAAGTGCAAATGAATACCTTTTGCCACAGTAAGAACCTTTCCATATCCCAGGGCTTGTGTTCAGTCTTCCCTCTCAGCTTAATGGTGGGAACAGTTCTGTTTCCCCTTTACAAGGTATTCTTCCTGTGATCAGAGTCCCTGCAGGAGACCCAAAATGATGACAGACAGTACAGCCACTTCATAAGAGACCATTCCTCTTCTGATCCTGGAAAATGCCCAAGAAGCTCCATGGATTCTTTCCTGCTGACCCCTCTTTGGCTATAAAGGAAACACACCCCTGCCTAAAGTCAGGGAGAGCCCATCAGCCACAGCTGACCCCAAGCCTCAGAGGAAAAACAAGTTCTGCTCTCCCTCCTCTTGACAACATGACAATAGTCTCCTAAGGCTATAACATCCTCACAACATACTGTACATTTGTTTAATGTCTATTTCACTCCACTCTAGGACTTTAGCACTATTGTCCCTCACTTATGCACTTTGCATTGTAAGTCTTTCTGGATAAGAGCATCTGCTAAATGCCTTTAATGTAATGTAATTTTCAGTTTTTACCTTCAGTATCCAAGTTTCAACTGGTTGTTGTTTTGCTCACATTTAGAAGTAAGCATCATTGCGGTTTCTACATTATCAAAACTGTATTTCTGAGAATCATCACCTGCAGGAGTATTTAAGGAGTATACTGAAAGCATTTGTTGGGGAAAGGAATGCATAAATGGCTTTGAATGCTTAGTGTGGCACTGGGGTTAAAATGTATTGCTGCTATAGTACTGCAGTGTAGAACATCATGGCTACATTGCCAAAGGAGTAAATAAATTCCAATGACAGAAGATAAAATGTTAATTTGTCTTTGCAACCTCAAATGACTTCAAGGGGAAGATTTTGTTTTTATACAAAACTTGTATAAAAAGCTGATAACTTTTTAACTTCCTGTGAAAATGTGAAAAGGCCTATATTCATCCTCAAATACGATAGTGTGACTTTGCTGGAATGTGTGCCATGTAAACTCATTGCTATAATCCAGCTCAAAAATGGTGCTGGTCACTCCAGGCATTTGTGCTGCTGGAAAAACTATACACACTTTGTGTTATTATGCAGATATAGTAATTTCCCCATATGAATTTGTAATGAAAAAGGAAAAATACTGAACGAAGGGAAGTTCATGTATGGTTTGTGCGCAGTGGCTGCCTTACATGGAGATAATTAGCAGAAATAAAGGTGTTTAGCTTAATTTGACCATGACAATGATATGAATGTAACAGGAATTATTTTCTGTCCTCGTTGCCTTGCCTATCATTCTAAAAACTGAATAAAGTAGCATTCACCTCCACAGGAGGACAGTTTCCCAACCACACTTGAACTGCATGAGTTATGAGTTTGCAGGATCATCAATTATATGAAGCAAAACTCTTTTTTAGCTGGTTTTACTTACAGAAGCCTAATTACTGAACAGTGAACAGAAATTAAATGTTGGTATTTTGGTTCATGCCTTAGAGCAGCATCTGAAGATGTACTGCTGAATTTCTGCAGTGGACTCATACAAAAGCATCTTGACCAAATGTAGGAAGTGAGATTATGAATTAATGAAATTGTAAATGAATACATATGGTTTTAAAGATATGAGCAAACCTGATGCAACTGAAGGTTGGTTTAAAAATATACTGGTAGTAATAGTATAATTAAGTCAATGTTATACCAGTGTTTTTTTCAGCAACTAATTATCAAAAAATGACTATAATCTAGATCCCACTCTACAGCTGGGACGTTTACTCTAAAGAGTGAACAACTACTTTTGAGTAGAAAATGAAGGTTACAAATATCTGCACAAAATGCTGATTTTGCAGTAATATTGCAGTAGAAGTTTGTTATCCACATTGCAGTTATTGTGGGTCTGTGTGACAGTAATTTAAATTTTCAGTTGCATCCGGGAAGACTGGATAAAAGTGGAAAGGGGCAAAGCAGAATTCATTTTGGTCACTGGTATGGTTGGTCCTAGAAAGGATGTGATTTTATCAGGTTTGAATATACAATTACTTAACACCCAATAGAAATGCAAAGGATTTTTAGTTGGCTAGTAGCATACAAAGTACACATTGTGTAGTTACTCGGGTGTGATATGTTATTAGCCCTGTTTGTTCACTTCAGACCTGCTTTGTTTGCTGGACATGGTGACTGAACTGGTACGCACTGTATGGACGAGTCTGTTATACAGTTTCAACAGTATTTTTTAATGAGATAAATTTACAAAATGTAAACTTTGCATGAATATTGTCTTAGATTCTCTCAATACATTCCAGAACAAAAATATAAACTTCATTTGCACAAACTGGCAAACTATAAAAAAGAATGCAAAATCCAATGTAAAAAGGATAGTCTTTTGTGGTGCAAAGGTCAGACCATTTTTCTTCCGGTCACTCCTCCTTGTCCTTGGATAATGTTTGTCTCCTCAGCAAGAGGAGTGGCAAAATAAAAAAGGCTGAGCTGAAGACAAAGCATGACTCAGATCCAGCCAGCCAGTACACTATAAAACAAACAAAATGGAACAGGTTAGGGTTGAAAATATTCCAGAGGAAGATATGCTATATGCATTGACAAGGTCAAACTATGCCATACATTAATGCTACCATACACCATATTTCTTGACAAAAATAATTCACCTTTTGTTGTGAAGTTGCATATAAGATTTGTTTAGACTGTAAGGAGTTATACATAAACTTCAACAGACATTACACCAGGATTTATTAACAGAAATTTATTAACTGAGTGACTTAAGTTTTTGCTTTTGGTTTAGGCATTTCCTTGACTCCTGAGCATTTTTTTTTTTCAAAGAATTAATCACCTAAAATTGCTTTCAAAAAAGCATTTTCTACAGGGCTTCTACTCAAAACACTGAGTAATTTTCCATTACAATTGAAGTTAATTAGTGAAAGCAGCAATCATACAGTGCTATCCCCAACTATATCTCATCCCAAGTCACAGTTAGCAGTGGATTTGATCTGAACTGAAGGGCACATGTGGAGCACTAGATGAACCACACAAGCCCCAGTCAATCCTGAAAATACTCGGCTCGTTACTCAATAATCAAACAAATCAAAAACGTTCTGTCTCAAACTATGCATTTACATTCTGATTGTGTGGGTTTTTCTAAGATATGGGTGTATCGCAAAATCACTCATCTCTCATTATTAATACACTGATATACTGGACCATTGTGTAAGTACAAGTCTGTTCATTACAATGTTTAAGTTTAACGAAATAAGGAACACATTTTGAATCATTCCCCTAGGTTTACTAAAAGTGCCTCATAATTTACAATTAGCATGATCAATCTTTTGAAAGCAAGCTATCTGCATACCCTGATTATGCTGCCAGTTTTCTCAAAATACCACTATAATTCCTTTCGAATTTACAAATAAATATGTGTTTTAATATATGTTTCATGTGGAAATAGCTGTATGTCAATTGACTGAATACAGCAAGACATTTTTTGGTAATGCATACATGCATGTCCTACTACACTTTGTCAAATTCAAAAGGTAAAATTCAGTTTTACTTTTTTATTTCTGCCACCAGGTTGCAGGTGAGGCAATGTTCATTTTTTCATAACTTAAAAAATGTAGTCGACAATGTAGGTCCACATTCACTCTCATGTGGTATTTTATGTTCTGTATGGCACATGAAGAACTCACCTGAGGAGGCCAAAATAGGACCTGAAGCTCTAGCCAGTGCCCCCAAGCTGCGCAGGATTCCCATCACTGTGCCCTTCTGACTTGCTGAACCTGAGGGGATGGTAACATTTTCTATCATTGAAGTTCAATCAAGAGAAAGACTTATACATAAGTGAGGGCGTTTTGAAAGTACAACAAAACCTCACACTCTCTGCTTGGCTCAATTGCTCTGCGCTCATTAGCCCGAAGGATCCTGATGTGTGTTTTTGAGTCTCTGTGGTTGTACAACTTATTTGGTTAAAAATACACAATACCTGCCTAATAATATTAACAGCTAGGTGATGAAGAGCCTCAATTTGTATACGGTGGGTCTGATCTGCTCCTAAACTTAAACCTTCTATTTCCATTAGGGGACAGAGAGGGGATTTTCCACTTTTTTCCTCTATCAAGCTCTCGAGAATGATGCGGAGTCCAGGAGTGAGAAATAACTCAATCATAAATGCCATTAACTATGTGACAACAGGTCACTCATCAACAAAGTTAACAGCCACTTTCTCAAGATCCCAATCAAATATGTAAAACCACCTTATTGATGGTCAACAAGGATGTACCAATTAAAAATGGAATTGGACATGGTACAACCCTCTTTGTTTCTTGGTAAGCCTCAATGTGCCCCTCAAATGTGGAACTGCCTATCCTCCCTAAACTCATGAATATTAATGTTTGGTGTCATTGTGATGCACATAATGAACAGATTATTAAAATGATAATCTTGAAAAGGTAACTTGTGTTCCCACAGGTTTAGTTCATATGTGTAAGAACAAGCCCTTAGTAAACTTTCAGGCACTCCTCCACCAAGTAACTAATTATCCGTGGACCAGGGAGGAGGGGGAGAGACCCTCCTTATGTTGGGCCTAGGGCAGGCCTCATATCTTAGAAAGTTTAAGCAAAAAACTATCTATATTGGTCAGTTTTTATTCTGCTAAGCTCAGTTTCTTTTCCACAATGAATTTGCGTTGCTCAGTTTTTGTTCTCTCAAGCTTAGTCTACCTACTTCACTCAGATTTCTTTCTGTAGTCTTACTGTTTCAACAAGTTTTTTTTTTTCCAAGAACGATCCTGTGATATTTCGATTTTCCCTTTCTGGTGTTTGGCTGCTACTGTGGATGACTCCTCAGACATTCCTCAAGAGAAATATACAATTGGATTGTTCATTTTCATTTCATTCATTCATCAACCCTGCGATCCAGTCAAATTCTTGTTTTGTTGTTAATGTCTTTTATTGCTGTCTTTCAAGACTAGGTGTGTAGTCTAGACTTGTTTCTGTCTTACAGTTCATTGTCTAATACACGTTTGTAAAGTATTTCATTTGCAAGTATACATTTCTGACCAAGGTTGATCCACAAGACTGCTCATTCAAATCAATGAATTTGGAGATTTAATTAATTATTAGTATTATTAATAGTAATCAATTTAAACTTATTTTAAATGTTGTTTTATTAGTTAGTGTCACTTGTGGTCAGCGGTCAAGAGTGTCAGACGTTAAATGAGGGAATTAATTATCAAAATCAATTTGATTCCAAGATTTGTGATTTTATTAAATTCTCACTTCCCTGTCAACAGTAATTTACTACAAATTACAGTACATTTTTTAAGTAAGTCATGGATAGCCTATATATCAACAAAACATACAGTATTTAAAAAATATTTTAGAGGTTACGTTTTTACAGGAAAACCTTCGCTGATCAAATGTGTGAACTAACTTTTCATTTTACAATATTACAAGATCATGTTACAATTACCCCACAAGCCTGCAACAGATAAACATCTGCATACATCTATAGCCTGGTGAGCAAACTGGATAGTTTATTGTTTTAGGAAAAACTAAAATTGGTTCTTTCATTTATTCGAAAATCATGGGAAATCACCTCTTGCACCAGCAATTCTCTTCCCCCTGCAGTGAACTGACTGTTCCTTCAACATTGTTAAAATTGCAATAGGCCATTTTAAGGTGATGAAAAATTACACCCTACTTGGTTTATTACCTGTTATGCCTAAAACACACCCATGTTTAAGTAAGCTCATTAGTCCATCCTCTTTAGATGTTGTGCCCGAGTTCTGTGCATAAGGACATCCTCTGTTGAACCAGTAAAGTTGCTTTGCCGTGCCCATGAATACACTTAGATAATTTAGTAAGGCATACCGTTTAGTACATGGTACATACTGTCAAAATGGGGCTCTTGATTTTTGAGAGACTTTAACATTGAAAAGTTGAAAAAATATTTCCTCACCATGTTCAGAGACCTGGGCTGACAAACAAGGCACAACAACTGCGGCTGCTACAAAGAAAGAACAACAAATGGTCAACAAAACATATAGCCTGATAGTATGCTAACTGATAGGAGACGGAAGGGTCTGATAAGACCTCAATGGCAAGGCAGCTAGAATTGTCTGTTAGAAATTACACGTTAAGCATTTGGTTGGATACATGGAGCCTTTATGAATAGGCCTAATTAAGCTACTGATATAATTAATGTATATTCATGAAATTTCACGAGTAAACTGGTTATGTGAAAATATTTCAAACAGAAAGCTTAAATTTAAAGTAAGTAAAAATTAGAAATTGCATAAAAAGTCACTTATTCATTGATTCATTTTCAATTACGTTGCCAAAACTCCTGGAAACTACAATTTTTCATTATGTGGGGGTTCTGACTTAGGAGCACTCAGTGTTTTTTGATTGGTATATTTTTCAAGTTTAAAATTTAAAAGGAATGTTTTATTTTCATTTATGAACTGTTTAGAAACAGAAACTTAATATTATAGGATATTTTAGTTTTGAAACAGCGTATTACAACTTTTAAAATCTCTGTGGGAATTTTTTTAATTCTGTGATCCTGTAATACATTCTGTGTAGGACATGTAACCTTGTGAGGTTGTAGGCAATACCTAGCCCTAAACCACTCATTATGCCATCGATCATTTGCACCTCATTGTTACCTTTTTTTCGTCATGCACTGGGCTATATTCCTACAAAGGTATCAAGTTTTCATCCAAAAAATGGTCCATTACTTCATAGGTCTTCATAGGTCAATTATTTAACCAAAGAAATTTCGGTATAACATTTTTTTTTTTTTTTTGGAAAATCAGTTTATGACAGAATTACATAATTAGTTTATGACAGGTATTATGCCAGACTTATGACAGAACTACTGAAGCTTTAAGGCACACAGTTTAAATCTTACCCAAGAATTTTTATATTATAAATAACACCCTGTTATCTAATATATGTCTTCAAAACTTACCAAATGAGTACAGCAATATTCCACAGTACAGCATGGTCACATTCCAAGCTAATCCAATCATAATGAAGCTTGGGATAAGGGACATGATTGCCTAAAAACAGAAGTTTAACAGTGATATTCAGCTAAGCACGTGAAATTTTATAAATGTTAGTAGTTAAATTATGGCAAAATGTGTACAGTAACATAATCAGTATCATATCAAGGGTAATTAAATCAGATTAAGGATTTTAAGTCCTTAGGCTAAGTCTATTTTTCATAAAGTGTATTCACCAGTTTAACAGTCTTGATCTGATGCCCTGGTTTGATCCTGCGGGCATATCCCCCCTGGATCACTGCCATAGTGATACCAATAAAGAAAAACATCTTCCCCTGGTCCATGCTGTAAGATATAAAAATAACATTTTTAAACATCGGCAATATTACAAAGTGTCCACAAGGACAGAGAAGTTTGTTCCATTTCAAATTGGGGCATGAAGGAATTGCTAAGGGGGTGCAGGTCAGAAAAAATTACCTTCATACTCCGGATTTATGTTTAAAAAAAATCACAATCACCAAACACAGATATGATGTTTTCTACTTGACTTTTTTTGTTTATATGGGTTTTATATATAACTTAGTTTTTTCCTGTTTGGTTAATTTTAAATTCATTTTTATACCATAGGCTACAATGCAATGGCCAATGGCAGGGAAAATGGCCCATCAGGAAAACTCCTGCAGCTTTTGGTAGCCCATGTGACCCTGGTTTACCATAACAATGCTCAAGTTTAATGTTGCAACCAATAAATTATCAAGTTTATTGTCATGTCAGAGTGTCCACACAGGTAATTTATGCAGGTGTGTTGGCACACCATCAATCAAAAATGGATTGTTTTATTACCAAAAACAACACAGTTAGATACCGAAAGCCAGAAAACTTGCAAAAGAAAATATGACAAGGATTACTTGAAATATGGGTTTACCTCTGTCAAAGACTGCCTGAAACCAACAAACAAACCAAGATGTCATTTAGACACAGAACATGGACATCATTATGGAAAAAGTGAGGACTTTTGAGATAAAGCCTGAAATTGCCAGACTCCATTCATGGAAATGGAAACACCCCTCACATTAAACCAGTAAGCTGAATCACTGTATTGCTTATGTGGAAAATGAAGTTTGTGTGCACATGTGAGAGTCACAAATCTAATTCAAACCTAGGCTTGCCTACAATATTTTCTTGGTTACTGAAATGATGATATGGTCTGCATCTGTGTATATAGAAGTGTATTGTTTTTCTTTTCTTTCTATTGGTCAGGCCCTCACCATCCTCATTCTTTTAACTTTCCTAATCAGTCTTCAACGCTTCCGTTTTTCAGGACCATGTATTGAACTTGCATGGGACAAGCAGCATTTTTAAATTCTGGACTTTCTGGCTAATATGGACCCATGGGTGTGGAAAGGAAATCACACAAATTGTGGTGGCTCTATGGTTAAATTACAACAAAAATGTAATTATAAAACAAGCCCAACTTACTGTTAAAACTACATTATATGGCTCCATCAGTTCTGAGTGACATGAAATGTTTGCAGCATTCTGACCTCTCCACTAAGGTTGCAACTGTGTGGAACAGTTAAGTTCTGGAAAGTTTGTAGTGTCTCCAGCTGACACCAATCTCAAATAAGCACCTTTCTTATAAATGCTGGGAAGTAGTCATATTTTTGCAATAAATGCTGGTCTCTGGTAATTGCCAAGTCAAATGTTTAGGCTGCCCTAAAACACACAAACCTACAACAATAACATACACTTTTTTTCTCACAGTCTCCTAAGTTTCCACTTTTATGTGCAGCTGTTTCAAATACAAAAAGCACTGGACTTCAATACCTGCTTGTGTCTAATAAGCACCTGGTGCATTTAGCTTTGGAAGCAAATAGATGCCCTGTTGATTGATGGTATCTGTATTTGATGATCAAGTGTTTTATACTATGTGTGCGTGCGTGTGTGTTTGGGGTTCTAATGGCCAATCTTAAACAGTGGAAATCAGTATGCTACAAATGATGTGATTGAGTGAAATGAGCTTTTATTTTACAATGATCTACAGTATGTTTAAACTCATCTCGTCTATGAAATAAGCGGTAAACAAGACAAATATTCAAAGTTTGACTGAATTTTGGCTGTAAAGCACTGTAATGTGCAATGCATTTATGTCATTCTCTCAGATAATACTTTAGAAGTGAGAGCTTCCTGTACTGCACAGCCCAGAGAAATTGGTTTCAGATTGTTCCCTGACCCATACCTGGTGTACTGGAAACGCTGATGAGTCAGAAAGCTTAGAGTGTACTCCAGTCCAGAGAACATAAAAAGATAGGTGAAGTAGACCAAGCCCAGTACTTTCAGATTTTCCATACCTAAAGATGACCAAAACAAAATAGTCAGCAATTACTCAACTACTAAAGAAAATATACCCCTTAACATGTTTTCTGTTTTTGTATTTCCCACTCCTTACACACAGCTGAACTGTTCAGCCTTCAGCAGTGACCTGAGGAGAGTGCCCTGGCATGTGATTCCTTCAACTCACATGATGACTAGCCTTTGCTTCTTTCTATACTGTACACACACCACTGATCACACACTGCCTGTGCTGTTGGAGGATTACACAGTCAGTGTATGCTTGGTTTGTGCATCCACATGCACTCAGCCAACCCAAACTGGCCACTAGAATTAGCCAGTTTAAACCCCTACCACCCCTGGGAGGGCTGACATAACTGTTGCCTCACCAGTGCAAGCATGTAGCCATAGCTGGCAATGGGATTACTGGGGTTCTAACACACAAAAATAGAGCTCCTAGGCGAAGGTCTTACTCTGTAAGCCAGGCCCTTACCAAGTTGTGCATAATTAAACTGAATGGTTTGGACAAGCAATTGTTACTCTTACTGTCTTTGGGGGGAGAGTCTTTCCTCTTTGTTACAGCAGAAAAATGGAACAAAGCCACTGGATTAAGAAGGTCCTTTGCCTCCTGGATCCCCGAAGACACGGAGCAGACCTGTTACAGGAGGTAGTAATTACTGTGCTTGCAGTCCTTTACATTAAATTACATGAAGGACATTTGTTATCCAGAGCTTACAAGGCAAAGTGCGTAAGACAGGTACAAAAAGTGCAAAGACAACCCTAGAGAGGGGTAAAGTCCCAAGTGCCAAAGGTGATTGAACAGATTAGGACTCCCCTACCAAGATTAGGACTCCCCTACCAGTCCTGTCACTGTTCATTCAGTACAGACTTGTCTGAAATGTTGACGGTGTGACTGACAGTGCTCAAGACAATATGCAAAGAAAATCTACCTATACCAAACACATATTGTCTACAATTCAGTTATTAAAAAAAGTTTTTCATTTGCAGAAGAGGAATTTTGATCCCAAATTGTATTGTGTCCTTTTTGTGATTTTTAAAACAAATGAAATCTGTTTTATTCAAGTCAATTTATACATCTACGCATAAGGAACTTCAACCTCTCATGTCACAAATCCATCTGAACTGTCTTGGAAGTTTTCTTTAAATGATTTACATCCTGAAAGGAAGCACACCTTGGCATCCTTAGGCAGAGTCTCTGGTAGCATGAGGAAGATGAAGAGTAGATCTGCTGCAGAGAAGAGCAGTGCCACAAGAGCTGGGCCCAGGTACACCTCCTCCATACTGGACCTCCGGGCAAAGTAGGCTCCAATCAGAGGACCTACTGTGAAGCCCATCGAGAAGGCCACACCAATCATTGCCTAATAATAACATAAAACTTGTTTACAATAATTATAAGTTAAATTTTGAAAGGTTGAACAATGGGAGCACCAGATAGGTAAACATAGCATTCCACTAGTGGGTATATTTGAATAAAAACAATGTTAAAAGCACAACCACAATCACTCAGCATCTGTGAAATATAAAATTGAATTTCTAAGACAGAGCTGGAAACACTATTGCAATCTCTGAATATGCATTAACATGCCCATCTATTATTTATTTATGTAACTTTTAGTCGACCAGGTTAGCTCAACTGAAAATTCAATTCTCTCTTGCAGTGATGACTTGGGGAATCAGCATGGACAGGGATGACAGCGGATTATTTGAGAAGGGTTTTACAAGTCCTTTTTGGGACTACTTAGCCAATCAGATACAGGGGTTATTTAGGTGGCCAGATGTAGACAGGGGGAGGTTCACAGCATGAAAGTGCACCTGACGAATCTGCAGGAATTACATGATGCAATCATGTCAACATGGACCAGAATCTCAAAGGAATCTTTCCAACATGTTGTGGGATCCATGCCACAAAGAACTGAGGCTGAAAGAATAAATTCTACTCAGTAAAACCAAAATCTATAAAGAGTTGTATGTATAATGCTGCATATCTGAACTTTAACAGCATTTGGAAAAACTGCAATTGTCTTGTCCCAAATTTTATGGAAGGTACTGAATGCATATACATTAGGGATGTAGTTAATATGTTACCACAAACAATTAATAGGCAAAGAGTGTACTTGATGGTAGCAACAGTACAAGAGGTGTGATGAAAGCTTCATCGCATCACAGATACAGAATGTATCAGTGGCAACCCTATCAGCAAATGTCTCCACTACAGGAACAGACAGTGCCCACAACATGATTGCTACTACCACACTGTTGCCTTGACTGTGCATATCATATACAGAGAAATAACAACACCCCTCAGAGTTCTTGAATTTGAAAGACCTTCATCTTCATCTCGGTAAGATAGTTAGGCACAATATAGCCATGGTGACCCCAACAGACTTTGAGAAACTACAAAAACTGGAGGCTCTGCAAGAACCATGCAGGTAGGCTCATTGCTCTACCCTTTCCAATGTTCAAGTATTGTAAAATCTTTAATTTGTAATTCATAGTGTGATACAAAAAATAGGGTATTATAAATCTGATTAATAATTTATGATGACATTTATGGTTGTTTCTGGCAACCCCATACATTTCAAAATGCTCCATTACCAATATGATCCATCCTTACTGTGAATTTGTAAAAAATGTACTTCAGTTATGAAAATGAACTAATTGTGGGAGACAACACTATACACCCTAACGATATTTAGTTCCACATACTGTTGTAAATCTGCCTTCCCCAAAGTGAACATAATTAAAAACAAATAATTCACCACTCACAAACAAACATCTTTTTCAGTGTCTTTGCAAGTTGCTTTTGATTCATTAAATGTATACAACTGGTCTCATTCAATGCATTTTTCAGTATTCTTCAAAAATGTCATACAATGGATGACCGTAAGTTTGATTCAACACCATACTACTGCGTAACAAATGACAATATCCATCTGGACCATAGCTATCTAAGGCTGTATGACTGAGCAATAAAATTTTGTAAATGAGGACTCCTGCTACAGACAAAAGGTTCTCAAAAGGTTTGAGGTGGAACATTTTATGCTCTTCTAACCTTAGAGCATAAAAGGGTCAAAACAATCAATGCCCTTCCTAGCAACTAAACATCTAATCAGATGGGTACAACTATCATATGGTATCCCTACCATTCCACGATTCCGGGCTTTGGGGCAGGGAAGGTCAGCCACGATGGCAGTGCAGAGGCTGACATTACCCTTGCAGATTCCTCCAATCACTCGAGACAGCAAGAACATGCTGAAACTTTGGGACACAGCCCATAAGGCATATGAAGACATCAGTCCTACCTGAAAATACAAGGCACAAGTTGCAAGCCTTTTTTTAAGTCGAAGAGTTTAATGCAACTTTTATTAAGTCGATTTATTAAGTTATTAACATAACCAGGCTATCTCCTGCAGCTAAACTGAATTACACTGTCTTGTAGGCAGGGCAGCTGCGGGCATGGGAGACTCAATTAGCTGCACTCTGCTATCATCATCTGGCAAAGACTCTACATTGACTGAGTCGGGCTGAGATGACGACTGTATCTACCTGAGAATTTTCACTGATTGAGTCAGTCTCCATATTGTCTGAGTCTGATGTAGAGGTAGCAGGATTTGGATGGGCAGTGAGTGAGAAAAAGTTGGATATTTACCATTTTGTTTTATTGTCAGTTGTTGATGTTCCTTGACTAACGTTAGCTACCATTGACTACATTGTTACTTTGTTAGTAGCATGGCACTGGGGCGAGTTTCAAAAACTCAATATTATAATGCTAGCAATATTAATTTTAAAAAATGTGACTAGGTAATCAACGGCAGTGTAAAGTACTGGCATATTTGGAGACTCACTGTAGTCAACATCATCAATGGTCTTCTCCCATAATAATCTGATGCTGCCCCAGTGAGAGGTGAGGACAGGAACTGCAGCAGAGAGAAGAGTGAGCTGATCAAACCTAAGAGGTAAAACACAGGGCAAATGACGACAAAGCTTAAATAAAAATGTATGGTTAGGGTTAAGGTTAATAATCTTAGATCTAATTAAGAAGTGCCGTCTAAGAAATTATGTGTCAAATTAAGTGATGTAAGTAAATTACATTAAGTAAATTAAGATGGTATGAGCTAGTTATTAGAGGCCTGTTGCTGGTCAAAGCCAATTGTCACTTTTTGCTCTCTGTGCAACCTGGCTGTTTTTACACTTTGAACACTCATTTTATTGATTCAATCAAAATCATGTATTATAAGAATGGTACAACTAAGTTTTTCCCCCTTTTTTAAACTCATCACAATGTAAATATCGATGTTACACAGAATCACGGAGAAGTAATTCCCCCCATAACATAGGCTGGCGATGTTGACATGGTTATTGAAATATGTTTAAGCACTTGCATACGAGAAAAAACAAGGACAAAACATAATAACAAATGTATGCAAAATAATAAATATACACATAAAATATACAGAAAATATATTGACATGTACCCATACACACACACACACACACACACACACACACACCTAGACTACACAGTGTCCACCAGGCTCTTACCAATGTAACATCAGGAATTGATGACAACATGGAGTGGGTGTCAGGTGCACATAACAAGGGTCTATATATGAGCATTACTGATCAAAAAATATGCTTTACAAAATACAAGGTGCCAGACCTTCAAAAATGGCTGTGTTGCTTTTACATTTCGCAACATTGTTTTATGACTCGTCATTTTATGAGTACTCATGACTGTTCCTGGCCCAATGCCCTTTGTTTCTTAGGTATGTTGTCATAGTATTACGGAGAAGACATGAGGGAAGTGAATTCACTTGCTTCCTGATTGTCAAGGAGTCTTTCCTTGCCATTGCTGCCTTGGCTTGTTTTTCTTTTGTCAGTGCTCTTGGGCCTATAGAAGCATCCTCTTTAAGACATCACATTTAATACTTCACATAAGTGGACAAGATCAAATGTGGATCCGTGGATAATTGCTCAACACTAGCTTGACTGATTTCTAACAGGTGTATGCATGACAAAATAACTTAATTGTAGATTCTGTTTTAGAGCAACAACTCCTCATTACTGACTGAGTTTTTTCATCTTGCATGCTTGCTGTACTTCTTTCTTGTTTTTGCACAATGTTGAGATACAAATAGCTTCATGCACGAGCAGGTCTCTTTCCTCTGTAGTGAATATACTGTTTATTCTACTTAAGGCACAGCTCCATTCAAACACTAATAAGTCAAGACACAAACCTTATTCATTTGTAAAGGAAATAAAACATGACTGTGTGATTGGTTTATTGCCTGTTTGGCCCAATTCACACCCAAGTTTGATTAAGCGCATTAGTCAATCCTATTTACACAATGCACCCATGTTTTGTGCATAACAAAATCCCCCTTTGAGCTAATGCCCAACTCAAATCCGTCATTTCCCATTTGAATGGATATTTTCTGTCATCTTAGTGCACGATAAACATACCTAAATTATTAGGGCTTTGAGTTACTTCTACACCAACAAATCATTACTTCACCAGTTTCAGTTTCAATGGGTGATGTTAAAAGTGTTCCCGAATACATAATAGACACAACTAACCAATGAACACATTACTTCAGGTTATTTGTAACTCCCGATTGTTTTTTCTATGCCCCCTTATTTCATCATTCAGCCAAGCAAGGTTTGAATATAGGCTGCCTATAGGCTGCCTTAAGCTCCTTGACAGCATGCCCCGCTTAAAAGGAGGAAAACAATTTTGTATCATTCTTGGATATAAATAGTTGGAATTGCAGAAACAACTTTTTTCTTACATGTGATATGACCATAACAGTAGATGAATTACATCAGGCCATGGCTGTGTCTGGAACTACACTGCTTGCACAGGGCACTGCTTCTGGCAGCTGTCCCCACACACTGCATAGAAACAGAATTAGCACTTTAGACTACTTAAGCACTGATAACTGGAATTTACTGAAGTTACAACAATCAACCTCTTTAATCTAGCTAACTCGGTACTTTGTTCAGTAAACCCAAGAAACACTGCATTTTGCCTGATGAGTTTAAGCTACATAAATAGTAGGCTGGATAACACAGCTACGTCAGCCAACATCAGCTCAATAAGACAATGTCAATATAAGGTAGAAAGCCAGCCCATGGAAAGCTTGAGTTGCAATATTTAGCTAACAACTTCATCATCAGCTAACTGCACTCGCTCACTGGATAATCACCACATAGTTATTCATATAGAATATAGAGCCAATGTTGTCTGTAGCAACATTATCCAGTATGCTGTGGAATTATATCTATTAAATATTTTGCTCAATTTAATACAAATGGCACACCTAAAACTTATTTTGTTATAACTACTACACTACACTTCCTGTTTCATTCAAAACCCTTCCCACCGTCTAGGTCCTATAAATATCTCGGTCTTATTCCACTGCCACTAACTAATCCTTGTAGAGTTCTGTTGAATACAGATATAATCTGAACATTTTTACTTTAAATATTTGTTTTGTTTATTTGAATTATTTGCAACCAGATGTGGAAGTCACACATGTGCAAGTCATAAGATGTATATCTTAACATTCAAATCTCAAGTCAAATCTCACCTAAAAATGCACAAAATCAAGCAAGACAAGTCAAGTGCCCTGAATCAAGCAAATCAAGTCCAAACTGAGAATTGAGAATAACTCAGTAAAGCTATAGCGTTTCTATACCTAAATGTGCGTATCTTATATTATTTTACATTTTTCTTACTTGTTCAGCAAACCACAATGCCCAAACTGGATTTCAAATTCCAGGAGATGCCAATTATTCTGGCATAGCATGAATTTGAAAATGAACATTTGAAAATGTGCGATGTCTGAACTCTGTTAAAGTGACTGTGTGTGCCACTTTGAGATATATTAAAAGTTAGATATAGACTGTGAAAAACAGATCACATGAGATGGCATATTATACAGAATCACAGAGAGTAATGATGGTAGGGTTTTTATTTGCAACATGTAAAATGGTGTGTCATTTCATTTAGTAGTTTTGTTTAAACTATCCAAGTTTTTTTTTTTTTTTTAGAAATGTAAAGAAATTCAAGGATACAGTCCCAGGGATAAATTTGCAGTCTTATTTTTATGCAGAGAAGTAGGTGTGTTTTTAAAACACTGTAATCAACAGAATAACACATATGAATTGTTTTGGGAATTAAGGATCTTAGAATACTTTGAATGGAAACATCAGTATAAGCGAATGCTGAGATATTAACACAGGAGCAGAAAGTTTCAGACATTTGATGACATTTGAATATGTGTCAACCAGGGGTCTCTTCGCAAAATTTTAAGTACCTTAAAAGGCAAACAAGGAAACCAATGCCAACACTTAAAATACAGACAAATAATGTCAGTTACGGATATTTTATTAGTAAAGTGCTTTTTGTATGATCCTGTTAATGATACTACAACACTCCATTCACATCCTTTTATTTACTTTGAAATCTGACCGCAACAGAAATGAGTCTTTCCTGTACCTTGTGAAAATGAAATGCATAAAACCCTTGCAAACCAAATGGAACAACATGAGCGCATGGTTAAACTCTGAGAGTGACTCATAGGCAAATAAAATAGGATAAACGATTAATATTCCAGCTTAGTCAGTTTAGTTAGTCAGCTGGCTAATTCTTACATGCACCAAACACACTACCTAACTTAAAATTTCCCATGAAAAGAGTAGCGTGTGTATGTCTGTGTAGAGAGTTGGTCAATGGGGACAGAATTCTGCTTTAAAACATCTTGCATCTTGGTTTATGGGTGATGTCAGCTCGGCTAGCCAACCATCTGTGTGGTTGGCTAACTATTGAATTAAACAGCTAGCTATGTATCAAAGCATTTGGCTAGGTAGAATAAGCTTACCTCTCAGTATGGTTTTTGAGATGGCTGACGAATTATGGTGTTTCCTATCCCGTTAAGTTTTTTGAATGGTCAGATTGGTGACTATTGCCGATTATGTGTTTCAGATGCTAATTTTTTTTTTAAATGTAACAAGGCTTCTGCAAAAGTATGTACAACTATGTGTTCCAAATAAAAATGAGAAATGAATTGCTTTTTTATGTCTGACTCATGGTTGCCCATTCTAAAAAAAAAAAAAAAAAGTTAATTCCAGTTGTTTAAAGCTTGGGCAATCTGTTTTGAATTTCAAACCCAAACAGCTTTGATATTTACTTAACCATAAACAGTTATGGTATTTTCAAGGGGAAGGTTTGCTATAGTTAATGCATGATCTTGAGTGAGACATTAATTACTATTCATCATCACATGCTTTCCAACAACTTACAATAGGGCTTACAAGTGCTATCATGACAGATAGCCTTCCTGTATTTTGCTTTATAAGATTTACCTATGGAAATACCTGCATGTAATGTGGATAATAGCCAATACATGTGGAATGAGTGTATTTTCCATAAATTCGATTTTCCTGATTTCCTCCAGAGATACATGATTTGGTAATCTCAAATATTTGTGATTAATTTGCTTTCATTCTCAAATATGCAAGAACTAGTGAGTCTACAACGGCTGCAGTTACCTCTCAGAAAGCACAGTAGATTTTTCTTCACTCAGCGATTCCACAACCAAAATCAAGTGATGCTTTTCTGGCCAAGCTGTGCCTGATATAACTTACTCACTAAATTCTCCTTATGCTTACTGGAATGAAAAGACAAACAGTAACTTCATGAAACTGATGAGATTTTTGCGGTTTTCACTGGCTTGTCACCACTGGCATTGTTTGCTTAACATTTTGGACCAATGGTGACGCAAGGGATAGTGGAATATATGAAGCTGCATTTGCTGAACTGTTGCTGGCTAATGACTGAGTAGATGTGTGGTAATCGCTTTCTTTATCTGTTTTCCTCTTTACCTTTCATCATCATGGGTGTAAAACAGTCAGCAATATGTGTAGTGTGTAATAAAGGCCTAAAGAATATTAAGTATTTGTAGCTTTTGGCTAAGGTTCCCCTAACTCCACAAACTGCTTATACACGAGTCACAGACCCACAGATAGTGAATTGGTGTACATTTATATGACAATTTAGAAGTGAATTCCACAGTTGGAGAACCTGTGTGTACATGCACACACACGTGCACACTCATTCTCTGATTCACTCATTTACAAACATGTATATTCTGTTTTACAAATGGTTGTCTGAGTTATTATCCCTTAAACATTGACTAAAGCCAATCAAAAAAGTAGATGCCTTTAGAAGTCACGTACATTCCTAACAATTATTAATACAAAGATTTAACATGTATGGTAATTCAAACTGATTGTCCATTAACATTGTGATTGTTGAAATTCAAAATGATGGTTTAAGTAATTTCATGAGACTGTTTACAGAAAATGTATGGGACTGTTCTTCCTTGCACTGAATACAATTTACCTACATTTTACTAGTGCCCCATGTGGTGCATAGCATTTCCCCTACAAGTGTGTCAAAAGCACAGCTTAATCAACTTTAATATAAAACATTTAGTTTTTTTTTTTAGCAAGCACCACCTAATTAAACCTAAAAGGACTGAATGTGTTGACTGATTTGTGATGTAAACTGTGTTAAGTATTAAGCAAGTAATTTTATTACCTCCAAAGAGAACTGTGTTGTATTTTGTTTCACTTGGAGCCCCAATGAAATCTCTAAACCAATCTACAAGGCTCTGCAGTGATTGATATACCACATCCTGTTAAAAAAACAAATAGTGGTCAAACACAGCAATAAACAAATATGCTTTTAAAGGGAATGTAAATAATGGAAAGCTTTATCAAGACAACAGAATTATACTGTGAAGTATATAACACACTGCACCGTATTATGTTTGCCTCCACAATGTGATGTCTGCTTATATTTTATGAATCGTTTGATTTTCTTATCAGGGTCCCGCTTCACAAACGTGGCTTAAACAACCCAGGTAAACTCTCAAGTAAATTTGGGCTCACACTGGTTTACGAACATAATGAAATTGTTAATTTTAACAATAAAGGAAGGATGAATCGCACCTAAAGAACCGGATTACGGTCATTAAATGAACATAAAGGCTAAGTGATGCTAACTTTTGCACGACGGCGCACACTTTGTAAATAAATACATTTTATTTTCAAAAATATTTTCTCTTTTTCGAACTGTGGATAAATGCGTAATACAATTTCATTCACGAAGAATTACTCATTTAATTCGGCTAAGTTTTAAAATGATGTAAGCCCCTAACAATTCAATACTTGTGCTTGATGCAATCATACTGAAGCATTAAAAATCATATTGATTTCTTTAGGCCAGCAAAACACAGCAAACAAACCTCTCAAAACTATCCTAATGTACCCAATAAGAAATAGGGTTTACATTTGCTCCTTCATTGACGAGAACCTCTCAAAGAAACAGAGCATCCGTCTCCGTTGTTGAGAGCGTTTGAGATTTCAACGGGTGGCTTACAAGAGTTCATATTATCCAGCTATCTTTAACTTAAACCTGGGTGTTTGCGGGTTTGGTCTTAAGACGTGTTGCCCTGGTAATAAGCCTGGCTAAATTGTGAACTCGCTTTGTGAAACGCTGAATCCTAGGTTTCACGCAAATTGTCAATTTATCCGGTTCACTCAAATTTTCCACGAGCATGACAGGGGACCCTGATCTAAAGTGTTTGTTAATCTCAGTGCAAAAGATACATAAAAACCATTTTTAGAACTTTATAATAGTAACTAACATATAATTTTAATACCAGAATAATCTTTTGACAATTCTGCTTCCATTTTAAGGCTAGCAAAATGTTCATCTTGAAACATTTGTACACTTACTTCAGTTTGTCCATATTGATCAAGAAGAGAGGGGAGGAGGGGTAGTATCAAAGTGAATCCAAGCAAGTCTAGAAGTAGAGTGAAGAACACGACGTTAATGACCAATGACGGGCTACGGTCCCCTTCAGAATTTGTTTTATCCGCGGTGTTCATCCTGCGCTCTCCCTTTTTCTCGGATTACCCAGGCGAGCTGCAGATTCAAAAGAAAATGGAGTGATAAAACTGCGTTTAACACATGACCCTCATCCTCTCCTAGGCTACTAATAAACATACGTAGCCTCCTGTTTATCAATAGTGCCAGCCCATAAATACGTAGCTTGCAAAAATGTATGAGGGATGGAGAGATATGCTTATGTAGTCAGAAATGTAGGCCTACTTTCCCGTAATGACTGGAGAAAAACTTGTCTCCTTGTGTCCCACCTCCCGGGGTCATTGAACTGCTCCAGGAAGTAATGACTTGCTTTCAAACATCTATGTGTCAGGGTAAGACTACGATACAAACAGCCTACTAAACAGTTGTGTAATGCTTAAATACAGACTAATACAGTTGTTAAAATTTACAGTGATTTTTCTGGGATTAAACGGGTTTCAGTGATAATACCTAATGCTCCACACGACCCAGCGTCATTATATGGTTCATAGCTCAACTACCTTCAAGTAAATACAATTTCTGCTATAAGGAAAACAAAGTACAGTGCACCACAAATACATTGACACTTATACAAAAGCATTGGTTAATCTAATTTTCAAGTTATATGATACAGCTAATATTTACCTTACCATTGCTTTGTAAGAACTACAGTTACATGAACAATTACTAAAGTTACTGATAAACCCTTTTGCAGCATTATGAAACGTGGTTCCGGATACCCCAACTTCGGAAGATTGTTACAAACTTACACCGTTTATTGA
The DNA here is from genome assembly GCA_022829145.1 of Albula goreensis. NCBI lineage: Eukaryota > Metazoa > Chordata > Actinopteri > Albuliformes > Albulidae > Albula > Albula goreensis. The sequence continues at coordinate 19,896,621 of CM040744.1, forward strand.
ACGATGCAGCCGAAGAAACGTGCCTTTTAAAGACAACAGTTGTTCAATCGATACAACATGCAATCTATTTTCCTTTTACAAATGATGCTTAAGAACCGTATAGCCTATATGCTGTTTTTAAAGTGGTCATTCCACAATTCTGGAAGCGTTTAAAACCTACCTACCTTTTGGAATTAGCTTTCAAACCGGCGTTTCAACTTTACTCTGTCTGTCGCCAGTGCCGAATAATTGAACATCGCAGTGTTTTTACATTAATGCATGGAAGCATGAGCCGACCAGGAAGCGGTGTCATATTTCATTTGAAACAAAAATGTGACGCATGCGTTTATGACAGTAAACTCAGTTGGCTCGCTGAACTTTCGGCAGGCTAATGAAGGTGCGCTTCCAAATGAGCTTCTGCATGTCTTGTATGTTGGGATGAATGAAAGTGAAGATATAATTTACCAGATTTCCCCAACATGGCTCTCTCAGAGGTGACAGCAATTACTCACGGAGAGATATCGTCAATCCAAACCACCGCCCAATTTCTTCACTCTTGGTATGGGAGTTAAAATAGTCTCAGTGCATTATTAGAGATTAAGATACATCGATGCACATAGCACTGATAATGCCAGCCCTTCTCTCCTCTTCTGTCTCATGTTTGATTTACATCTCAATTTCTTGAGAAGTGGCCTTTGATGTGACTTTCTTTCTTACAGCACCTGGAGATTAAAATAGTCAAAACACTGATACATTCTCTTCTACACATCTTCTAAAAGTTGGAGCATCCATTTTTACTTAATTGACATGGTCTCTGTTAGCTCTTCTAACAATACATTAGAAGAAGCCTGATTGGGCATTGTGATGGATTGTTAAGATACTGTAAGTGTTTGAAAGATTAATTATCGCTAACTTTAATTAACGTTCATGCGATAGAGGAGGCAATACGCACCTGTGACTATGTGGATTCTCTCATTGAATACACATTCCATTCATAAGCATACATTTTATTATGAATGCAGAATGCTTGCCATTGCACGCGATATGCTCCTGGATATTCAGACATAGAAGTTTCTGCCATCATTTTGAAGTAAGAACAGCGAAATGTTACGTGTAAAGGCCTTAAGTTATGGAAATACACATCAATGTTTAAACAGACAGTATTTAATCTTTACATATATTCGAGAGATTGTGTTTTTACTGCAAAAAATTCAGATAACATCACGGATTAAATATCTGATCTAAACGAATTTTGTTTCACATTGTTACAAGACCATTTAAGTTATGCTTATACCCCTCTAACAGGTAAATATCTGCATATAACTAGGCCCATCCCAAACGTAGTCAGTGGGTGACGTGTCTGGTGAATGTGCAGGCCATGGAAGAACTGGGACATTTTCAACTTCCAGGAATTGTGTGCAGATCCTTGCGACACAGGGCCATGCATTATCAGCTGAAGCATGAGGTGATGGTGGTGGATGAATAGCATTGCAATGGGCCTCAGGATCTCATCACAATTTCTCTGTGCATTCAAATTGCCATTGATAAAATGCAGTTGTGTCATAGTCCATAGCTTATGCCTGCCTGTACCATAACCCCACCGCCACCATGGGGCACTGTGTTCACAGCGTTGACCTCAGCAAACTGCTCGCCTCCATGACGCCATACTGGGGTGCAGCTGAAACTGGGATTCATCTGTAAAGAGCACACTTCTCCAGCATGCCTGGAGCCATCAAAGGTGAGCATTTGCCCACTCTAATTCCACAAACTGCAGTCAGGTCAAGACCCTAGTGAGGACGATGAGAATGCAAATGACCTTCCCTGAGACGGTTTCTTACACTTCATGCAGAAATTCTTCAGTTGTGCCAACCAATAGTTTCATCAGCTGTCTGGATGGCTGGTCTCAAACGTTCTCATGAATTTTTTTCAAGACTGAGAGTAAGAAGAATTTAAATGTTTTATGAATGAGGCCCAATGTGTGTATAACCACAAACATTTTGTAATTTGTTTTCCTTTAGGTACCTCAAGCTCAACCATAATTATTATTTCAACTATCTACTTTAAATCAAAATCTACTGGTGCTTGGAACTTGCTAAAGTCTGTAAAGAAAATTTTGAACTGGATAACAGTCTCTGCTTTCTTTCTGACTGGGAAACTAAAGTGATTGGAGCTTATATTTGACTTGGACTTTACTGGGAGAAAATGTTGAGCTACAATGTGGGATAGCAGAGGCATTAACAAAAAAGCAATAAATGAACAGTACATGTTTTATGCTTCCTCCTATTAGTTTAAAAAACAAAACCATGTCACTGACATTCCTCAATTCCATTGTCATTATTCCCATGGGATATGAAGAAGACATGCACTTGTTCCTGTAGATAACGTAAAGTACTCTTAAATCGAAATAGAACTTGACATTTATTTTTCAATAGTTCAGTGACCAGAGTGCAATGAGACCATGAAAAAAATGACTTAGTGCATTCAAATCAAGCTTTATTAAGCAGTTACACTGCAAGGCTTCATGTACATGTATGTAAATATATTCCGGGAGGGTTGTGGTCCACAGAGGATTACAAAGCAAAGCATGTCTATGTGATTGAGTGGAGGTTTCCGCTTGAATGATCATACTGTGAGTTATCAGAATGGAACGTGGTACTGATGAAACTTCTCCATGATCTGAAAGATGACAGAACAAACTTGAATCACCTCTTATACACTAAGAAATGATGGATAATAAACCAATGCTGAATAGTTTCTGTTTTAGAAAAATACATGTGGAAAACAACATGTTCACTCACATAATTTAATGCAGGGTATACGTGACTTACTCCATAGTTACCACGGCCAGTTACCAGCCCGGGAGAAACTATTATTCCTCATAAGAGTGGGACGAGTGATTCCGGGAGCAACTAAATTGATATTGATGTTATAAAATGCATTTGTTTGAATGTAATTTAATGTGCATCGTTGGATATATTATTAGAGAGGTTCATGGAGAATGAGTTTTGTTTAATTAAGTATTTGTGTGTTTTTTTTTTTATTTTTATATCCCTTTGGTTTGGGCTGGGGGGAGGAGACAGACAATAACTCCTATATACAGGGGAGGGTGCCATCATTTAGGGTTGGTCTCTCTCAGGGGCTAGGCATAGCCTATGATTGTTGAGGGAGAAATCTGAATATAGTGTTGGACACCTTACAGTGCCAATACTGGGGGGCCAGCAGTGCCTTAAGGCATGCCATTTGCCTTAATTTTCTTTTGTATAGTTTTCAGTGTTTTTTTTTGTTCTGTTTTGTTGTTTTCTAAAGTCCACAGCCCTTAATCTGCAGTCCTTTGTTCAGTGGTTTGTCGCTCCCTAAAGCCACAACCTCACATTACCTGTGTGACATTAGCACATGCATACTTCCTGCACTCAACTCAGAAGTGCATAACTGATGCTGAAGTAACTGAGATCTGGATTCAGCACTTTTTTTTTCCAAACTCACAATCTCAAGCAGATGATACCCTGTATTACCTGTATAACTACAGTATGCCTCTAAAGTTTGCCGACTGTTTTCAACACTTGCACCATCAGCAGCTCTTTGATAATTGTATGCAGGTGAATATTCACCATAGCGCTGTCCTCCTCAGAGAAACCTTCCATTATGTGTTAGAGTGTTTTCATGATTTTAGCAAAACCAGCTCAAATCCAAAGATAACCCAAGTGCAGCTTTCAATTTAACATTTTTTAACAGTTATAACAACGGATTATGATGGAGCATTTTACATATCCAGTCTGTTCAGTCTCATATTCATATACATGTCATATATTTAGTATTCCTTCACATCACATGTCATGCTGATTAAGCTGGAGCATTCAACTTCACTACAAAATAATTATGATCAAAATGGACATCTGAAGATAAAAAGAATTCATACATGCCAAGTTGTTCTTTTTTGGGAAGTGTTGTTGATCTCAGCCAAGCTTGCTGACTGAAAGAAAATTTTTGAAAAGAAGTTATAAAATATTTATGATATGATGTTTCTATAAAAATCTTAATAATTGTCATTTTAAATAACTGAAAACAAGATACAGCACATGGACTTATTAATAACTGTCATCTATGTGTTAATAGAAAAGGAAGGCTTCAATGGATTCACAGATTTTGGTGAACCCTTACTATCATAATTAAGATACTTTATTATTCTATATGAACAGAGCATAAGGGACACCATAGAATGTATGTTTACCTGATGTGACCTCTGAGGAAATCCCCAACCTTTTCTCTTCACCCTCCAGTAACATCCTGTAGGTGGCGATCTCAGCATCCAGCTTCAGTTTGATGTGAAGTAGCTCCTTGTAGTCCTGAAGGTACTTGCTCATTTCCATCTTTGTCTCAGAGAGCTGACTCTCCAATTGAGCAATAAGTTGCTCCATTCCAGCCACCTTATCCAGGTGGTTTATCTCCATGTCCTCAAGCTGCTGCTCCAAGAGTGAGTTACGGGAAAGAAGCCCCTCAATCTGGTTTTGAAGGTCAGTAATTTGGTTGTGGAATATTGCAATCTCTTCTTTCATTGACTTCATCTGACTCTCATGCTTCCCTGCCTGCTCCTTCAGAGCCTCAAACTTGCCCTTGTACCACTTCTCTGCTTCCTGAACATTGCGGGCCGCCACCTGTTCGATCTCAGCCCTCATGTTGCGCAAGTAAGCAGCTACGTCTGGCCGGTCTGCTTCTAGTTCAGCCCTCACCTTGGCATCTTCAATCTGTTTCAGCAGATCAGCCACTGCCTCATCGTGAAGCTTCTTCATCAACTCAATCTCAGCCACCAGCTGCTCTGCACGCTTCTCCAGCTCTGACTTCTGGAGAGTAGCATTGTCCACATCCTGACGGAACTCACGCAGAATCATCTCTGCCTCATCTGAAATTGAAAAAGCAAAGGAAGATGATATATTGTACGACAGAAAAAAACTAAACATTGTTTCTGTTACTACATTAATGTTCAAACTAAATATTAGTTGGAAGATAAAAAAGGAAACAATGGTCTTTTCCAAATTGTTTCTTTTCATGTTGTTACAAGCAGTAGCACACAGAAAAATGCCATTCTTTTTCACAATACATTGAGATTTAAAGGAATATAATCATATTTTCTATGTGAAGATGGTCATTCCTACAATAAAAATTTGAGGAAGAATCTATTTTGAAAAAGAAAGGAAAAATATCTAGATCTAAATTCAAGCTTTATTATGGTAAAACATTTACAAATATTAATTTAGATATTGTTGTGCCTGTTCAGTGAACACTGTACCATCCACACCAGCGCAAGCAGCACTGCAGCTCAAGAGTGTGCACTGCTCCAATGCACTCAATTGTGAATCTCTGGGGTTTTACCCACTACCAGTGACATGTACTAAGGGAACTTTAGCATTAATTTGAGGATGGGCATCTCTCACTGAAGACATGTAATGGACATCTAATGGCTACTATTTCTGTTGAGAGGAACTAATGTAGCGGTAACCCTGGCCAACATCCCAATGGCCTGCTGTGTCCACCACTTCACAGCCTACCAGTTACTGTTGGCAAATTGCATAGGCCATGGTCCAAACTTATGAGTGTACAAGTACCTTTTTCAAGTGAACTACTAATGAGCCAAAACTCATAATATTTAAGCCTCATGGTGCCTTTACATTTGGTCATCATCAATACTGTTCTGTTATAATACAATTTTATTTTTGTGGCTTTGAAAAGGAAAACCCCAAGACCCATGACTGAACAAAAAGCAATATGGATTTATTATGTTTTACAAAATGTAAAAACAATGATCTCCATCTACTCCTATTATTGGATTTTACCTTTTAGTGCCAGTTCCTCCTCAAGTTTTAGTCTCCATATCTCCACATCCTCCTCGATGTAGCCCCTTTCAATATCAGCTGCTCCTTTTTCATTCGTCAGTGTCTCAATCAGATCTTTCAGTTCCTTGAACTTGAGCTCATACTCCAGGCCAGGTCCCCCCTTGTAGCGAGCCTGGAGATCAGCCAACTCTGCCTTTAAAGCCGCGTTCCGAGCTTCCAGAGCATGGACTTTCTCGATGTATCCTGCGAAGCGGACATTCAGCTCCTGCATCTCTTCTTTCTCATTAGCATGGAGCTGATGTATCTCAGTTCCAACCTCTACAGCAGTGCCCTGGAACCCTGAGCGGCCGCGGCTGTATGAAGATGCTCGGCAGCGAGATGGTGAGGGGCTCTGAACCCGCATCTTGCTGGCGCCAGTGACTGTCAAAGTTGACTGAGAGTAAGATGCACTTCTCATGGTTGATTTCTTTCCAAACAATAGTCCAGTGGAGGCCCTATCTTTCCCAGTACCCGAGATAGAACTGATTGTTGCAGAGAATGGTGCCGCTGTTTTATACTGCCACAAAGAATGTTGCAGACACCCTTGAAACTCTCACATGTTTTTGACACATTTTAAATATGAGCTGATACTTTCATAAGATATGGACTTAAGACCTCAGTAGATGACATTACATTGTGATTAAATTCATGAAGTCAAGATGCCTAGAGCAGACTTCATGACTAAGTGTCACATAGCATTGGCTGCATGATATATGGAGCTATTTCTAGGTATTTTATGAAAGGGCATTTTGCATTATGAAGCAATCCAGACAACATGTCTAAGCAGCACTTTTCCTGTGTATCTATAATCTACACAAACAGCTATCGTGACACATGAAAGAACTGCCATGCTCATATTTAAAATTAAAATGCAAATTCTTCAAACAAAAGGCTCCTTTAAAACAACTGTGCTTTTTCTGAGATGGTTGAGAGAAACATGATAATTGTATTTATATGGATATTAGTAGCTTCGGCTGACATCTATATTTTTTTAACTTCTTAGGATCTTAAATTGTATGAATATTCCCATCGATATATGACTAGGTTTTAATAACACTGCTCATAGGGAAAGCTAAAATTACATTGTGATAAATATAATTTTATAAATGGCTTTCTGCTTATAATCCTTACAATATTGTGCATATAAAAGAAACTGCAATAAATTCTAAACTAGTTCTGAACAATATTTTAATCTCAAAATACCATTTATTAGGTTTCATAATTTTGCAGTGATTTATATCTGAATTCCACCTGGACCACAATAGTAGTTCAAAAGACAAAGAATTTAAATGTAAAAATTAAAATTGAGGAACAACAGCCAATCCCTATTTTCAACATCATCAACAGACTCCTGAAATTCTTGCCACATTCCTGAAAGGATAAATGTGGAATGAAAATTTCACTAGAGCAGCAAATGTCAGGCTGCGATCTGTGATGACGTCCTCCTTGCTAAACCGTTAAAATCTTTAGAGCGTATGTTAATTGACACAGAGGCCATAACAGGCATCTTGGTTCTATTCTCTTCCTCAGACATCATTGCATGTGTCTGTCAGAGGCTGCGAGACGTCTCCAAAGCACCTTCCCCACCTTCACAGCCAACTATCACCAGTCCCCAAGCACTTCACAGACAAGAAGGTAAGTTATAAATAATAATCTTTATTGACAAAGCTCATAAACTTTAATGGAGTATAGTAGAAACAATGTAGGCAATAATCCATCCCCTTCTCGCTGTTATTACCATCATGGATTATCATTGCTTCTATCAAAATAATCATGCATTTATTTACAGTGAGACACATTTTGTACAAACAGTAGAAAAGACCATAGAATACATCAACTCACAGAAGCCAAGAAATGTTACTGTTTTTCAGTTAATCCCCATATACATACAGGTTTTACACAGGCTAACTCCACTGTCATAACATTTATATTATTGTGAAGAATAACCTTTTGCAATAGCATGAGATGTCATCTTGTCAGTCTTTCACTGCCATCATCAACATGCGCCTTACATATGCTGATTTCCAAACAAAATCTTCAAATCCATTTGAATAAATAGGAATTTGACATGGTTAATAATTTTGATATTACTTTCTGACACAGATGAGATTGTGTCATAATTACAACATACGAACTGGCAACATATATCATAGAAATGCTGACTTGGGTTTTAGGTTAGATGCAGAAGGCAACATGACAGACAACATCAACAAGGCAAAGTTACACTGCATGCATAGTGAGTGCATGCGAATGATACACAAATTAAATCTGTCAGTGAAGCGTAGGCATAGTCCACAAATTAAAATTGTGATGGATGAAGTAATTGACACCAGAAGTAAATCTGGCACAGGCCTAATGCAGCAAAAGCAAGGAAGCACAGGTTTACATTATTGAACAATTTTTCTGCAGCACAATGATATATAAACGCAAATAGGTTACTTGTAAAACTATTTTATTTATTATGACAAAGTTGTACTATGCGTAAGTATTTTTTTCCCCTCAGAAAATCAGGGACATCCACCTAACACTATGCCAATTTTGGGCCCAGCGGGTAGAAGCAATGTATTTTTTCCATGGTTTTCATTGGTCGCTTGTTCTCAGAGACAAATAACAAAGTAACCGCAAACCTAAGGACAAGGACAATCAGAAAGTGAGTAAGCAGAATATGAGTGAGAACACAATCAGTCCAGCAGGTCTCCAAAGTCTCCCTGTTAAAACTGCAAGTGGTCATGTTGTTTCAATGCCACAGACGCTTATCGATGAGTAGCTCTATGGACTTTCCCATGCATAATTGGACAAATGCCCTAGACTGTTCGATGACTTAAAGAACAGTTAAAATGATTGAAAGACTGTTTCAAGACTGAGTCAAGTATTTCCAATGAAAGGACACAATATGAACAGAAGTTGTGCTGTCACTCACTTTCTTTATATTTGTAACCCTTATTATAGATCCCTTTATATAGAACATAAATAAATCACATTTGTAAATGCCTTCAGCCTGGCTGAAGTGTCATTGGGTGTCTGCCATTACAATGGAAATTCTGTCTGAAAACCTTTTGTCAAAATAAATTTGGGGATTTTCTCCCAATCAGAGCATAGATCATCGCATGCTCAAAATTTTGCCCAAACAAAGTGTGCATCCAGGTTTCTTATCCATGCTCCGTAATACTGCACTGTGCACTTGCTCACTGTGAAGTACAATTGCAAACAGTTGGCATATTGCTAACACTTTCATATTATCTAAACTTAATATTTAGATAACAGTAATATTGTTAATATTTCCAGAACATTGTATTGCTGAACAAAAACGTATATGCTTAATGTAACTTGTTGCAACTAAGATAACGATACTCATTGCAGGTTATTTAGAGCTGCAGAGTAGGCTGGTTTGTGTTATTCTCAATGATCATAACAGTGGATTACACAGTTCATCCTCACCTGTTTTCTGGGGTCTGAACTTCAACTCAGGTGAAAACATACACCATATACTGCAGCTCTCTAGGACCTAGAGTGATTGTCATTGAAGACAGTCAAAGGATACACTGTTTATCTGCATATTTAACATTGCCTACTAGTTTTGTGAATCACTGTTATAACCAGTTGGTATTGTTTACTCTTAGTAGATGGACTATTAATTTGGAAGTACTTCATAGGTGTATTGTTATTGAAATTCATTTAAAACTGTTCAACCAACCAGAAAAGAGAATTCAACCCAGTCAGGGTATCATAAAAATGAATTGTCAAACCAAAGACAGAAAAGAGACATGGGAACTCAAACACATGGTTTTAATGATCAAGAAAGGTTGAGTTATATTGCAGTTCTATTAAGTCTGGATTTGTTCTATAGTAAATCATTAGCATTTTTCATAACATGGCTGCAGTGATGAACATACCACTGCACTTGTTTTATAAATAAAAAAGTTGCAAAAGTTTTGTTCTAGATCTGTCAAGCAATGTACGTGGAGACCCCTGACACGTCTAAATGCTTCTCATATGTTTACACAGCAAATGCAAAGGATAGAATGACATGCGAGCAGGCACATTACAATCCGTTTGATATTTTAAGAGCACAAATGCATGCAGTGATGTGTATGTCAGTATTGTGTTCTGCTGGCTGCTTTATGTGGGATATGTTGTTAGTAAGACTGTACCTTAGTAGTTAACTGATCTAGAGGTTACTACTGTATACACATATGAACACACATATACCTTTATATGTATGTTCATATGTATAACACTATTTCTAACATTGAAATTAAAGGACAAAATAGTCATGCAACTTAAAACATGTCCAGCAAGTACAGTGGCCTGCATCGGATGGTCGGACAAAGGTGAAGAATGCATGTCAGAATCTCCTGAGAGCACGCTGACATAAACAAAAAGCTAGAAAGTAATGATTGCAAGCAAGCATGCTGAAAATATAACAAAACCAAGATGACAAAAACAAACGAACATGATTGGAATTAAGGTCAGCAATTTATACTAATATAAAATGGTATGAGGAGTTCTCTGGAAATATTTCTCCAAAACCTTTGTTTAAAAAATAAACTACAGTTCCAAACCATAATGGATTCTAGTTGGGTTGGTGCAGAATAAGCACACATGTATGTGTTAGCAACAACTTTTCCCTCTTTTTATAACTATGGCCCATGGTTTTGAGCGGGGGTGTCCAAACGTTTTTAGTGGGTCCATATGCAGAAAAAATAAGAAGTTGTGGACTATAATAATGTTCACTGGCTGTAATAATTTTAAAAATTTTACCTTATTTTTGTTATTGTTTTTGAAGCAACCTGATATGTGAGTGTTAAGTCTGCAGTATCCGTGTGATTGCTTGTCACATGCATTCCAGTAAAAATCAAATGTACTTGCTTTGCCAGACACTTGCTGCTTTAAGTTGTCTGACTACTAAGTCTACTGTTCACCAGACAACAATAGATGGATGTTTTTAAATTCTTGTATGTTTCATAGGCAAATTACAGTGATGACTTTAATGAAGCACTCCTTTATAAAGTCACCTTCTGTATAGGGCTTTCTGTGCTGGGCTATAAGTTGAACCACCTTGTACCTAGACAATAAGGCATTTCCTTGTACCTTGAACTGTTAGTATGAAAACAAATGTTGTTGTTGAGCTAACAGGCTAGCTGCCAGTTGTTTGACCTTCTGATATCACTCAGCAACAGTGTACGACTTGAGAAACAAATGTTCCACTTTAATAATGTCTTTTAACATTACCTTCCTTAATAAACACAACACTTACCTGGAAAATTAAACACACACACTTCCACTTCACCTCTGTAAGGAAATATTGCTTTTCATGTAATGATTTTGTCACTTAGTAGCAAGATTAAGAAAGCTGGACCCCCATATGAACATTACAATTCATTGATTTATCAATGAGACTGATATTGGAATTGACACATACTATGATGTTAAATTAATAATCGTACCCACTGGCTCATTTTTAAAGGGAACCACCTGCACTGCCACAGTTAGAGGGAAGACGACCTATAGTTTAGCTCTGACTAATCCTCACTGACTAAGAGAAGCTGTCTTTCATTAATAACAAATAAATGTTATTTTCACAAAGAGGCCTTCGAAAACATGCTCCAAATGTACATACATTGTATATTTCCACATCGATGGGTATAAAACTGGTTTGATTTCATTCAAGGCGAACTGCTGAGGTACTGGTTCCCCTTCCTCTCTTTGCTCTCAATGTGGAAACACTGATGAAAAAGAGAAAAAAGACATATTGCTCCTTTCTGCCAAAAGAGAAACCAGGGAAGCCACACAAAATGATTTACCAAAAATTCAGCTCTGTTATAATGTCCTGAAGAAGTGGTACTGGCTGATTTGTGTCCTGTCTTTTTCGTTTAGGCGTACATTCATCTCCAAATGGCTTTTAAGGTTAACTATGTTATCCTGATCAAATGCCACAGTTGTATGTGTGAATCCAGCACAGAATGGCATTGTACCTTGTATGCATATGACAGTGAATGCTTAACAGAGAGACAAATGCTAAACATATTAAAGGTGTCATAACCCAATATTCATATGTCTTTACAATCAGTACATGCTTAATATGGCAGTATTTAATATCCAGTATTTAAGCATATCATTATAATTATTTTATGAGGCTTGGAAAGTTCATTTTTATATTTACTACTGCTTTAAGACATAGTGTTTATGCATCACTATATTGTGGTATTACAGTTATGCACAGTGTTGTGCGGGTGCTGAATGCCTAGGATAAATGATAAATATCTCTAAGTCAAAATACATTAATCATGTGATTGTCCAAGTGAAGCACTGTGTCAATAATATATACTCTTGAAAATATAGTTAGAAATTCATTATGTGAAAATTGGTCATTCCTAGATCCTACTTAATATTCCTAATACATTCTTACAGCCATATACTGTATGCTTTATGTATGGTATTTAATTTAAAATAAATATTTGTTCAGTGCATGTTCAGCACAGATTGTATAAAATCAGTTTTCAGGGAGACAGTGACAAAAATAATGTAGTGGTTGATAAATATACTTTTGTTGTGACTGTGCTATAAATGCATCCATTGTGCTCTTCATGTGGTGGATATTGTCACTTCTGAAGTACTAATATCAGCCACTTTGAGGACCTAACCCCCTCGTTGCCTGATCCTAGAGGAATAGAAACTCACAGAGAACAAGGAAGAATAAACACAGTCTTTATGAACACAATGCAAAATATTGTGCTTCCCTAACAGCTATCAGAATGATAAGGGATACCCCTATTTAAACACTCAATACATTACACATTCATTTACAATTAAAAATAACAAATCCCAATAAAAACCATCTGAAAAACTTCATCAATTGCCTTAAACAAAGGGGAATCCTGCTGCAGTGACGTGTAGTCAAAGGGGTGGGGATCCATTAGCGGCGTGAGCAATGCAGAGCAGAAGGTAAGTTCCTGCTCTGTTTTATACCCAGAAGGTAAGTTCTTGCTCTGATTTATACACAGAAGGTAAGTTCCTGCTCTGATTTATGCACAGAAGGCAAGTTCCTGTTCTGATTTATACACAGCTACTCTCATTTATACGCTAGATGGAGGTAATCTTGAGTGTGGGTGGGAGTATACATCAACTCCCATATGCCAGAAGTGGTCTTTTAACTGCTCCATCATTTCTTAAATGTTTTTGTATGCATAGAAAGGTAAAATATACAGTATAGGCGACTAAGACAAACATTTGACTGACACTAAACACAAACCATATGTACCTGTTCCGACAGGGGACGGGCTGTGTGTGTGTGTGTGTGTGTGTGTGTGTGTGTGTGTGTGTGTGTGTGTGTGTGTGTGTGTATATATATATATATATATATATATATGTAAATACTGGCAATAGACTGTATGGCACATATACTTTGGAATATACAAAAGACACCACACGTTTATGAGACTTGTTTTGGATGTAAGGGATGTTACCGAGTAATCTGGAATCCCATTTTAATTGAGACATGTGTTACAGTTTTTTTTTTTTTTGTACAGTCCAATTGTGACACTCTATTGTTTGAGCCCTGTGTTTTGTCTTAATGACTGATTTTTTTTTTTTTTTTTTTACTTTCAATGTTGAAATATAAAGTAAACTGTATAAAGCATCTTATAAATGTTATTTTATTTGCTATTTTATGTCTGAATTACTTATTTTAGCGTTTGGGTAAAATTTCTACAATTGTGTGTAGAGGACTCTTATTGTAACAATTTGACCCGGACGTACTTTTCTTAGTTCAGCTGGTGGAACACGGGTCATTTCAAGTTCGAAAGTATGCAATTCGGGACTCAGCTTCTGTTAAAATTATGTATTTTAGCGTTTTAGTACAAATACAACATTTTTTGCGGATCGCTCTTATTATGACACCCATAACCCGGAAGCGTGTCGGTGTTCCTTTAGATACACGCCCACACAGACTGATCTTTTGGACCAAAATGTCTTTTGGACCAAAAAAAATGATGAGCCCATTTTGTGCAGACCAGTGGTTCTGGACACCATGGGCCATAGTTATGCTCGCTGCATACCAGACTGTTTACCAGGTTTCATTTTCCGAATAAGATATTCTAGGTACATTATTCAGGATTTTCATATTCTGAACAAAGGGTTACTCGGGATATTCCAAATGGAATAAGGTGTGCTATTAAATCACTTCATAATCAGATACTTAAATATTACGAATTTCATGGGATGTTAATGTAGACGCAGCCACAGATTTGTAAGCCATGAGCAGAGCCGTAGTTTGGTTTCTTGTACGGTCAGTTCGTTGCTATGGTGATCATTCGCTTTGAGTATCCTTGGTAACCAAAATAAACTTTCCGTTTATCGTTTCGGAGGACACTAACTAACGATACCTTCCACTTTAACGGGCTTGTTTAAAGGTAAGCTATTATATATTAAACCTTAACGGTATCACAAAAAAATCTGCTAAATGTTTCCCCGGCTATGGTTTACAGAGAGGAAGTATGTATCCAAGTCGTAATTTAAACATAATACTTCACTGTTGAATCTGAACAACACTTAATCTAACGTTATCTACGTCACGTTTAACGTCATGATAGCTTGGCTATCTAGTGTCATAGTATTACTAACCTTCAATTAAATTTACATACAGTATATGGTCGGATATGGTTTGAATATCGGTTTAAATGTAGTCTACGACCAAAGTTTTATAAATGCATGGTAGGCTATTTGCATCAATTATCAAGATTAGCTCGTTATACTAAATAAAGTAGTATGATATATTGAGTAAAGTTGGCTTGAAATTTCTTATTCGCCTGATACTCGACTTCACCTTAACAGTAGAGAAGAAACATCGTCTGTAATATTTTCATAATCTGATGTGAAATGGTGTAAACGATAATAGTGTGTCTGAAATACAATTTCAAGTTAGGCTATCAAGGTTTTTTGTTAAAGCCAGATTACGAAAAGAACTGTGTTTAAAAACACAATTAAATTTTAAATAAATTAAATGGAAAATAAAAACGAGTGATTAATTCACTGCATTTTGATAAATATAGGCCTAAGATGTTGAATTCTCCACAGCTGTGAATGGCAGTTATATTTTGCTCAAGTTGTACTTAAATGAGAAAGCATCAATATTTTGATGCAATTTTATTTATTTATTGATTTATTTACCATTTGAGCTGTTGCATTTTATTTTGCAATTTGACCTCAGTTTACACTGGGGGCCGAGAAGAAATGAGATCCTTATTTACAACATTAGAAGCGAGTTAAACAGACACTGTTATCTTAATGTCAGATGTTAAACATGGCGGTTATCTTCCTAACATTATCAAGCTGATGTAGAGAGTGTGGTGAAAACTTTCAAAAATCTGTTTAAAAGAGTATAGTTCTGCTGTTTTAGTAATAATAGACATTATGCTCACCATAAATTATTTTAGTGATGAACTTACTACACCAAATCTTGCAAGAGAAAGCACTTTGACAGCTGTTAGATTTGACCGGTTTTAAGAACTGTTGATTTTGACTTGTTGCACGTCTAAAATTTAGGAATAGATTGTCTTGAAGCGGTATAAAAATTCAGAATTAACATAGAAATAGTGGCGTGGCGGAACTCACTTCTGTTCCGTATGTGGTCTATTTTTATTGTATAATAAAAATAATAGAAGGCTTTAAGTGTGCATTAAAAGTAACAGGCTAATATGTTCATGCTTACTGGTGTTTACTTTAAGATAACCTCATCTGCACCTGTCATAGAGAGGAGGACAAAGTATGACTATGCTCTTTTATTTTTTTATTTTATTTATGTATTTTTTTTTATCTCACTGTATGTTTGTTTCGTGTATGTGATGATTTAATTGTAAATAATCAGAAATAAACATTTGTTCACAAAAAAAGCCAACAGGATTCCACAATTATTTTACAAAATAATTCATATTAGATTATGAATATTACATGAACTGTTTTATCTTGTGTTTTTTTCCCTCAGGGATGCCAATCATAAGATGCTGAATATCAGGCAAATATCAATCCAAGTGGTAAAGTTAGCTAACTATCGACGTAATGTGGTGCACTTGTAGTGCAATGTTTGCTGACCACATTTTTTTTCACAGAAGGTGAATCAGATTCTGACACGATACAATTGAAGGATGACTGCGTCTCAGATTGTGGCTCAATCCCATTTCATCTTTGGTGTGCGAACTGGAGTGGCTAACAATATCTGTTATGTTGATGAACAGTCTGTCATCTTTCCAGCGGGAAACAACTGTATTAGATACAACCTTGATGAACAAATACAGACATTCATTCCAGGTACGTAAAGTGAAACAAAGTATCTGAATATTTGTATTTTATGCAATACCTCATTTCATCACAACTCAACAATACTGTTGGTGACTCAAATTTGAAATGATAGATTTGGATACTAGAGGGTGTGCTTTGACTCCAGCTGTTGTTTGAATTTAATGATAACATTTCAATAATAAGAATAATAATATCAGTAAGTACAAAAAGGTGCCTTGCAACTGCAGTTCTTTGCCACCTACTAATAAAACCAGCAACTACAATAGAGTACCTTGAACTGATGGTGCTTAGCCCCCTAATAACAGGGAAACCAGCAATTACAAGAGAATGTCTCCCGCCTCTGTTCCTTGGTCTATTAATAAATGCCATGATTCTTTGCAAGGTCCCTTAGCCTGGTAGCAAAATTCAAGGAAAGTTTTAGCCATGAAGACCATGAGCTTCCAAAACATTTAAGTGACAAAGTTGTAGAGTGGTACAGTGAGAGTGGAATACAATCTTTTGAGGTCAATGAATATTCCTCTGAGCACAATCAAATCAGTCATAAGAAAATGGGTAGGTGTATCATGTGTCCTCCAGGACGGGGTTGGTCGTGAGGCTAGCAACCTCACCCCTCACAAACAAAGACAAATTTGTAAATAAAAAGTTTAAATTTAGTCTCATCTGACAACCCAACTTAATATCTTGTGTGCTTTGTAAGTAAGCCATCAGTTATGGTTTCCTTATCAATGCCATACTGGCTTTTTTTTTTAAAGAGTGATTGGTGTTTAGGTTCTCAGATACATCTTCCCCAAAGATTTTTACAGTGATTTACTTAAATTAGTCAATTTACACCACTGTAAATTTTTCAAAAATCTTGATTGACTAACTCAGTGTACAAATTCCTGTGTGTTCCCACAGGCTTGGAGAAAAGCCAAAGTATGCATGCCTTGGCCATCAGCCCAGACCGGCGCTACCTGGCTGTGTCAGAGAGGGGGGAGAAGGGCATCATCTCAGTGTACGATGTGCAAAATGAGCACAACAAAAAAAGAAAAGTACTGAGTGGAGGGGACATCCTTGTACAGGATTTTATCTGTATGGCCTTCTCCCATGACTCCAAGTACCTCATTGGCCAATCAGGACCACCAGACTGGACCCTGTACTACTGGCTTTGGCAAAAGCAGAAGGTTCTTGCCACACTAAACACTGCTGGGCCTACAAACACTGTCTATAAGGTAAAACAGCAGTGAACCAGACAAATACATCTACATGAATGAATGAATAAATAAATAAAATGCATATCTTGACATTATAGCAAGCTAGTTTTCATGGTGTGATACAGGATAGAGGATACAGAGGAAGTAATAGGAGGGAATATGTTGGAGCTGAATACCTACATTTTAGTGAAACCTTAATATCCCATGTCTTATTTTTTGCTGTTTTGTACATTTTTGACCCTGAATGTAAGACATTAGATCTGTGAGCAAAACCAAGTACTAGATAGGAAATCTGAGTGGATATGTAACACAAGATTAATATTCAGTTTAAGAAAGTGATGCAACAGTCAGTGCTCCAAGCAAAACAGTAATTTCTCCTTTAGACTCAGTAACTGGTTAGAAGAAATGACTGAAAATAGATGCTTCTTAAAGCTATTGATCAGTCTGTTACAGTGCTTTGCAGGAATCTTGGCCTACTTCTTAATGCAGAACTGCAAAGCAGTGACATTAGTGGGTTTAAGGGAGCCTTTCTAAAACAGTACTTTTATTGTTGTTAATTTTGTTCAGCCACAATGAAGACCCACTTGTCTTTTATTCAGATCACTGTCTTATTGCATGTCCCAGCTCTATGCTTCAGTAATTCAGATCAGAATTCATGTTTCTGATGAAACTTGACCATGAGCGCCATTTTTGCTGAGTGTTTTACTAAACTTGGCCATGGTGAGAGTCTGTGGACCCCTGGACTTTGTAGGCATTCATAGATGTTGCACCTGGCATTTTAGGCCCTTTTTGAGTGCCTTGTCTTTTGGAAAAAGGGTCAAATGTCCTGTATTTTTTATAATTTCTAAAAGTATGTTTCTTCATCTTTTTTCACATGTATTAAGATTTTGGCTGAACTATCATTTGATCAGAGCAGATTTATAAGATAGTCCTGGTTTTTTCTGTCTCCACACCCAGAATTTTATTGTTTTACTACCGCAATTAAAATTTAAGTGCTCTCTATAAATGGTATTTTTAATTATGATCATGTTATCCCATATTAAGCCTTGGGAGATATGGTCACCCTGACAGTATAGCTCTGACTGTGGTTTGTAGGAGACCCAGGTCTTGTTGTAACCCTTCCCAGACTTACAAGTGGTAACCACAGCAATCCCAATGGTTATCACTGACGCTTCAGCTATTAATCTGAGAATTACCATCACTTGCTGTGCCCTTACTGCAGCTCTGACTGAGACCATGGGCTGTGGAAATGATGCATCTCTGTTTGACAGCTGTAAGGTGTGCACAAATAAGCAGAGAGTGCAGCTGGAGACCTAGGTAGCTTGTCTGCTTATGGGGGATGAGAAAGCAAGCATTTTTTCTGGTTTATCAGAAACCCCGGCTTGCAGAGATGGGGTTTGGTATAGCCTTCAGAATCTTACATGGAATTACATTTCCTTCACAGTAGGAAACATAGCAGCTAGCAACATCAGTAAGCTCATCAATGTCAGGACAAGACTCCTGAAACATATACCAGTATGTACAATTATAACAGCCCTGTAAACTCATGATGGAATCATCAGTCCAGTTCAATCCATTTGGTGATGTACGATACTCCAGAAGAGCTGTTTGCAGTTGTGATCTGTCCTTCCAAGTGGGGGAAGGAGGAGGGATTTACATGCTCCTCATACTGACTAATAACACAGGTCCAGTATTTTATTATGTCTGGGTAGGCATGGTAATGATCAAAGTCTCTCAAAGATGTCTTCAGTGGACAGTGGTTAAAATTACAGAGGGTTACAATGGGTGCATCAGGGGATATAGGTTGCAACTTCTGTGCTACCTGAGGTATAGTGTCTAAGACGTTATCCTCATTCACTCTCAGGTGAATGTATACTACAGTGACAAATATTCGGGGGAACTCATGGGGCAGATAGGGGGGCACAGAGACACAGACTGCAGTTCAGTATCTTTAGTGCATAGTCTTTCTTTCAGTTGTGCAGTTGTGCACCAGTGTTTGTTCATGCAGAGACACACCTCCCTGTGATTTTCCAGTAAGACTGGGTGTCTGACAAATCCCTTAAATGGACAATTCCATATCCAAAAATTTAATTTCTTTTTGAGAACCATGTCTCCATACTGGCCAATAAACAGGCAACTCTAATCCATCTCCAAATAACAACTAGAGATTTGGGAAGATTAAAGCCAAGGGGACTGGCAAACGGTGGGCTATATCACTGCTGACGAAAGGGGAGGTCACTGAAGCCTGGGCGACAAGTTATTGAATTCAGTGATATAGGCAAGGAACAAACAAATGAACAAACAAGCAAACACAGAATTTGATTGGTTTTTATAGCATTTCTGCTAAATATTTACATATTTACATGAACATACAGAAGATAAGAGACTTGCCCCTCCTTAACTTAAAGGAGTCCATTGTTGGGTTCAAGTCCAGGCTTAGCACAGTACAAGATTCTCAGTAAATTGTAGGTAAGTGGTGACCCTGGTTGGGCTAAATGACCTGTTCTTTTCATTATATGACCTTATATTCAGACATTGATGTGCCATTTATATATCCTTTTCTGCTTACCTGTCACCATTTTTCTATGTATATTTTGAAGGTATGAAAATCAGTATACGGAATTGAAATCTCCACAACATTATATTTGCAGGTGAGCTTCAACCCTCAGGACAACACTCAGATCTGTGTGAGTGGAAGTGGGGTGTTCAAACTTATCCGATATGCTGATGGGACACTGAAACAGTTCAATTCTCTGAAATACGAGGCCAACAACTACCTGTCACACGAATGGATGTCAGAGAAGCGTGTGATTGCAGGAACAGAGAATGGGCGGTTGCTGGTGTTTGAGTCTGCAGAACTGCATTGGGAGATGCATGTTATTAATAGGACATCTACACAGGACACTGAAAGGTACAGAGGAAGAGGGAACTTAAGCATGTTCTGCCCCGCCAACCTTTGGAGTTGTAATTCCCGGACTTACTGTAACAGATTTGCTCTTTTGCCTTTCAGAATAGTGGAGAAAAAGCAGGAAGACTCAGTGCCCTCTCAGCCTCCTCGTGTTACAGCCATCAATGCCTACTCCAAGGGATTTGTTTGCACTGCTGGACCAGGAAAAGTCTGTCTGTTTGAGAAGTTGGAGGATAAGGATGGATACAGGAAATGCTCTGAGATGCGGGTACCATTCCCCTCTGCATAAGTGAAATATTTTGGTTTCAGTAATATCCAGCCAGTTTCAAAAGAATAAGCTTTATTTCAGAAGTAGAGCAACCCAGAATTCTGTGTCAAAGGCAAGTGAGAATAATAGCATTTCAGTCAGGGAAATGCATGTAATTGGGTTATGTATTTGGTTTAAATATTTATTGACAAGTAAACATTTTTACATTGACTTTGCCTGAAGGCTGTGTCCAGAGTTCTCCCTGCCAAAGAGGTACAGGAATTACACAATCAAATTAAATGACAGGCAGTGAACAAGCTCTAATCACCCAGATGACAGAAAAGCAGAATCAAACAGGTGAAAGCTGAGGTGGCAGTAATTAATTAAACCCTAAAGGAAAACAGTATTACAGCGTAGCAGTATCAGCAGCAGCATTTGTACAGGAATACTGAATACTCTTGAATTTGTCATTTTGCCAGCTGGTTGGCAAGGTATATCCGTGATATGCCTTGCCATTTGAGTGGCAAAGTGTCACAATCTGATTGGCGAAAACTCTGATGATGCTACATCACATCTCACAGACCCAGATGGCTATCAGCTGATATTGACTCTGACTTAAGGTTCCTACCTGAACTAGCTTTGCATATATTTATCCAGATTCCCCCAGATCCATATAGTAATGATCCCAGCCATGCTGAGCAGCAGGAGGTTATTTGCATTTGCATTAGTCCTTCGGAGGAAACTCTGGTTGGCAGTACTGACCGTGGACAGCTCTACAGCATCGCTTTGTCCTCTGCAGAGATAGGAAAGGTATTGTAGTACCAAATTTATTTCAACCTACCATGTTAGATGTGGTCTCAAACTGGGTCTGAGTATGAAGACAAATTTGGGTTTCTTTGTGTTTTCCAGCAGGGGGACCTGGCGCAGTTTGATTTCCTCACTGAGTCATTCCATTCGGACACCATAACGGGCCTGTCAATATGCTACCGAAAACCAATTGTTGCCACCTGTTCTGTGGACCGTTCTGTGCGCATCTGGAACTTTGAGACCAAGTAAGAACAAAACATCACTGGGTGTGCAATTCTGTGGGTTCAACCCAGCCCATACATTTTCAGTTGTGTGCATTGCTGTAAATACAACTATTTTAAACAGTTATTGTTTAAACTAGTTGGCTTTCCTGATTTCAGTGTGTCAAGACAACTTGAAATATACTAAAATACATATCTTGTCTCAACATTTCCTTCAGGGCACATCACATTACAGAAACCTTCAGCTCAAGTTACCAAACAATTTGTTGATTGAGGAGGAGCTAGCTTTCTGTGAACTTTTTATGTGAATTTTGGAAACATTAGTAGGAGGACATAAAAGGTCACAATCTCAATGATTGCTTGAAAAGTAGAGAAAGAACAGAACATTGTGCACGTTTCACATTTAGTGTATGGGGCATTGATAAGTGAAGTTGTTTGCTGAAGTTTATAGTCACACTAATTTCAGTAATGATTGTAATCAATAAAAAATCATATGCTACATGCTTGTTGGATGTATTATAATTTAAAATAACATTATTTTCATGTAAATATCATTTCAAAATAAACATTCAAGTTGGATAATACTGCCAGTCTTTTCCCCACTCCAAGCTCACTTGAACTCTACAAAGAGTTCCAGGAGCAGGCCTTCAGTGTCAGTCTGCATCCCACTGGACTCTTCATTCTTGTGGGCTTCTGTGACAAACTGCGCTTGCTGAATCTGCTGATTGATGACATTAGGACTTTCATGGAATTCACAGTTCGTGGGTGCAGAGAGGTAAGTCTTTCCTAGAAAAGTGGAGGTTAAGCTGCTCCCTTGAAATGGCTGAGCCTTTTCCTGATATAAGTGTTCAAGTATTCCCCATGTAAAAAGACTTTACTGTGACTAATGAGGAAACCAGAAAGACATGAGATACATGTTTATGGAAAAAAATGAATCTATACATCCATATCATTGTGTTCAGACAACTGTACTTGGATATATACAGTAGAATCTCAGTAATTGTCAACTGAGTGAAACTAATACAACTACCCAGAAATACTGGTTGTCTGAATGGACACATTCCCAGAAATACTTAATAATGAAAAAGCACTAGCATTAAAATGAAATGCCATCAAACTTCAAATTAAAATTGCAAAAAAGATTAAAAATGTCAAATACAATTAGAATTGGACAAATTGGCATGTCTTGGCACTAAAGATACAGAATACTATTTAGAAAAATTGACAAACTAGGTACCAAAAGCTTTTGTGTAAAGCCAAATCTGGACATAAGTTACATAATGCTTAAGTGTAATGTGTCATGACGGGCTCTCGTAAAGACACATGTAATCTGACTCAAGTGAAGTACAAAGTCGAGTATTTCTGTAATGTAGACCAGTAACTGTCTGTACTAACAACTAAGCTGTTACAAAGGTTCTGATCAGTCCACCTTCAAATATACTCTTGAATAATTCAGTGGATCACCAGTCATGATACTTTCACCCCTGGGAGCAGTGTGGGGTTTGGGGCCTTGCTCAAGGGCTCAACAACAATGGTGTTCTTGCTGCTGGACAGGTTGCCCCATTTGTTGTATTGCCCCTAATGGACACAAAAACAATTATGAAACGTTAAACATATCTTCTCTTTTTTCATTTTCAAAACTTGTCCAGGTCTGGAAAATGCTGTTTTCATATTTAATAATTTTTCCAAGATTTTCATGACCAAATGAACCCTGTTATATCCTGTTCATTCATCTTTGATAAAGTGCCATACTCCCAACATTTTCTTTGCTATACTAATGGTTTATACATCTGTGGTAGATCAAATTGCAAAGCCTCAGCACACAATTACTCGTATTAGCTGCTGCTATTACTCATTTGTATGTGGCTGGATGCTTTCCCGATACCAATATTTTAACAAGGTATTTGCCCAAAACCCAAAACTACCTCCTAGATATTTGATACTTTTGGTATCAGTGAACACATCAGTGCACACATCGCTTCGCACATGCTCTTGCAGCCTCCGGGCTATTTTCTGTTTATTTATAGGTTTTACGGCGAACTGAAATACACAGATGAACATGCCATTGGGGTTTTAATGTAGCAAACTACTTGTCAGTACTGTCTGTTCATATCTACTTTTGAACTGTTAATTTAACTCTATTAGAAAAGCTATTAGAAAAAAACTGGACTTGCTATCACTTGACAATAGTTTGTAAACAGTAAGTAAGCCCAGGCGAAGCAGTTGTGTTTTTTGGTCACATGTGGTGAGAGTAGATGCAAACTGGTCTCCAGATAATGGGCAATATGATGTGGCAACCTTTAATGCAGAAGTGATAACACGTGTAGAAATTATGAAATTTAGAGAGAATACTCACTGATAGTTCATGAATTCATTTAATACATAATTTACATGAAAGTAACATTTTAAATGTATGAGGGAAGCAACTGACAAATGGCAGCTTGGCAAGCCAGGGGACAAAGTAGGTAGACACAATTAAAATAAAGAAGTAAATGAAACTAACAAGGTACCTATAAGAATAACCCACACATTCTCTTTTTATCGTTATTAAAACTGATACAAACAGATGAACAATAAAGCTATCTGAATCATACTTTCATAGATAAAAAATGAACCTTGCCTGTCATAATTTCCATGTGGGGAGAGAAGTAGACTTTTGTGTAGCATGATTAATAAAAACTAAGGCACCCATCCATACCTGTGGGCTACAGTAAAAAACTACTCTATTGTTTAATGCAGCAGAAGCTTCCTGCTCATCAAATACTGCTTCCAATTTACAAGATACTTACTTGCCTCAGTCTTACTCTTCTAGCACTTTTCTTAGTTAATATCTTTGTTTCAATGACATTTTTTTTACTTTCTTTTGCTATTTCAGGTTATAGTATGTAATGTTTTGGTTTTGATATATATAAAATGCATCTTTGTGTTTTTGTTTAAACTTATGTGTGAATATATTAAAGTTCATGGACTGTATTGTTTCTCATAGTGTGCTTTTAGTAATGGAGGCCACTTATTTGCTGCTGTCAATGGAACCGTCATTCACATTTACTCCATGACAACATTTGAAAATGTTCTCAACCTGAAGGGTCACAATGGAAAGGTGAGTCTCATTATTCAAGTTTCAACCTTGCCACGTCTGTACAGTGACACCAAGCAGTATTACACCAAGCAGATTACCAGATTCCATATCACTAACTGTTTGGATAGATAACTAGTAGGTTCACTTAAGTAGAAGTCATTCCTTCCAACCATTGCAAATTTGGCAGTTATTCCTTTATTCTGTTGCAACACACAACAAATATTAATCATACTCTGTAGACCTGGTACATCGTTGGTGGATTTCTGTGGTTTTGCACCTTCATTTGACCAGAGAAAAATTATGTAAAATATAATTGTCACATTGAATAAACCAAAATCTTTAGATAAAAAAGAAATAAAACCTTTCTATTTTGAGAATAGGGTTGTCTCTATTATGGAATTTGGGTAAACTAATCATTGTAAGGCTTGTAACAGTGGTTGTTATTATTCTCAGGGTACTAAGTAATTATCACTTATCATTAAAAATATTTGCTACGCTCCTTCAAGTCTCTAAACAGTTCACTCACATTGATAACTCCATTGTCCTCTCTCTTCAATAACAGCACTTTCCATCTGCTTCCTGTTACAGGAATAGTCGTGAACATAAATTGCAACTGGAAATCAAGATTGGAAGAGATGATTTGCTGTAACAAACTCAATTATGATGTGATTTAGCAAAGGTTGACAGATACCAGCTATCAATGTTCAAAGTACAGGCTTTAACTATTGGTAATAAGAGAGAGAAGAAAGTGAGATTTTTCACAACTGTTGCTATGATAGTTATACAGTGATCGTGGCAACCCTATTTGGGAATCTTGGACAGGGTAACTCTGTGGTCATTTCCAGGGTATATTAAGAAAAAATTGCTGGAGTATTTGTTGAGATGTTGCTATTTGTAATGTCTCAGGTGCAATCCATTGTCTGGAGTGATGATGATAGCAGGCTGGTGTCATGTGGCATGGATGGAGCAGTGTATGAGTGGAATACTCTCACCAGTAAGCGCGAGTCAGAGTGCATCCTCAAAACCTGCATGTATACCAGCATTGCAATATCGCCCGATGCCAAGATTGTCTTTGCTGTTGGGACAGACTGCACCCTGAAAGAGATTCAAGACCATCATGTAGGTTAAAGATCTTTCTTTGTTTTCCCGTTTTGTATTTTAAAAAATAATGTCAGGGTATGTTAGGGTACATATCAACTATGGAATGAGAAAAATGTGTCATTTGTCAGCAATGCAGAACAATAGGCTAAAAAGGCAATGTCAACCCCTAATGCTACGCAATTTTAATGTGTAATTACTTATCACATGACTAGTGAGCTGTCAATATGTCTCATATATACAACCTCAGAATATGGTTTGGGAATATAGAGGAAAATATGGAAAACAGATGTGAGATGTTTCTTTGTAGGTTTTAAAAGTAAGAGATGTCTCTTTTACCAAATATGTATGCAAGAGATGCTCTTAACCTTGAGCTTTGTGTTCCTGGGGTTATAATACAGTTATTTTTCTTTGGGTGGCAGATACTGAAAGAAGTGCCAGCAGAAGATGTCACCTATACAGCTGTCGCCTTCTCCCACTCTGGTCGAATGCTCTTCACAGGTACCTCGTCTGGGACTCTCAGGGTCATGAAGTACCCCTTGCCAGTACATAAGGACTGGATTGAGTACCAGGGCCATTCCGCAGCAATCACAAAGGTACATGTCTGTTTTTCAGGTTAATGGAATAAGCCCTGATCAACAAAATGATCAAGATGTAAACCTTGTCGAGCAGGTTGCTACACCTGCTAGACAAGGTTATTATCAACTTAGATTTAAAAGCACATAATGTCAGGTATACCTATATTCATTTGTGCAGTCTGGAAAAGATATGTTTTCTTGTCAGTTTTAAAACAAGGAAATAATTTTAGCTAAGCAATGCTGTCACATACAACTTTTAAAATAGTTTTTTGCATCATGTTTTGTGTTGCTAACTTTCAAAGTCACAATCAGCTACTATTCAATAGTAGAATGATCAAAACTGCACTTAAATTCTTTTTAACCCCAACTCTCTTCATGAGGTAAATTGCTGTGAGGTAATCTCTTGCAAAGCTGTGAGCAATTTAATCTCTTATGATTCTTAGTAGGCCATCCTGGTCTTTGTATAGCAACCAAGGCTATTAGCTGTTATAGGACTGAATGCATAAATAACTGTATGTAGCCTAACTGTTTCATTGTTATATATTTTATAAATCTGAAAGGTTGGAGTTGTCCAGTTTATTACCTTACTGTAGTTACTACACTATTAGGGAAGATAAGCATGACTGTGCAGATAAACAAAATGCATGTGCTGCATGGTTGCAGTGTGTATGGTCACTCTCAAGAGCACTACAGCTTAAATGTAAATGTATCAATCTATAAAACCAGTTAGGTTCATTTATTAAGGATGTAATTGGAGGCTATCGTGTTTATGAACATGTTTTGTGAGCAGCCCAATGACCACTCAAGGTCTTGTTTATTCCCTAGCAAAATAATGTCTGAATATTTCACACTGTCTTAAAGTGAAAGAAAAAATACATTGTTTTACTTTTCATATTGTTGGCTACACATCTAAACTAAAACCTTGTAGAAGGGTTTAAAATTTATCTATGCATAGGTCTTTACATGAGATGTGGTTCCGTTTACTACCAAAATTGTATAAATTTTACAGAAGGAAAATAACCTTTAAGGATAAGGAAAAACATATTTTATAATGGTGAAGTACATTTAGAAGGACTGGTGGTGAGGAGTGTTCGCTGTAGTGTGTCCACAAAAACACTAAGATGCAGTACTGAATTTGAACGTTTACTGGTGGTAGCACAGATTTACAGGCAATAACAGTTACAGGAGTAGTTAGGGAAAAGGTGCATGTAAGTGTGGGTGTGTGATCTAAGGGGGTAAGAAGAAGAAATGAACAAACCAACATGAATCAAGTGGGAATATAAACAAGGCATGAATACAACATGACCATAAATAGCTGTAACTGAAAAGAGTAATAGTTGCGTGAACCATAGAAATTAAACAAGCTATACAATAATGAATTAGGGATAGAATAAATCAACATAGGAAGGTCAGGTTATCGAACAGTACAAACAACTCTGCCAAACTTAGTTTCACAAATTATATTGAATAAATAGAATACAATATTCAACACTTCATTCATCCATAGTAGTGTTAATATGTGGAAATTACAGTTAGAGAACGAAATCATTTAATAACGATTTAACATTCTTTGACTTATTTTATATTTACACACAGAACACACGTGATGTGCTGACAGGAAAAGATGGAGCACAATTGTTACATGTGAGGGTTACTTTGTGGAGAGCCTCACTACTCTGAGAGTGCCAGCCTCGCTACGTTCATCATCATACCAATACCTGTGTGGTGGACTCTGATACTTGTAATCAGATTATAAGCCAAATCAGGAAAGTCAGAAGTAGGCTAAAGACTATATTCATTGAAGCAGAGACATTCTAGAACTGATTACCACATGGAACTATTGAAAATAAAGGTCTTCACCATGTGTAGGTGTGACAGTGCACACAGTACTATACAGCTCTGGCAGCAGGAATGTTTTATAGCTAATTAATTCAGCTAGTTTGTTACATTCTGCCCTTGCCCCAAAAAATGTACAAAAGAAGCCAAAGATAGCAGGTTGCTGAAAAGGGGAGAAAGAATTCAGAAAGACAAAACATTTTAAAAGATAGTGAAACACACAGGGTGTAAGGATAATGAAACACAGAATTTCACACTGCATACCTATTAATCATCTATGAGCATGCTGATCTGAAATTGTGTGTGTCCTCAGATGATCGTCACATTCGATGACCAGTTATTGCTGTCGGTATCAGAAGATGGCTGTCTGCTGCTCTGGAAGATCATTGACAAGGAGAGGCATGGCCTGAAAAGGGACAAGGAGATCTACTACAGTGAAGAAATCCTGATCACCAAGACGGACCTAGAGGACAAGGTACACAGTTCCACCCTCAGCCACAGATTCAAGATATGTCATTCTACTAAGACTGCCCTAATGTGCAAATGATCTCCTTTACAGGTCCAGGTATCTCAAAAATCAAAAAACCCTTTGAATGCAGGTTGTTGTGGCAGTTCACAGGTGGTAATCATCTGCAGCACTAGAGCTCAAGTGGTTGGAGAGAATGTAATTGCAAAAAACACACAAAGAATAGACATTAGGAAGACTCAGTTGAAGCTTTACATGGCAAGAGTCGCAGGCAAAAGGGTCATAACCAGGTCAGTCTAAAATGCACAGGCAAATCAAAACGCACTTGGGAAAAATGACAAAGAGCAACCCCTGAGCTAACTCGAAACAAACTTGAAGATTGTGCACCACAGAAAAAAGGCATGACTTAAATACACATGACTAAGAAGCGGCAGGTGAGATTAACAAATGGCAGAAGACAATAATTAAAAGCTCAGGTAATGAGCAACCAGAATCCTGGTGAGGGGGGTATGTCCCCCTCTGATGGCTGATGGTGAAATAAACAAGGGTCCTCACAGTTAATATTCAAGCTGTACATTGCAGAAGGAATTTAACATTCCATTTTGTATGAGGTAAAAAGTATTACCGCTTTTCAAAAAACTTAACAAATTTTAAATTTTGCATTAAATTAAATTCATTAAATTTAAATTACAAATGTAAAAATCCCAGTTAAGGTATCTCATTAGATATAATTCGAGTTGTTTGTTTTGTTCTGCATCACCTCTATAGAATTGCATTGCTGTATGATATGAAAAAAAATGTAAGTGGTGTTTCATATGCAAATATAACAGAAATATACAAGATTTATTTGATCTAGTTTTTGAACAGACAACAATGAAATAAAGAATTATATAAACTGCATATATATATTCAGTAAACTATAATACATTAGATACACTGGAATTTATGAACACTTTGCATGATATTTTTACAAGCATACATATCAGCCGAGTAAAGCATCTGAAACATTAAACTGTTTTGAGAATAATTCTCTGTATCCAGGGGTTTTAACATCCAACACTCTGAATAGCAGAACACAATGCTAACTGATAAGCTTATCAGTCAGCTGTCTGGTTTCTTCTGGTGTTGGCACACTCTTGACAATGACCACTGCTCTCAGTGTTCTGCCTCTATTGGAAGAGTGGACTTCCAGTAAATGACACCATAATACTGTGTGCAAAGTGGATTGTGCATTAGAAATTGTTGGCTTCTAGCTTAATAAGATCCCTGTTCTCCATTAAGATTCTTTACTTTCTTTAGATATGGCCTGCATTCCAATCAAATTTTTGCCCTCCCAAGCTTTACTAGCAAACGTCACCTGTGGGGATGTGATGCATTACCAAAAGAAAAGAAGTGTACACTTGAAATAGGAGCACTGAGGGAGCAGAAAAATATGGAGTTGCATTTTTATTTGGAATGTGTATTGGGTTATGGCTAGCGGAACATGAGGCAATATTGAGGTATTATTTGGTGAAGTAATATTTGTTTTTATTATTAATATTTTAATTAATAATACTGTACAATACTGTGTGATAGTGATAGAAAATATTACTACCAATTAAATCTATCCATCTAATTAAGACTCCTAGCTGCCTAGTTTCATGTGCATAGTTGTAAGTTGTTATAATATTTATGGGGAATATAACAAGAATCCAAAATATTACCACCCATATTAGCCTACTTTATGTTTGCTTATTTTAGCCCAATATTACAGTATATTAATATTATTAATATTAAACATTGTTAAGTGATGTTTGGTTCTACATTTTTCTTGCTTAAATTAGCACTATTACAATATTAGCATTTCTTACATTTATGATAAACACATTAATGTTTATTCACAGATAACTTATACTCAGGAAAATATTAAGTCTATGCATGCTATGAACAATATGTCCCATATTGATGTCCCCGGACATAATTGGTAAGATTAACTCTTTTTTTTTTTCTAATTTTCTGTAATGTCTTAAATAGAAAAATGATTCGTTTTGAAAGTGACATTTTAAATTCTGATGATTTTGTTATAGACTGATAGATAAAATCCTCTTCTTTCAAAATGTCTTGACACGTGGTCACTGAAATTAAGCTATTTATAAAGGAGTTCAGGCAAAACAAATGACAATGAACCAAGCCAGCAGTGTGTTAAAAGGAGTTGGAGGACATCAATGTGGAATATTTTTTCAGTAATCTTATTTGATCATGCAGCTTGCAGTCCCCCACAGATGAGTTTGAGAACAACTGCCCTAGACCAAGTTGTATGCCCAAATTGTATGTATCCTGGGAATGATGTTAAATAGGTGGAACAGATTAAATAGAAAATGATGAGGCAACTTTGTGTGTGTAGGAGGACTGTAGTGATATATTATGGCAATAAAGGTAACTGAGGCTTTTACCATAATAAAAGAGCTGTTGACATGCAGAGTGGGACCTCATATAATCAAAATATTATTTTCAAACTTTGGCACTTCTGACATATCTTCATTGATAACATGTACATGTTGAAGTGGGGTTTTCTCTGCCTTATTGCTAATTTTCAGAATCAGAATATGCTGGAGCTAAAAACCCGTGTGGAAGAGCTGAAAATAGAGAATCAGTTCCAGCTTCGGTTGAAGGGTATGGATCATGAAAAGGAGGTCAAAGACATGACTGACAAGTTCATGCAAGAGATTGAATCTCTGAAAACAAAGTACCAGGTGAGCTGAAATGACTTGACTGGATGGTTCTAATTAATACTGCAGATTCTATGAGACCTGTGTTTAATAACACTGCCAGATAAAATGTCTGATAATCTGGGGTACAGATTAGTTTAGTTCATAAAACCAACTGTAAACATGAGCACTAGCAGGTATCTATAATTGCAGGTTTAAACTCCTGCTGTGTCATTTTCTAACAATCACTCAGACTCACAGAAACAGTAGAACACTGTGACTGTGCACATCTGTGCAGTGAACTTTTGCGTTCATAATTTTTCCTTAAAAATGTTAACATGATAATTTCCCAATTTCCATATAGGTTCTGAAGACAGAAAAAGCAACGATGGAATTGGACCACAAAGATTCTATGGAAAAAGTGATGGAAAGGAACACTAAAGAGAAGCTGGATTTAGGTAAATTGATATTAAACAAAATCTCCCAAAATCTCTCTTCTGTGGTGCTCTGACTGAACATGTGAAAATCTCAACCTTTAAGGCTGTTCCTGACTCACTTATTCATTTCCCTGGCAGAGTCTACCAGTCTACAGAATCTAATGCTGGAGTATGAGAGATACCAGGAACTGCAGCAAAAGTCCCAGCAAATACAGGAGGAATATGAGCGACAGCTTCAAAACACAGAGGAAAGCAAGATGCAGGCATTGGAGGACCTCACCCAGCACTATGAATCCAGGTTGAAGGAGAAACTCATAAAACTCAAGGAGGTGAGAGTGGTATCATATATGGGTCATGCACTGCATGTCAAGAAGTCTGAGTGTTGTTGTCCAGGCTTGTGGGCAATGAATTAAGAATGAATTAGCTGGTTAATCAAAGGAAACAGATTCCCCACAAACACCTACAGTCTCTTAAAGAAAGTTTATGTAATACCTTATTTACACAGACACTCATTTCTGTCAGACGTTTTGAACCTATAACATAGAATTTTGTTGATGTCAGCAGAAACATGCTGACTGCAGCTGCACCCAAAGGTTGCGTACGATACAGTCAGACACTTATCACTGTAAGTCAATGGATGCTTCATAGAGCCAACAAAATGACAAAAATGGGTGACACTTCTGGACATAGGCATACAGAATAGATAAATGGGGAAGTTGGGTGGCCAAAGCAGCTGAACTGGCCAAATATGATTAGGCAAGGTGGGTGGCCAAAGCCAAATCCAATGTAAAACCTTGCTGCCAGCTAGGGTTCTTTTTTTAAGAATTCTGAATTAATTAATTAAATGTTTTCTCTCCGCATATTTAGTTTCTGCAGCCTTTTCTCACTATGCACTATGTTTCAGATTTTCAGAGAAAATGTAAACACAAGAATGTATGTTTGGAAATGTCATCTTAAATTAACTAATTTTATCCTTTTTGAACAAATCTGACCTTCCTACTGTTTTTATTCCCATGTCCTTTTTTAATCTGTCCCAGAGTGAGGATAAGTCCCAACAACAGCAGAGAGAGTATGAAGAGATGATAAAGCAGATGGAGGAGGATGCGGACAGAGAGATCCTGGACATTCGGGCTAAATATGAGAGGATACTTAAGGAAGAGAAAGATACCAGCTTGCAGCTGAAGGATGAAACTGGCATTATGAGGAAAAAGGTAAATTAACCAAGTGGTCAGGTGATCAATACATTTAATAAATAAATGATTATTTTTTAGGTACAGTGCTTGGTCTGAGCAGTGAGTAGTTAGTAGTGATATTTGTTATATTTAGGATGGTATTTTTTTTTAAAGGGAACTGTGGGGCATTTGCCAGTGTTTCCTTGAGGAAATCTGATGATAAACTGTCAGTGTAATGCATACATACCTTAAGAAGAACTTTAAATTAAACTATAGTATTAAAACTTCCTCTAAACATTTGTGGTGCAGTCATGCATGTTCCTATGGATTTACGACTTAACAGCTAGTAACATCTTATCCAAAAAAGGACAAATAATATGGATTGTTTTAGCCTGAAACAACTCAGTGTTTAAAAGAATTCTAAATACTACTTTTTTTAGCATATCTTCGCTGTTTTGCTTGCACTACCCCAGACAGTTTAAAGGGCCTGCAACGTTTACTGAATTAAATTACAATTATACAAAAATGAAAACTACAAGATAATGTTCTTTTTGCTTGCTACTTGTGAGAAAGTTTATAAGCACAGTACAGCTGGTCAGCATAGTCATTTTGGGCATTTAATATTTGCGCAAAAACGTTTTTCCTGAACAATAAAAAGTCCAGTTTTTATCAGGTGAGTGAGGAGGCTCATATGTGTACTGATAAAACTATATAAAACAACTTTGCTCAACCACTTTTTTGAAATCTTCTCTTGAATTAAAATGTAATCTCATATAAAGCTATTATTTTTCTCTTTGCATTTTGGCACCTTTCCACGGTAGTTCAGCAGCTTGCAACGAGAGATTGATGACAAGATCTTGGACAATGAGAAACTGCGGTTAGAACTGCAGAAGCTCCAAGGTGTCATAAAGTCTTTGGAGAAGGACATCCTGGGGCTAAAGAGGGAGATACATGAACGGGATGAGACCATACAGGATAAGGTGGGTCAGTGCTCGGACACAAGCCTAATTTAGGTCATTTCCAGCATGCCTCCTTGGGTAATTGAAAAATAAAGACTTACATCTCCATTACTGAAACCCCATAATAAACACACAAAAATGGGTTCTCTATGCATTTAATGGCATGGTGGTTTTTGGTACCTAACTGAATTTAGTTGAACCATAGAAATATTCTTAACCAAAAGTGTGGGATTTTTCTGCTCTCTATAAGAATAAAGTCATGTGCCTCTGCAGGAAAAGTGCAACTATGACATGAGGAAGAAGAACAGTGACCTGGAAAAATTCAAGTTTGTGCTGGAGTATAAAATCAATGAGCTGAAAAAACAGATTGAACCAAGAGAGAACAGCATCATAGAGATGAGGGACCAGATCCAAAAGGTAAACCTTCAAACCACAGTTTCAGGCTGCAGTTCCATGGAATTGTTTTGCGAAGGGTCCTGTTTCAGTGGCCGAAGGTGCACATATGGTTGGTACTATGGATCAACCCTACATAAAACCAAAGAAAGATGACAGCTACATGACTGTTCTCCTCATGTGCTTGTGCTTAGTGTATTTAGGAAATCCTAATCTAGCAACTATATTATGCATTACAAAGAGCTCAGCTTCCCTCAATGAGCATTATCTGAGATGTCCCATGCATATTTGACATTACCTCCATCTATTGCTGGTAATGTGATGGCAGAAACTAGAAATAGCTGCACCAGGGATATTAACGTATACCCTGCCACCTGAAGCCCCTAATTTATATAAAAAAGTAACCCCAATTTTAATGAAGGAGCAGCGGACCACACATGCTTGTCTTTGCTATTCTAAATAGCCCAGATCATTATGGGTGGTCAACTTCCCCTTCATTTAACTCTGCAGTCCAGCAGTTGGACTTTGCAATCTTTGAAGTCTAAGATAATGATTCGTACATGGCTTCTACAGGCTAAATGCCGATATGTGTGAAGAAATGGACAGTCCCAACAAAATCCTCCCTCGCTGACAATGCTGTAGCTATTTGTTTCCTATCTGTGGAGCTTGTGGCCACATTTTGGCACTGACACAATCAAAATGCTATATCCAACTATGGAGTCCATCAATACTCTGCACCTTGTACCAATACCTGAAAGCAAGCACTGAATTGTCATCTTTCAGTGCATCATGCTATTGGCTGGATGAATGAAGATGTTGTGACTAAAATATATATTTCAGATGCATGAAAATGTCAAGTAGTACATCATTTTTATTTGAAGGGCTTGAAAGGCACAAACCAAAACATTGACAAACGTTTATCATTTACATGAATATTAAAAAAAAAAAATAGCATAACATCATCAAATTTAGATTCACTAGCAGGAACGATAAACATGCAAAAATCCATATTTTTGATAACCAGTATAGCAGAGCTACACCAAAAAATATGCGAAATAACTGTGAAAAATCTGAATTCAGTGGTAATGATACAAATTTGGCCAGTGCACAGTTATGCTGTACTTAATACATTGAAACATCAATTCAATTTCAGTTTTCATTTGTTGAAGAATATTTGTAGTAAGTAAATATAATCTGAATTGTTTCTTCAATAGATGGAGGAGGAACTGGGGCAGTTCAAAAGGAAAAATACTCAGTTGGAGCTGAACATTACAGAGCTGAAACTTAAACTGAAGGTAACGGATGAGGACAAGCGAAAAGAGATGCAAAGGGTGAGTACCTTAGTAGGGATCAAACACAAAACGTTCTATTGTAATTTTGCAGTTACATGCCAAAGCATTGTATTAATGTTCAATCCCACATATCCAAACCCCTTATATTAGACATATTATAATTTGAATATAAATGTCTATCAACTACAAACTAACAGCTAAATCACCATAAAGTGTATTTCTTAAATTAAGACATTGTTTTCAAATTACAGAATTGTCCTTTCAAGTTCAATTTTCACATATTAACAAAGCTTAAATAACTAGGCAAGTTATAAATACATTCTAACTGGAACCATTCCGGGCTCAAATGGATCATCACTCTGGAGGAAACTCTTTATAAGAGTTCGGTTTCGAATTTTAAATGAGGAACCTTTTATGGAGGGAGGTTTATAAATATTTTTTTTCTGTTTAATATGATCTAATCATTTGAACTTTCTAGCCTGTCATCTAAATCTGTCAATGCAAGACAGGGCGACACCCACTAGACATTGGTTCAATGGAAATGGTATTAGGGTGAAGATGTACTACTACTATCTACTCCTCACAAGCTAGACATTAAATTAGATATTTACAGGTATTGCCCTGAGCTAACTTTTTATTACTGAAGTTTAACATATGTCTACCCATGTACAACCAAATACAGCGATTAACGGTTTAGGGAACTGGGCCTGTAACCCCAAGATTGTAGGTTCAGTTCCCAGGAAGGACACTGCTGTTGCACCCTTTAGCAATGTACTGAACCTAAAATTGCTTCAGTAAATGTTCACCTGTATATGTGGATAGTTTGTAGAAAGACTGCCTGCTAAATGCCAATCTTCTAAATGCTTAAATGTATATGTTTGGGTGGAAATGTAGTACAACAGTCAGGGAACTGGAACCAATCACAATGTTCAGTTAGAGCTAACTGTTGTATAACCTCAAATAATTGAATTGAAATATTTTTTCCCACCATCCAACTTTCTAAAGGAAAAGTATTGGGAGGCAGCTAATTAGCTGCCTTCCATATGTTTAATCCATCTAATGATGTTGGCTGACTAGCTAGCAGCATGATTTGATCAACATCACATTTGTATAGTAATAGGATGTATGCTGCCTCACTCAAAATACACACAATGATATATGATATCATATGACCAGTATTCAGTGCAGTGACTGGAGGATTCACAAAAGTTCCTGATGTAGGGTGATGCTGATCAAATTTCCCCTCCTAACAAAATATTGCCCATTTTCAGTCTCAAACTGTTTAGGCAATATTGCCCAAAAACTCGCCACATGTCTCTTACATTTGTGTGATTGCCCAAGCCCCAACAAGCTTTGTAAAGCCTGCAAAAGTGATTTCAATGGATAGATTTCAATGTCCCTTTGCTCGAATGGAATCAGTGACAGCTTTACCACTTAGTTACTGTTGCTACAACTATTTGTTGCATTAGACAATTGCTTGTCATAACCATGTGAATAAAATCGTGCCAATTCTATGCCAGTGTGCCAGTTCCATTTAGATTATTATAATACATTGTCAAGGAACTCATTTCCTGTCTGTTGTCTCCACTGGCTTCTCAGTGACCAGGCTGTGGTCTACCAGAATGAAGAGACGTTTCGTTAGATGCCACTGAGTTCTGCCCTCCACCCCCAATTTTTTGTAAATGAAGTTCTAGAATGTTAATCACCCCTCTCCTTCATGCTTCGTGCAGGTGCATGATGTAAAAGCCCTGATGCAGAGGTTCAAGACAGACCTTCACCATTGTGTGGAATTCATTCAAGAACCCAAGAAATTAAAGGAGAGTATTCGTCAGCTGTATAGTACCTACGTACAGGCAGATGAGGTGAGATATTAGTGTTTTTGTGTCTATTAAGGCTGGCTTATACTCCATTGGGCGACTGTCTCTGCCCGTGTATTCATGCCTATGACCAGGCAGACTATAAAGAGGCCAGCAAAAAAGAGATTGCCTGGTAGCTAGCTAGTAATGTGAACTTCTTGCATATTAGCCAGATAACTAGTTAAGCTCAATATTTACTCAGCTAACTTAGTTAATATGTCAGAGAGTAGCTGTTTGGAAAAAAAGATACTAACGACAAAGATTAGTTAGTGTAGCTTCTTCCTCCCTTATTGATTGGTGCTGGAATTTCGCTGAATTGTATTTGCACTTTTTGTGATCAACAACAAGAATCGTCAACATCGGGAGACATTAGAACGTTCATGAATATTCAGCGAATTCGGTCCAGGGACGGTCACCCGACAGAATATATACCAGCCTCAAGACTATCAAATACAGAAAAAAGGGGTCTGCCTGTCAAAAGAAATTAGAGAACATGTGGGAAATGACATCAAAAGGTATAACATGATTTGTGATTTTGTGTGTGGAAAAGAAAGCTGAGGATTGTAAAAAGATGCTGCACGCAAAGGTGTGAACCTCACTTGGAAAGTTTTTTGGTCTTGGGAGGATTTAAAATAATTGCTGATAATACCAATGATGTCTTTAAATTTGTGATATAGAAGAAGTGAAAAGCTGAAGAGAATAAAACAGAGATCTGATTTGTCACTCACCATAAAAATGACAAGAAAGCAGTATATGTCTGTCTGTTGCAAAACCCTAAAACAAAAAAAAATCATAAACAAGGAGAATGATTTTATGCTTACACAGCCTGATGATCTCAATCGTCCTGCCCAACTTTTAACAAGCACAACAGAAACTTCACAGAAGGTGCAAATTCCACAATTGCAGGCTCCACAAAATGTCATAGCAACTTCATTGGTAGCATGATGGCAGGGACAAGAAAAGAGGCTTTTATTTGCTGGATATGCACATTGATATATGTTAACTTCACAATGGTGAAGTTAATATATATCTATGAAGTGGTATTTGTGGAATAAACCACTCCCGGCAGTGCAGTGCAGTTCTGTGAAAATAAATAATAATAAAATAATATGTTTTATCTCACATTATTATGAACCCACTACTGGGCCAAGTAATAAAAGTTATTGTGAATAACAGACTGAAGCTGCCAAAAATCTTTATGGTAATTATTATATAGTAATATTCAGGAAAAAGAAAACACAGAAACTTGCACAATAACACAGTTGCACATAACACACATTCTTTAAAATAGGGTATAGGAACATGAGGGCTATTGGCGGGCCAATTTGAAATGAATATTGTCCATGTATTTTTAAAATATAATTTCGTAGTTGAAAAAACGTCTTGGCTTGTGAAGCTGATTACATCTGTGTTTCTAGGTGGATATTATTGTAGGGGACAGTGACATACAGAAGGAATACAGTCGACAGCGAGAGCACTTGGAGAAGACTGTGGCCAATTTTAAGAGGAAGATGTTCAAGGACAGTGAAATCCATCGTGCAGACAAGTTCAGGATAATCAGGGTGAGAGAGGAACGATTGTGAAGTGAGATCTGGATGTCTATATTGGGGATGCACCGATACTACTTGTTTGTATTGGTGCTTGGCCGATACTGCCCTTAAATATTTGGTATCAGTATTGGTAACGTAGTTACAGAATATGAGTACTATTCGTGCACTATTCTAGGCCTGTTGTGTGCAGCCTGCATGCAGTATCAACAAATGTGAGCTCTAGGCTCTTCAGTGCAGCATCACAAATTGTCGAAGAAAGAAAGAGCAGAGTTACATATGACAAAGCACAAATGCTCCTGTGTCAAAAAGAATATACCAATGACATTTTGGCAATAGGTAACAGAGGCATGACTAGTTAACAGGCTGATTGATGTCAGATAGATAAACCAACTTTCATAATGGAAAAAGTAAGGTAAGCTTTTGGCATTTACTCTACAGTGAATGAGTTTATAGTGAATTTGTTGTGCTAATTTTGTTTGAGCTAGTGTAAATACTTAAACTAGTCAGCTGCTCCTATTTTATACTATGCCAGGGATAAAGCACAACAAAACCAAGGCAAAGCACATTATCTTCGTATAACCATACACCTTGGAGTGCATCTTCCTGTTTACACCACCATATATGAACACTTGTAGAGATATTCACAGAATAAACCGGGGTTTATTAACAAAGTGAGGTGGGTTTGCAGTTAAAGTTTTTGTAGTGACCAATGCAAGAATATAGCTTTTTATTTATAAGGGGAAGAAATACCACAACATAGCCTTAAGTCTAAAAACAGACCTTACTATACCTCACTGGCAAGAACTGTTTAGCTGCAGATTGACTGACTTTGTCAAGTCCTACAGCAACCAGTGGGCATGTGCCAATGCTGTGAATGTTAATATTTCTAAACTGAATAAAATCTGCACCTCTGCTAGCTGTATTCAACTAAGATATTTGCAGTGTATAAGCTTTTCTATCCGCAGATTAAAAGGGATGGCATCTTGGTGCATGATGAAGAGGACTACATTATTAGAAAGTTGTGCAACATCTACATCAAGACATCAATACCTCACTGATTTCCCTGTACTCAAAAAACTTACTACAGTGGGTGGTGTTAAAAGTGCCTCAAGTTACGTAACAAGACCAATGAACATGTTATTTCAATTCATTTGTAACTCCCGCAAGTTTTTGTCCCCAAAAACTGCCTTGACTGCATTTGTTGAACAATTCTGTGTTTGAATTTCATATCATTGTTAGCCAGCTAAACTATGAGTACAGTGCAAAACAACACAAAATAAAACCACAAAAAGGTTTTCAGTTGTAACAATCTGTACTTAATTGTATGTCAGTAATACACTACACATTATTCATAGTTTAACTAGGAAGTGGAAATGAATACTTTTCATGACTATTCACAATGAAAAACCCAGAACCCTGAAAAATACTTGTATGCCTTATTTGCTCCACACAGGAAAATACCTTCCTGATCAACCAGAACCAGGAATTAATGCGAGAACTGCACCACATTCGAAGTCATGCCCGTAAGTCTGAAAGTTTGTTTGAATTCGTAAACATAAAAAAAAAGCTTTTGACCCCAAACGTGATAGTCATTTAACAGAATGATCATCTAAAATGTAATCATCCTATACTTTAATGAACCTTCTTGTTCTTTTATGTTGAAAACTGTGTGGAGAGTGTTCCCACTTGTTTAGCTTAATTTAATCAAAGTTACATTACAAGGCTACTTGATGCCACAAGGTGGATGGCTAAGTAGAGACCCAAGTTTGTTGCATGGCTGTTTGAGTTCCAGCCACACCATAGGCTGTAGCTAGAGGTCCACATTTGGCAAGGCAAAAATTGGCTTAGCCTCGCCGCAAAAGACAGGGGTTAAGCTTACTGCTTTCATATGGACATTCTTTGCCAGCAAGACATCTGACATGTAAATCAGAGGAAGTCATGTTGACAGCCAGTACTTTCTAAGTTAGGTGGGAGTTAGAAAAGACTAATGCACATTGTAAAGGTGAACAAGTAATGTTTATGTTAAATCAGTTTGTACTATGACTGTAATTATGATATTTAACAGTCCTTAAATATGTTAGCAAGCAACAAATAAAATGAAATTCTTCAACAAACATTTTATAATTCTTCAAGTTGATTCTTCATCAACATGTCATGGTTCATGGGTAAGTTAAAAATTAAGGTGTTAAGTGAATGCCTGGCAATTATTAATATTTGTTCTATTGGAACCAGCACTGAGCTCAACAAGATCTGCTCCTGCCAGTCCAGTGACGGGGCTCAGTTCTAATGGGGAGTCAGAGAGGATTATACAGCGGCAGCGTGTGGAGATTGACAGTCTTCGGCATGATCTCCTGATCCATGGAGACACACATCTGTTAAAAAGCCCCTCCAGTTCCAAACTCCCCCCACTTCTCTCTTGAATCCCCTCTATGAACTGTAAGAAAATGGAGCCTCCAGTCCAGGAACTGTGACCTTTTTCTGTACATAGGCTCTTCATTAGTTTGTCTAACATGAAAGAGGAAATTATGTCACTGTTTTTGTTCTTATGCCATAAAACTTGTATATTTAATAAACGAGTTGAAAATGCATTGTATTACAGTGATTTTGGTTTACTGTTGTATTGCAATTGTATATTTAAGCCAAGCATTTTATCAGCAGTGTGGCTGTTGAGGGAAGATTTACTGAGTGTCTCTCATAACTTACCACTTGTGCTTCATCAGAAAAAATGACAAAAAAAAAGATGATCTGATTATCCCTGATTTTACAACTGCTCCATAGGTGCGCTACCATCTCTTGTCAGTGGCTTGGTTATTTGGGCATGATCTGAGATTAATAGTTAATTACTATTACTTTTTTTAAACTCTGTTTATTGGTTTTCTTAGACAATGTATTATTACAAACTAATATATTATTATTATTTAGTATTATTACAATCACATTTTCATTGAATTACAATAATACTAATCAAAAATAATACAAATCCAGAAGTGGTAATAGCAATAATTATCAACTGAGCACAAAATGTGCATACAAGATTAATTACAGATTACAAAAAGTGAACATTATATTTAAAAAAAATAAATATGAAAGAAAAGAAAAAAAGAAACATATCAATTAAAAAATGAAAGTACAGGAGGTCCTCGGTTTACGATGGTCTCGAGTTTTTTGGTTACGACGCACTCCCATAAACTACTTAAAAAACCTCGTTTCGACCTAAGCGGTTTGGTTCGTAAATATGGCCACAGAAATAAAGATGAGAAATTGTTCTCTCTTTTTTTATTACTGTTTCATTTAATTACTGTGTTTTTTTAATACTGTTTCATGTGTTGTGTGTATAGTGTGAGTGACTTCAGGTGTTAATTTAGGTATAATTTAGGTATAAATTCTGACTTATGTCGAAAATCGGCTTACGACAAGTCGTAGGAACGAACTCGTTCGAGGACCCCCTGTACTAAATAAAAAAAGGAATACATGATAATTGAGGGTTTTAAGGCTTTTGTTTGGGATATGAAACGTAAGGGCCCCAAATCTTAGAAAAGAGTTGCAGTTTGCCTCTTCAATTGTATTTTTTCAAGACTGAGTGACTTAAGAACCACCCAGACCCAATATTTTTAAGAAGGTACTTTCCAGTTCATGAGAATTTGCCATCTGGCTAAGAGAGTAGAATAAGCATCAGAGTCAGTCCAAGTTAAAGCCACATTATCTGGGGGTGTGCTAAAGATTGTGGTTATGGGGCTTGATGCAATATCTGTACCATAGACATTGGAGAGCATTTTGAAGATAGGCTTTCAGAACCAAGACAACCCAGGGAAACTCCAAAATAAATGGAATAATGTGGCAGGTTCAGCCTTACTTTGTTCGCATGTAGGCTGTGATGAATATTTTTTTAAAAATATATTTTCAATTTTCAGCAATTGTATGCACACATTCAATAAATATGTAGTTGTAAGCAAACATTTTGTACCCACCCCTTTCATCAGTGTCTACAATAAAACAGAAGTAATCCTGGCATTCTAGGTTTACCCTGGTCTTTTAGGATCCATATTTAAATTTGGATGGGCTGTACACACTCCCACCTGTCTTCCAGTTCTTTTATCCTGGACTGTTACATGTATTGTAATTAAATGTATGTCATCTATAAGTTTTACAAAGAATTCTGTGAAAAAATCTTACATTGGACTAGTCTGTGTTTTATGTCAGTAAATTGTTTTGTGTTTTTAGTAAAGACTGACATTTGTGCATAGTGAATTCAAACTGATTATGTTTTTCTTTAAATTGCAATGTTCACAGATATGTACATTTTAGATAAGACCCTTACCCTTATCAATTTATGACTAAAAACTCTCTCTGTGGATTTTTTTCTGTAATGAGGGTTAGTGTTGCTTTTTCACTATTTACAGATGTTTAAAACTGTAATGTTTATATTTCAAAAGTTTCCTTTACAGTAATAAAATCAGCATTATCACTGTGTTTACACTGACCTTTTTGTTGATTTAACACCCCACTGTGTAAATTATTCATCTCTCACAACTTGTCTCTGAGCCAGTGATGCTGGTTAACAAGGACCACACAGGTTTTAAACAACAGAGACAGGGGGCAGATAAATTAACAAAATCGTACCAATTAC
Source organism: Albula goreensis (assembly GCA_022829145.1). Taxonomy (NCBI): domain Eukaryota; kingdom Metazoa; phylum Chordata; class Actinopteri; order Albuliformes; family Albulidae; genus Albula; species Albula goreensis. Next base: position 19,940,169 of record CM040744.1, read on the forward strand.
AGATATATTTTTTTCTATGAATTCACAAAATCACTTGATAGAAGTTAATGGGATTTTGCATTAGAAACTTTCTGGGATATGAAAACAAATCTGTTAATTCCATCAAAACACTATACAATTGTTTTTTTTTTTCATTTGGAGAGAGGGGCCAGGCAAGGTTGCCCTCTGTCAACGCCGATTTTCACTTTGGAAATCAAGTCTTTTGACGTAGACATCCACTCGAGTCATAGGGCCTGTTACGGTAAACGGTTAGTTCTGTTTTGTGGTTTCCATGTTCGTGTACTGTGTGTGTATGTCCGTTTCTTTTTTTTTTCGTCAGATGGGTCTCCTCTCGTGCTGCACTTTCCATTCGTAAATCCAGCCGTCCGTCATCAATCATCTTCATTCTACCACCTCCGTCATTTGGTCCCTTCCCAACCAATTGGGTGCTGCCCCGTTTGAGGATAACCCTTCATATTCCACGAAGTCCCCGCCGTTTCCAGCTCATCTCAGCTCTTAGTTCATGTCTTGTTCACTTCTGTGTAAAAAAAAAAAAAAAGCCTTCGCTTTTTTTCGCGTTTTTCTTGTTCGTTGTGGTCTGTTTGTGCGGTGTGCGAGGGAAATAGCTTGGTCAAAGGTAGACGGGGGCCCTTATACATTTCCACGCACGTAGTTTTCTTGATCACCAGTTTAGCAGCAGCTGCCACCCCCTGTACTTCGGTTTAATTCTTCTGTTAGAATAGCTAGTGTTATTATTTGACAACGTTTAGTTAGTTTAGTTTCTTTTGTTTTCTAGTACAGTTTGGTTTTGTTCTTTTCTTTACTTTGGCAGTGCTTTTGGGACCCTGTTGTTTTCCCCGGGTCTTGTTTGGATTTACTTGTATATACTTGTATATAGTTTTGTGTATATATATATCACCGTTGAATCACTGTGCACTTTGTTTATAACTGACTTGTTCTCTCTTGTAAATATACATTTTTGCACCGTATTTCGTTTTCCCCGCCTGTGTTTTCCCACCGAGCGCTAATTCCAATATAAAACAATACGTCCTCCCCATCCCATCTTCCCCTGGGCGTAACAGGGCCTTATATATAAAAATGTATTTTTATTTTATCTTGAACTTTTCTCAAACTGTGCAAAAACAAAATCTATAGAAATGAACGTGCACTCATGTAAAATGTTAATACAAATACCAGTGCACCTTTGTACCATTTATGAATCATAAATCATTGCATTTCAGTTGCTGCTTCCTGTTACTGTATTTTATTTATAGTTTATTTGTAGTTAATTTCATACAGTTAATTCAAGTAATAGTAATTACATTTTGTGTTTAGATTGTCATATTTGTGTTAGGTTCCATGTACTGTATTATTATCCACCTGTATCTGTATTAAATGTATTCGCCCTCAATTTTAAAACAACCTAATATATGCATTTACACTGCCCCTTTAGAACATATTAAGATATAATCGTGTCCCTCTATACCCAAGTCCTCTCTTGCCAATGAACTTTACTACATTCACAACATCTTCCAACACCTGCTGTCTCTTCCATACTTGCTCTCTGTGGGTCACTTCATATAATGTACTCCATGCAGTTTTATATTCATGTATTATTTTCATGTATTACTTTTGGCTTGTATGAATTCATGAATAAATGTAAAAGCCTAGTCAAGGGTTGACACTTACATTTTTTTTTAACTGGCCCCCTGAACTTGGTGGCCCAGATTGGAAGGTTTTGTGGTCCAAATTTATGGTATTTCACAACTATTACAAAATTAGCATTTTAAATGAAAAGTGTGTTTTCAACATCCATCTGTAGCAGAGAAATATAATTGGATCCCAATTCTAGGCTGGCAACCTCTATTAGGGGGTGGGACGGCTATTGTGTTCAATCACCAACTTCTTATTAAATGCGTCTTCCCCCTCACCTTTCATGCGCTCAGCTGTTCCTTATCTCTGGATTCCCTTTTCTTCTGGACTTCCTGTTTCTGAGGTGAACTGCAATTGCATCTCTAGCATTTGGTACACCAGTTCACACTAATGAAGTACAACCTTTGCCGCTTACCTTAAGGACGACATCTTGGCAGTTTCCCTTGGCATTATTGTGTGTAAACCGTGTGATCGGAGCAGGTGTGGCCTGCAGCTTGCTGCTGTTTTGCCTGTTTGTTTCTTTTCTTTGTTGTCATGCACACATGACTATATTGCACTAATCAGCTAAGATCTTTACTAGCGTCTGCAGTGTAGAGAGCAATGGCTACTCCTAATGGTTACACCATAAGGAACCTCAATATTGCGTGCACTCGAACTGCAACTGGAAAGTTGAGGCTTATGTTCATAGCAGACAATCTGCTACTCATTGTCTGCAGTACAATCCACACAGGTGGTGGAAGGTCTTAAGCTAGGGTGGTAGCACAATGTGTAGGTCTATAGGTTCTGCACCCAATGCTTTTCCTGTCATCCAAGGAACCAGGTGGCATGCTCCCTTTATACACAGACACCCCCTGGTCCTGCCTAGCTGCTTGAAACAAATAATTTTCAATATCTTCATCTACCTCAAAGGGTGGCACTTTTCATTGGGACTGAAAGCTGCATACAGAATCATTTAAACCATTCCTTAAGGCATTTTTTTAAGAAATTGTTTACTCCAAGTGGTTCTGTTCGACTTGTCTCACTATGGTTTTGATAATGTTATTTGCCATTTTTTCAGTTGTCTTACTTAAATGTATGAATTTTTTATCTTTTGCTGTTGTGATTGTAATCTTGCCAAAGGTGGAATTTCTTTGTGTTTGCATAAAATATGTGTTTGTGTGTATGACACAGAGTGATGAAAAATGATGCCTCCATCATGGGTTTTCAATTAAAAGAGACAAAGAAAACCAAGAGGTAGTGTGTACTTTCAATCAAATTGACAGTGTTGACACAATTTACATGAGCTTATGGGGACAAGGTGCTTGTGTTTGTAAGAGATACACTGCAATTGAGACAGAAAGGATTTCACATTATGTAAGCTTTCTGTTCCTTTCATTTCCCTCTGCATAATTCCTGAGGTCCCCGAATTTTGGCATGTGATGTCAGCAGTCGTGTTTTTAGATAAATCTGAATGAACCAATAGTTGCCTGCCAGTTAGCCTTAAAACACATATTAGCTCAGTGACCTTTTAACCTTTAACAGGTTACTTTTCTGGACAATGATCTAAGGAAACAAAAACCAAAAGTTGTTTGTAAATTGCATGTGCATGTTAATTCCTTAACAGGCATGTTGACTTAAGGATTGTGTGCCCACATACAGAGATAGAAAAAATATAAATTTGCAGTCTTTAAGACCATATGCTCTTTCCCCACAGCATGATTAGCTAATTAATCCAAAAAGGCATATATGCCATTGTTAAGTACTGTATTGGGTTTGGCAGTATGCTTCTAGTGCTAAGTCTTTATATATCATTATCAATAAATTTAATCAATAAGCAGAACGAATGACATGCTACCTGTTAATTTAAATGCCATGTCATGGTGTAGCTACCAGTATCTTATATCTAGATTATTTTCAGACGTTAGTTATTGTATCCTTGATTAATAGCAGGGTTGCCAGTCATGCTCACCATATAACCGTCATACAGTGATGATAATCCACAGAATAAGATTCCCCTCGGCATCTGTATCACAGAGATACATTTTTTTAAAGCATTTATATAGTTGTATGTAAAAGGTTATCATATATGTTAATATCCCTTTTTAACTCTGCATGTTTGGGGCAGAGATTCATATAAAATGGGATGATTTGTCATTAAAATACCCTCTTTGCAAATTTAGAGACCTTTATCAGCACCTAAGCAGATGTTCAGGGTGCATATCCTAGCACACCACAACCCTGTATTAAGTTGTGCACCTCTATCGATCAGCCTTTGATATTATTTTTTCATCCATGTTACCGTACTGCATAAAGTAGGATGACTGTTAAAATCATTTAATTTTATGGATAACAGGCACATTTAAAAGTATTTCCCTTACAACTGCCAAACAATTGAGCGTTCTGTTTGCTAAAATGTTGTTAAATGTATTAAAAACAGTAAGTTCTCTTGTATGGATGCTGAAACCCAGTTCAGAGAAGAAATGAAAAATATGGAGACCTGTCAAAAATGCTTTTATTATTTCAAATGCATGGATGTGTTTTGTTCCTCTGTCATTCTCAGTCATTGTGTGGGAATTTTTACGACTTCTGAAAGCAGGTGTAAATTTTGTGCTGATCCAGACCATAGCTCTCACTCCATAAAAGGCATGTAAAGTTGATCTTTCTTCCACATAAAGCAACTGTCATCAGATCCGGAAGAGGATATAGGCTAGAATAGCAGAATAAAGAGGGATGGTCTTCTGTCCAAGAATGACCCTCTTTCCGTTAACAGCAAACAGTGACGTGCTATAGGTCACACAGTCACAGGATGAACTTAAGCCATGCACCCAAATATTAAATACTCTGTTGACTATGATGCAGCTAGCTACTTTTAACTTTTTTGAGCATCCGGATGTTTTCAAAGTACAGCTGTGTGGGTCACACAACATTACACAACGAGCATGTGTTCAGAAAAAGGAAACACACATATCCCATGAATATACAGGTTGTGTGTGATGCAAAATAAATAATCACAAATGTTGTCTCAAAGTATTGGCAGATTTATTTTCAGGAATAGCTCTATCTACAGGCAGAGAGAGGGTGGAACAACCAGAATGTGTCAGCCGTGTTGTAATAACCTTATGTTATAGGAAAGATTGTTGTATGCCACCTAACATCATGCCATCATCTTTTCTTTACTTCTTCTTTTGTTTGTTTTACCTAATAAATTAATTGTGCATATGATGTCACTCCAAAATGTACTCCTCTTGGTTGGTGTTTAATTGACATACTGTAAAACGGCATTATGAATCTGTGCCCTGCTGGCCATTATATCTATTACCTGATCAGTAAATTTAAGTTTTATTTTTCTTGCAGTTTCCTCACTACTTGTGCCTGGTTGCACTGTATCCCTTTCGTAGTACGTTGTTATCGAGATGTGTGAGCATGCCATATCTGACCTTTTTTACTGCAAACATGTGACATGAGGGCATTAAACTTTTCATTGCCTAATTAGAGCAAGTTAATATTTAAGTTTTTGCGACTGTAAAACTGTTGCAATATTGGGAATACTGCACTGCTACTATTCCTTCCTAAATTTGGCCCTCAGTATTCCAACAATCCACGATAATCAAAACCCCTCCTCCAATTGTGTTGGTCATTAATGCTTAAAAGGAATGAATACCAAACAGGTCAACTGTGTTAAAGGTGAACCAGCACTACAATGCCTCAGTCCCTCACTCATCAATCTGCAATTTAGTCATTTTTACACAAGAGGGTCATCAACATTTTTAGAATATTCGTATACTTTATTGGTATAATCTGTCTTGAGAGAGAATGATTATTATCATGTATAATAATAATCTAATGAACACTACGGTGAGTGAGATAGTAAGAACAATTCTCAATTCTCACTCATCTGATAATTTAACCATGATATACAGTGGTTATAAAACCTGAAAAATGTAAGTTGATACCTTGATACCTTTGGATGGATATCTTTGGGCCTAAGCCTTGTCTTACCGTGCAGTTTTTTATAAATCCAGTATTTTTATAGGGATACAGACAAACAATAAGACAAGTATAAGACAGTGGTAAAGAAAACAAGGACATTGGGATTTTCTGATGTCTAAGTGGGCAACAGCTGCTTCAACCAAGTGGTGACCAGAAAAGGCGGACATTTCAGAACCCGTCCCAAGGTGGCCAGTGGTGGGACAATCTCCACACAGAACACTGGGTGACTCTCGCTAGCAATGAACATATGGGTGACATCGAAGGGCAGGCCACAGTCATTGCTTAAAGCTGTCTGACTATGGTGCGGCCACAGAGTCTCCTGCTGGGCTGGGAAGGTGGGCCGCAGTCCAATGAATTCCTTCACCCCAGGAGTCCCATCATGGAGAGGCAACATGATATACACATTCTGCAGGTGTTCACCCAGACCACATTTCATCTTTGTGGGCCAGCAGTGTTGTCCAAGCTGAGCTGTGGAAAATACAAACAGTCTTACAGTCTTTATATATTATTATCTTTATATATTGTATATACTGACATAACATTGCTTGCTCTTTAATTTGACAAATACTACAAAGTCATAGTACTGCAACCTTTATACATTGACCCTTGCTAACACTGTTAGAAGACATTACTGTAGCCCAAATGGATTTTATGTCAAAAACTTGTTCTTGTGGTTTTTTTTGTAATCTTCTAAAGTTAAAAAATCTGATATACATGCCATCAGACTCTGTACTTTTACCCAAACTGAACTGTGCTACGGCCCCCCCATCCCCCCAACCCCCCATTCCTAGAGGTTCCAAGAATTCTCCATCACTATTTTTAGAAGCTTTGACAAAAAAATACCATTGTTTGGCAGTTGACTGTGGTGCAGATGAATATGGCAATATGGCTGTCTTAACGAAAGCTGACTTAATGAAATCCCCTTTTTAGAGTGTGTCAGATGAAAACTTGTTTTTAGTATTTATGTTTTGTATCTTTTAATATTCGCTGTGGTGCTCAGAATTGTGCTGGACTGAAATATTTTCAAATGGAGAAAACAAAACAGACTAATCACTAGCTGTGCATCCAAATATCAGAGTTTCTAATTTAACCAAGAATAAAATTCAGAAAGCTCATCCTATATTACCTCCCAAATCCTTAGGATGTCTACAGTTTGATGTTGTGGAAATACGTATGATTTGTATACATTTTAACTCACATTTTCCCATAGGTATGTTTACATATGGTGCCATGGTTCCATATCTGTCACCTGACTCTGTAATAAGTTTGTTTTATCAAATCTGAAATTATTTTTCAGAACCAACAATGATCATTCTAAAAAAAATAATAGATAGGTGTTTATCCAATCTTCCCTCATTAAAAAAATCTATTGCTTCCAAATCCTTTCCATTTGGAGTGTTGGTGTATAAGCCAGTCATAATGTATTGCAGTAACTTGGAAAAGGGTAAGCAAATACCACAAGGATTAACAAGAGAATTTTTCCTTTTTATTTTTAGAAATGTATAAATCACCACTTTAATGTGATGATCACTAATCAAGTGTAATTATTGATTTTGCATTTCAGGAAAGCTAAATATTTCTCCTGTAGCTGCTGGTAATAATGTTTTGTAGTATCCAGAAAGAGTTACATGACAAGTAACATAACTCTGTCACAGAATGCACAGATCCACCCTGTCGCACCTCATTTGAGGCTTTTTAGAGAATACCTGCAGGCACTCCCCTGTCTGTTTTTTGCTTCTATTATTTGGCTTGCTGAAAATATAAGAAACAACCTTAATCATAATAAGGGGATAGCTGTGAAACTTCAAAATCCTGTTACAACTACCCCTGAACCCGTTAATTTTGTTATAGCTGTCGGCTGTAGCAGGATGACTTGAAATTCATGTTCATGAAATGCATTAAATACAAGCTGGAAGACTGGTGTTTAATCAAATTTAAATTTTATAATTCCATAAACATCACAATTCAAAAATAGATGTGGTCAAAGAATTACTTTCTTACTTCAAAATCCATTTTATTTTTTTCAAAAATATAAAACTGACAGAGTTGCTTACAGGGGCCTGCCACTCTACATGTGAGCTCAGGAAGGAAGTGGGCCTGTACACTAATGGATCCATGATTCTGGCTTACTCCTTTGAAAGTGTTACAACTTCCCCGTGTTCCAAGCATCCCTGGTCTCATCAACTGAAGATTACACATAAACAATTTAATGTATATCTTACCAACAGCTGTGTGGACTCTGCAGCATTAAAATATTTTGCTCAGTTAAACATGCCTCTGGTATTAAGATAGGTAATAATAATATTTTACAATTCATTGCAATTCAATAAAACTCAATTTATCATACAGAAACTTAGATATGAAACATTTGGATACAAAACAAAACAGGGAAATTGCTGACTAATAAAATAAATAAATAAAAACATCTCTTCAAGGGGATCATGCACACTGATCGTGACACCAGAGGTCATAAACACTACATTCAGAGAATTCAGTATCATTCCATATTATTAATCTATATTACTCAGAGCTTGAAACAAACCTAGAAGATATGAATGCATTTCTTAACAACTAACAGCATAAGCTCTAAACTAAATGAGGTGCTTGTGAGCTGGAGACACCAATAACACCAGATAAATTGTCTGTAAATAGTTTTAGACCTTTTCACTCTCTCAGAATGTTAATGGCACAAACTCCCTATAAACACTGCCGGTATGTCCATTCTTTCCGAATCTAACAAATACCCCAGCCTCCCGTTTAACTGTGGCCCCATCTCTTAATACAGAAATAGTGCTTACTAGCAAAGCCTTAGCTGCCAGAATTTAAAAAGTCACATCATTCTTAATCCATCCTCATCAAACTTAATTTATTAAAATTAGAGATTCCTCTGACAATAGTCATACTATTTGACTTCATGGATTTCTAATCTCTCTAGCCCTCACAGGCTGTTATTCTCTCAGTGTATCTGACAGCTGGAGATTCTTATTTGCCATTTATTATTTTATTTTTATTTAACTGGAGATTCTTATTTGCCACATTACATTGCCCCCTCCCTCTTCACCGTCTTCATTGACATCTTTCAATATCTTTCCCATTTATTCCATTTTCTCCTGGTTCAAATCAGTCAGCTCAAAATTTGGGAATAAAATACCCAGACATGAAATGACCACCCACCTAAAATCCAAGGCACATGGGGAATTAGAAGCACCAAATATGTATTATTTCCTTGCAAATAAACAACAGTACATAATAAGCCAATTATTTGGATTTAAGTCTGGCTGGCACATCAAACAGCAAATCCCCCTTTCTTGTGCAGGTGGGATAAGTTCTTTTTAAGTTATGCTGGGGTGCAGATGTGAAGATGATGGTAGGGCTTGAGGAGCAGTATGAAGGCCAGGGCTTAGACACACTAGGCAGCACCTTAATACTTTATACTATGGCAGTTTTATGACTGCATCAGTGTTTGACAGATTTACCTTGAAATCTGAATCCTGTTGAGGTTTTTTAATCAAAGCAGCCATGTCAAGGACTCTTGAATCTGTTTTCTGATGCTAATCAGTTAATTGATACCCCCTACTGTTCACTATGTCACTGCTGTATATAAAGATATTGGAGATTTTGTGGATGCATAAGTGCATCTTGCAACAGATTTGTGTTCAGAATATACATTATTTAGCTCTGGTTCTCTCTGCTGGATATACAATCGACCATAAAGAATAAACACATATCTCCAATAACCAACAGACTACAGCAAGGACATGGAGCATTTGATTCTGTAAGGAAATGTGCCTTGGTGGTTATTAGACTTTTATTATACTCTTTTACAATGTATAATTCTTCTAGTTGCTTCTCTCCTGTTTGAACAAACCAATGCACCACAACAAAATACCTGTTTAATCTTGTTGATAATATATGAGGATAAATGTGATATAAAGATTGTTAATACAGAAATATTATTTTTCAAACATAGACCACAGTGCATGCTCATGCAGTCACAGTCCTACTTACCTGGGCTTGTGGGATTGAAACGCACTGTTTGCACCTCTCTTTTCTTTAACATCTGTCTGTATGTTTGTCCAGTACAGCTCAGCACACATTCTGATGGCATATCCATATTTCTGGACACTTTTGTCAGTAGGCTGCTCTTCTCCGTGCATTCCCTGCCTCCGGACACACACACAAGCATGGCTGGTAAAAACCAGCAATAAAGCTCCAAAGACCAGAACCTTCCTGTCATGATCGAGAGTGTACTCTCAGGGATGTATTGTACACAAAAGGCTTCTATTCCTGATGGAGTATGATTTGTTTTCTTAGTTCAAACAGGTAACACAATGAGAAGATCCCACATTCATGCTTGATATCAGCCCCTCCACCCAAAGCAAAACCAAGAAACAGAGCATGCACTTTGCGGTCTGGAGACTGCCACCCGTTTTTCAGATGTGTAATTGGCTATGCTGCCCAGAGACAGGCTTATCTGTCTACCTCTCTGCCAGCAGTGATCTAATAATAGATTATTTTTGGCTGACAAGTTCATAAACTCATATAGTTACAACCACAGACATTTGCAGAGCTTCCAAGAAAGTTCACTTGGCACTAATTTGATACTGATATGATCGGCTTTTAGAGGCAGTAATTTTAGTTATTAAGCGTAATATAGCTCTTTTTCAGAGTATATATCATTTTTTGCAACAGTTTTAATCTAAGTCAAATAATGAAAAGGCAAATAATGCAAAAGTAAGTCAGATATTACAACATTATTTGTCAAGTTTTACATCAGATTATACTGAAACCTGCTTCAGATTTTCAAATAAAAAGCACAGTCTGGAAGTCATCAGTAATTCAGTAGAAATTATATTTTAAGCAGCTATAACAGCTTATAAAGTCAAAAAATGAAGAAACCCAAAGTATGTGACATTGGGTGTAGGCTTAAAAGGTTTGAAGAGGAAATGAAAAATGCTATAAAGAATGTAGCAGCACTCTTGGGCCTATGCACAGAGATGACGAACATATTCATCAGAGTAATAGAAGAACCAGCTCCTAGAGTATGGACCAGTAGCATGCCACCTAGAAGAGCGGAAGGGGGTGGCCTGACCTGGGGTAAGTATAGACTTAACTACTGAATGTGAAAAGTAACAACTATTAAAAAGTACTAAGTAAAGTGTTAAATTTGAGATGTTTTTAATATTTAAAATATCAGTGTGTTAGTAGCAATTATAGTAACCTTTAAAGTATTTAAATATGTATAAAATAGTTGTAATAAGTAACACAACATCACTATCCTGTGAGGGTTCCTGTTGGTCCCGGTGTGAGCCACCAGAGGGAGATATTGCCCTCACTCCATGGTTCTCCCATTGGACTTCATTTTTGACCACAAATAAAAAATATTTCTCCTTATATGCTCCCAAGCAATCTTATCTTACAATAAATGTAATATTCCAGACATTATATTTCAGACGTTTTATTAACATTTTATTAAAAAAATAAAATCAATATTTTTACATACCAAAAAAATGCTCTGATGTCACACCTATGTGCCTCATGACATGCGTAGAGCAAGGGAGCCAGAGACTTCTTATTGCTCTTTGCACTATCAAAATTGCCTATGAAACTGTGTAAGTTACCTGGCTAACTTATGGCTAACTTTCATATACATGGCAAAGTGAAAATATTAAGAGGCAATTTTAGTTTGTGGCCAGATATTCTTTAGGTTGTTTTGTGCATTTTGAGCACAATAAACTGATAAGGTACATTCACCTAATTATATTTATAATATTTACCAAAATTTCCTGGATAATCAGTGAACCCACTTCGTTTTGGGCTCGCTCACTACAAGATAGAATATGTGTACATGTCTGCTGGAAAAAGCACATTATATTTACATTTGAGATTAGATAACTGATAATTACCTTGAAAAATGAAATATGAAATCCCTTTCAATAAAACTGTAACCAACCTATGAGGTATTACATTCTCAAAGATAGTTAAAAATAAACAAGCATATTTGAACTAAGGTTCTCTGGTAAAGTCATTGAAACAAGCTGCAAATTATTGACAGGATAAATCTTACATTTGAAACAATAATGATGATGCTTAAAATGGTGGAATGAGTATGAATGCATTTATTCCCCTGTTCTTTATTTCTACAATTAATGTTGAATGCAAATTAATAAGTTACTGTACTTGTCCTTGATAATACATGTGCAAATCTGACTGTGAAAACCTTGATAATATTCTCCAAAATACTGATAGGTCTAGGATACGTATAAGCACAACTCAACTACTCTTTATCAGAGCCTTCAGTTAGATTACATATATGGATTTTTCATGAGCACTTAAAACCATCATGCCTAAACCTGTTATAATAAGATGCACTATGTTACTGCCCTCGGACCATCTATGAACATCAATGTTTTTGTCGGTTGGTTGATGCAAGTACAATTTTAATCTGTATTATGCCATCCTAAGAGTACACATGTATAAAACCCATTGTAACATAGCACTTTAATTATTCCATTTTCATCCTTAACATTTTAATAGATTAAAAAACCCATAATCTTACAATATCCATCTCACAGCAATCAATAATACATTTTAGGTGATTAATCTAAATACCCTAATGGCATAATTTAAAGTGTCACATATACTGTAGTGATGCTATTAATGTGTTTCCACATACAGTATGTCATGGTCAGTAGTTTCTGTTTACTGAGGTATTGTACAATTACTCTCATTGCTTGCCAATTGGTTGCACCGGTGTGGAGGACAGTGTGTTCATCAAAGGATTGTACTGTGAGTGCATGAGCAAGCAAGAGAGCATAAACTGCAGCAGGACGCCGAAAATGTACTTAGAGGTGAACTTTTTTGCCTGGCCATACATGGAGTGCAAAGCAGAAGATGATATGTAGTGCATATACCTGTTTCATTCAGATTTAGGATACGTTTTGTTGTGGAACTATCAATTGTATAATAAAGGTGTAACTCCTACAACATGTGTATCTTACTCTTAACTGCCTCTAAACTCATTGGATGGCACTTCAACCTAAAGCAAGAAAATGATCCCAAACACACTGCTGAAGTAATAAAGACCAAAAACTAGGAAATTCATCACTTGCCAAGTCAGTCATCTTTTGCTATTGGCCAGCTTCCTTGTTTATCATGCAGTAACACCCATGGATCCTTCCATCTAGCACTTTTTTGGTTAATAGCCATCAGATTGTTTGAAATATTTTCCCTTTTGCCATTTGAATTTACACTAGCCTATGTTTTCATTTTTGGGATGGAAAGATGTTGCTGCTGCTGCTACTTTGATTGTTGGCCTTGGTAACTAGTGGCCTTAATAAGTGGCCTTTTTAAAAATAATTAAGTAAGTAAATAAATACATAAATAAACTAAGCAATAACAGGAAACAATTATGTGGAAAATTTCAATCAATAAGGTTTGAAGGACTTTATATTTTCATATTTCAGTTTTTTGAGTTCCCATTTCCAGATGTGTTCGCATTTTATCTTGTACTGAGTGTGAAAAGTCAATTCTACTGTATATATTCTAACTGTTGAATTAAAACTGTTGAATAACTGAAAAATATGAATACAACATTTGTTGATTTAAACAAGACACAAAATATAACCTTTTGTGGCAGTACATTTCTTTTACCAGAAGGAAAATTGATATTTAAACAGGATTAGAAGCCCACCACTTTGAATTTCATTGGATCAAAGTGTGCGTTTTGTACAATAAAAAAGAAACAGAGCTCACACTGGCCATTTTCATTGTATTCATCAAACATGATGAATAAACCTTCAATAAAAGGTATTAACTAAAGGCGAAGGTACTGCACAACCTGGTTTGCCACATGTGCTAAATGCTTCACTATGTTTTTATGCAATTTCCAATTCTCATTCACTGTATTTTCGACAAAATCACATGAAATCACATTCAGATGAATAGCTTATAAATTATAAAACGATAAAATGTGAGAATGCATTTTAAAATAATAAAAAAGGAAATGTGACTAAGCACAAACCATCTAAAACATTCTTATAGAAAATGAGGCAATCACTCCAAACTTAACGACTATGTTTAATTTTGGTCTGTTGGCACATCTTTCACACATTACCATATGAAATTCTGTCCAGTTTGGATAGATCTGGCTAGGAATTCAAATTTGCTTAAAAACATAGGAGGAGGAAGTGAAGGGTCTGTGCTTAAAAATGTAAATCAAATGACTAGAATTTACTGTTATTCCAAGACAAAACAGATTGTATGACATTGACCTAAATTACAACATTTTAAGATTACAGGGGGTCCTCGACTTACAAACGAGTTCCGTTCCTATGACTTGTCGTAAGCTGATTTTCAACGTAAGTCGGAATTTATACCTAAATTATACCTGAGTTAACACCTTAAGTCACTCACTCTGTACACACAACACATGAAGGACATATAAAATACAGTAATTAAATGAAACGGTAATAAAAAAAAAGAGAGAACAATTTGTTATCTTTATTACTGTGTTCGTATTTACGAAACAAACCGCGTAGGTCGAAACTAGGTTTTTTAAACAATTTATGGAAGTGCGTCGTAACCACGAAACGTCGTAACTGGAGACCGTCATAACCCGAGGACCCCCTGTAATTATATGGCCTGTAGTGGTGAACATGGCATGATACATGAACATAAATCAGCTTCATGACTGATAGTGCCATTTATACTAATAAAACAATCATCGTAAAAAAATGTAAAAAAAAAAAAACAAAGAACTACTTAAATGCTCCTGTGTAAATGTTGTCTTACTATTTTTGGTGAGTTCCCTGTGAACTTAGTTGAGTGACAGCAGCCTGAATGCGCACCATATGCAGTGCACACAGATCATGATCAATGTGCATGTCAGTACAACTGCAGCAGTGACCCCTTACACAGCACCATCTTTATGTTTCAGTTTTAGGGGCACAACTCCAACAAAGGCCTAGTCAGTTCCTCTGAAATGGGCCTGGATCTCTTCTAGAGTTTTGCCCTTTGTCTCTGGGACACAGAAGATAGTGAAGAGGACATTCAGAGCACAGAGCCCTGAAAATAACCAGAAGATTCCAGCACTCCCCAACAGGTCCTGAAAGCAAAAAATACAGATTTTTTTCTGAATTACTATCCTGAATTTCCTTTCAGTTCCTCTCAAATACAATGCCTGTATATCTGCGAACCATATATCAAACATACTGGATTATCTAAGATCATGTCAAAATCATTGTCTTATACCTCCTACAAAACAGGTCAAATTGCAATACATGTGCAATGGCAGTGAGGTACAATGTACAGTGAAGTGCACTTATTCAAAATAAAGAGGCAACACCAAAAAACTACACGTGTTTTCACATGGCTGACCTCACTACCACAGGTCTGAGTTGAAGAGTCAATTCAAATTCTGTACAGATCAATGTGTGATAGACATATTTACAAAATAAATTACTTTAAACTAAAGATTAAGAAATGTATCTTCCAAGAACCTTCTGTCATCACATTGAACATATAAAGTATTATTTCTAGCGTATTCTAAGATTCTCATTACCTGTTAGTTGCAAGCGGAATGTGTAAAGTAGTTCTGATTCAAATACTTTGAATCACTATATTTTAACATGTCATTATTTGTCCTGAACAACCTGTAAACTTGTATTAAGTTTTATTAGTTTTACTTGTAAAAATGGACTTTTACTGGTACATAAATATGTTTTCAAACTCTTTTGGTGATATTTCACCTTTGTTGGGGCATTTCCTGATGTAGCAGATTAATGTGTAGTAATCGTTTTGCACATTAACATGATGTAAAAGCAATTGTTGCCATTACTAGCCATCTACTACAACTGATACAACTACTGCTATCAACATGATGTAGATTGGCCAGAACACCTTGAGGTGAGCAATCATTTTAGAGAGGTGACAGGACACTTTAAGATTTATAAAAACATACCCTATTGTGCATAAAATATAAAAGCAGATCTTTTCACATGTTTCATACTGCCTTGACATAAATACTGAGACAGGTAAGCCATAAATACTGAGACATTAGGGGTTTTAGGATCATTAGTCTTACAAAACTAACATCAGGGTTGTGAAATAACACAAGGTAATTCTGACTTGGTCCAGGACAGATGGATACATTCAACTGTTTCAACACTAAGCAATGTATCAATCATGTACTTTACAGCTGTAGCTGGAGCTATCCTGGCTACCAAATATTGTGGCCTGGTTTAACTTATCATCCAGATTAGTGGTTTAATTAACATGCCATGATAGTGTGAAGTGGACAAGGAATAGAGTTCAAATCAGATGTCACTATTATGAACATACCTCCCATTTAATAAATTAACAAGACAAGGAATTAGTGATGGCCAGGGGACGCTTTCTTCAGCAATGAGACTTCTAGATTTCTAGTTTGTTTAAAATTTTTGAAATTATTGAAAGTTAATATTTGTGAGTATGTGTTAATGTGCATGTGAAATGTTAGCTTAACAACAAACAGGTGTTAGCTTACCATAAGGTCCTGGAAGGCCTTTGTGACGATGAAGGCAGTGGTCCAATTGATCAAGACACAAATTGCACTGGCAAATCCCCGCACTTGCACAGGGAAGATCTCTGACATCACTAGCCATGGGGTGGGACCCCATCCCAGGGAAAATCCTGTGGAAATACATGGAATGGTAATGGAAATCAAGAAATCTTGAATGTTCAGTTCTTCGTCCTCACTGAAACTTGGAGTGACCCTGACAACAATGCCACCCTGGCAGCCCTCTCTGCTGCCTACCCATTCCCCCACACATCTCACCCACTGACTTACTGATGAATCTTAGGCATTCTCTGTTTTCTCTTCTTCCTGGCAACCTCACCCCCTACTCACAGGGCAGGAAATCAGCCTGACCTACAATTCCTGAGAGCCTGCTCCATCTCCTTTCTTGAGGTGACACCTGTTCATCTTTCTGACCACATCTTTATATTCTTCTGTCCTCCCACTGATCGTCCTCTGTGACCACAGAGGTGCAAGCTTGTGATAACTGTTGCTTCTTTTTCCACAATGCAGCCACACATTACCTGGCTTGATGCCATATTAACCCCAGCGAGACTGGGCCAGTCCAATCATAGTTGGTAATGGCATGGCTACAGTTTGAACAACTAACTGCAGGGCTCCCAAGCAAATGTCTAAGAACTTGAGTGGCCCTCAGAGCTCTTTCAAATGAGATGTGGACAGACTAGAAAACAACAGGTTGAGTCAACCATTATGGAGAGCTATCTAGACACTTCTGGGCACAGATTCTGAAACACACTCATATTAATACAGTCACACACATACACAAACACAATGTGTACGATAATTTGAAAAAGAAAAAAAAAGACTAATTGTAGAAACTCAGGGCCTTGGTTGCAAAAATCACAACCAGTGTGAACCACTGGTTGCCTCCTGATGTGAGCAAGGATGGCTTTTGTAATTTCCCAACATGGCAAGCCTGAAAGAGATGCAACTACTGCACAAGAAGTAAAAAAATTGGGTTTAACAGGAACCTGACCTACTCTGGACAAAATAATAAGAATATTATCTCCATTTGGTGAGGTTAAGGGATGTGTGAGGACAAATGGTTTCTCTTTTCTGTATTTTTATGCATATAAAGGTACAATGTTCTCACTCAGACAAACTTGTTCAATCTCAAATCTGTAAATGGTGCAATTCCTTTCATTTAGTCCTCGAAAGGGTTTTTGGGATTTTTATATGGAAAAATTGTTCTCTAGGGAGCCAAAGTGTAAAGCGTTGAACAGGGGGTATGTTCCTAAAACTTGACTTGAAGTCCATTCTTACTGCACTTTCTAGTATCTTCAAAAGTTATCCTGTGACAGTAATGTTACCATAGCTAACATTTAAGAGTTTCAAATGTATCTTTTGAGCTATAAGGGGATGACAAAGGGAAAGCTATTTCCACTGCTCTAGTTGCTCTGTAGCAGTCACAACCGATCTGGCCAGGTGGCTGCGGCTGTGAAAGAGTATGTGATGGGTGGTGCATCTGCAGTGTGTGCATTGAAGCAGCAAGGACTTATCATTACATGAATTGGAAAAGTCATGTGCTCACAGCTTTCACCTCCTGAAGTTGGCAAGAATAGTGGCTATGGGTGTCTTGTGTGTGTGTGTGTGGGGGCAGATGAAGAAAAAAAAGGGCATCTCAATTTTTCATGATGATGCAAGAAATCAACTTTGCACTACTAGAAAAGACTGTGCTCACATAGTTGTGTAAGGTTTGTTTCAGCCATAAAACTCTGCATAAAAAGAAGCTGCAAATGTGGGTTTGATATTCAACACAACATTCTGGAGACAAGAGCACATACTGTTCTCTTTTTAAATGGGAGAAACTTGTAGCAAGACAGCTTTACCTGCAATGAAGAGACCCATGCTCAGAAGTGCAATCCAGGCAAGCTCGTGTGAGTCATGTGGCTGCAGATCTTGGGCCAAAACCAGAAATTTGGGATCAGAGGAATTTGATGGCATGGGGCCTGTTAATTTGAAGTAGACACCGAACACTCCTGTACTGACCGACATTGCACTTCCTGTGCAGTAAGAGAGATAAAGTGGGGAAATAAACAGGTAATTTGTTCACTTCAGATAATTATGAATTAACAGAACACTCAGCATGGTTGATAATTCTTGGCTATGGTGAATGATTAAATTTACTTTTATAATGTTCTAGTGTTTTCTATTTTATCAACAATTTCAAAGTTTTGATTTCGTAGGTAACCTCCTTTTCGCCTGTCCCATTTTTTTTCCTGTACTAACCTGTTACAGTCTATACGTTTTCATTCACAGATCATTTTGGGTTAGGTATGCTTTATCCTACCACCCATATTTTCTGAATATCACAACCTCATAAGGCATGATATTTTGGTAATTTTGTCCCACTGTTAGGTGCCAATATGTGACTGTTTTTTCAAGTAATTGGAATACTTACAGAGTTATTCTGGATGATTGTGCACAAAAAAATGAATGAATAAGCCTGAGACAGTGCTCAAGCTTTAATCAAGGGGCAGGCACCTGACAAGATGAGTAGAACCTTCCTTCCAGCCCGATCCATCACCATGGCTGCCACAGCCGTGAAGACAACTTGTATTACTGCTACAATGACAGTGGCAACATCGCTGTTCTAAAAAACAAAAGTCACCTTCTTCTATTAAACTTTCAATGAAAACCACAAAATCCCAATGCAAAAATTCACCACATTGTAAAATCATTTATTAAGTCAAGTTGTAGTTGTTTCATTGTGATTTTAAGGTTACTACTGAAATAATCAGTGAAGTACAGGCAACTCCTCCATTAAATACACATGGGCACGTTTTAGTCAAAGATTATGTTTTTGCCTCTAACATGCATTTATAGGAATTTCCATTGTCAGAATAAAATCCAATGCTAAATTCTGAACCAAGCACCCACATAAATCTCTTCTGATGATCACTCTGTTACCAAGCCCATCCAATCAGACAAGGAATTTCAGTATTAGACCTCACTTTCTGTTGCTGCTATTGAAAGAAGTCAATATGGATGTACATCTGGGGTAGGCAGTTGAAAGTGGAATTCACTCCTTTCCAATATGTGTGTATGTTTGTGTATGTGTGTATCACATTACCCTTTTCTGTGTCCCTCAATATAGCAGCAGCTTATCTATTCATTTGGAGAACTGCCTTTTCCTTTCAATGAAATCCTCACCCTAAACTCACATATATTATTGTTTGGTGTAGCTGCAATGCACATAGAGAGAAGATTACCAAAATGATAATCTTAAAATGTAACTATTCCCATATACGAAAATAGACATATACAAAATACAACATACAAAACTAGAAAACACACTTTGTATGAATAAAAGAATAATTGAATTCAATATTAACACCAAAAGATTTTTTTTGGAAAATGTCCACTGTTTTCCGTTGTTAATTCCTACCTTAAAATTGGCATCCTCAAAGATTGTCTCAGCATAAAACATTATAGCATTGATGCCAGTGAACTGCTGGTACAGCATCATTAGTGCACCCACTGCCAAGGGCCTGTACACTCCTGGGTCCTGGAGGTCAGATAGCTTAAGGCAGTGTCCCTAGCAACACACAAAGAGCAAAAAAAGATTAAAATAACTTTTTCCTCACATGTGGCTCTTTACTTTTTAAGCGATTCAACACGTTGTACCTTATTTATTAATACATAACCAGGGTGCTCCAGAATAGATTATCTTTTTTAAGCCATTGTGCTTTGAGCAGTGCTGCACCCTATCTCACTGAATCTTATCCAAGGTGTTGTGGCCTTAGCTAATGTAACTTAAGTTCAAATGAAGAGACAAATGACTTCACTTGTTCAGCAAACACAAGTCAGTGGCCATGATGGACATTAAGTTGTGATTAAGGGCTGAAGAAAATGGTTGAAGAAAATGGTTGGAAATAATGCACAATGAAAGAAACCTTACATACTGGACACTGACATGTTTTTTCTTGAAGATACTGTGGTACAGATGGAAATGGAGGACCATTGGGTTGCCATTTGCATAATTTGTCCACAATTGGTCTGTTTACTGATAAATGTTGAAAACTGTAATTTGCTAGGTCAAAAGTGAAGCTCAAAAGTGAGTCATTTAAAATATTTAATTAATGTACCATTAATAAAACTTTCTGTACCAATGAAAGGTTTTGCCGCAAATCAAGACGGTGTTTCCTACAACCCTGCTAGCTGGTGGAGGCCACTAAAATGATCTTTCATAATTTCCATAATTGTTATGTACCTGCAACATACCTGCAATTTGGGCACCAACTGTTAGGCCTCTTTGGAACTCTGACAGTCCCCTCAAGTGGCTTTGGAAACTCACATATGAAAGTAGAGATGCTTGGGACACAGGGAAGTTGGAACACTTTCAATTTCTCCAAACATGAGTAGGCCAGAATCATGGAATCGTTAGTGTAAAGGCCCACTTCCTTCCTGAGCTCACATGTAGAGTGGCAGGCCCCTGTGAGCAACTCTGTCAGTTTTATAGTCAAAAAAAACTTATTTTGGGGTAAGAAGTTATTTTTTGACCACATGTATTTTTGACTTGTGGTGCCTGTGATGTAGATGGAATTACAAGACTTACATTTGATTAAATAAAAGTCTTTCAGCTTATAGTTAATGCATTTCATGAACATGAATTTCAAGTCATCACGCTACAACAGACTGCTATGCGGTAGGTAGGAGGGACAGGTTTGGGAATAGTTGTAACAGGATAGTTTCACAAGTATCCCCTAGTTATGACTAAGGTTGCTTCTTGTATCTTTTTCAGCAAGTCAAACAATGGATGTGGAAAACTGACTGGGGAGTGCCTGCAGATATTCTCTAAAAAGTCTCAAATGATATTGTACAGGGTGGATCTGTGTGGCAAAGGGTAATGGTGTTTTTCAAGCAAATCCTTGCAGATACTATAAAACATTACAGCAGCTTCAGGAGAAAGGGTCCAGTGAGTTGCTCAGAGTAGGCTGCTGCAGTGCCAATAGGGTGATGAGCGGGAGGGAGAAGCTATAATGAAGATAGCTGATCTATACTGATGGATCATCTCCTCATGCAGTAAGGAAAAGATAGGCACATGATAGGTATTAGTGCGTCAGTACAATGATTACATCTGGTATTGCTATTGTTCCAAATGAACTTTTTTAGGTCTGAAAACAAACATACATGCACCATACAGCACAGTCCTGCTTTTGAGAAATATTATAGACAGTTATTGCTTCCTTTATAAAAGTTACTCTTGTAATAGGTATAAATGCTAAAAGCATTCATTGTTAAAATTATACAACAGAAATATTCTCTCTCACTTACACACACACACCAGTCATATAGCAAAAACATGCTTTTGAGAGATGGTAGACAGATTCAGAGGAAGACTGAAAAACAGTTCACTGTGAAAACGTTAAAATGGAGGCACATGCATGTGTGTGAGTGGACATCAACACTGCCTGTCTGCATTTTACAGGGTATGTTCCTTAAGAATGTTTTTTACAGCAATTACATTGTCTGTGCTGAGTCTCTGCCTTTTCAGCTACTTGTTACATTTAACCCCAGGTGCTGTTACAACTATCCTTGGGTGCGAGTACAATGTAATTTGGTGTATTTGAGATTAATTTTCACACTCTCTATTAGCATTAGAGATATTGAGATAATTATTTTTAAGCAAACAAATGTGAGTTCTTTGTCTCAAATTTTGAAAGGTCTGGTACAAATAAAAGCAGTGTAATGGATTGTAAAAATTGTGATATAGTTACTTCAAAGTTAATGTCCCTTTTCACCCAAAATTTCTGTTATTTTCCACCTACTGCATTTTCAGCTTCTGAAACTGGACAACTACAAGATAACTTGAATCACAGTAGCATAACATTGTGTATGTGATGGGAGACTGGGCTAACAAAGAAAATTATGGATGTTTTCAGCTTGAATATCCTGGAAAATACTGAAATTTACCAGTATGGACATATTGGAATTATTCCTTTAAAGCACTGGTGTATAAAGAGACAGTCTGAATGGGTTTTGTATTGGGAGGTCAAGCCTATCAAAACTCCTTCACTTTTTTTTGAGGAAGCTACACTATTTTTTGACTTTAACAAGGCTGAAGATACAACATATCTGGGCTTCTTCCAGAAAGCATTTGACAAAGTATTACAGTCAAGGGCATACAGTGGTTTATTAGAAAGACTTATAGTCAAGATGAAATTTGTAGAATTTCGGATTAAATAAACACAAGTTATTACAATAGATTTGAAATTGGTTGTATGGCAGAATATAGATACAAAATGTAGGATGAATTGTATCAGAGCTTGGTCATGTATCAATTGAGTCCTGCAGGACTTGAGTCAGGTATGGTTTTGTGTATCTTTACATTCTGCCAGACCAATCTAAAAAAATGCTAAGGTATATTGCGCACCTTTCTAAAAACACCCATATTTGTACAGGCAAGGGAAATGCCTAAGCTGCCAGGTCTTGATGACATAAATTTTACATAAACATGGCCACAGCAGAAAACTCTTATTAAGCATGAATACAAACTTGCTTTTAAGTTTATCACACATACTTGAACATTAATAGTACAGTCAATACATATGAACTTATGTGACATGCTTATGCTTCGATAGTAAACACTGGCAGAACTACGAAGGAATGCTTTTGCTAAATAAGCATACATAAAACATGTGCCTTTTTCCCCAATAGATTTCGTAATCCTCGTGTTGGGGCATTTGCTCTTCCTTATTTATCTAAATGACCTTTATATGGTGGTTAGTGGCAAAGTAGTTACACTTGCAGATGATACAAAACCCAGTCTAGTAAATAGTTTGGACTTAACTAAGGTAATACAGGGAGATCTAGACAGAATCCAGAAGAGGGCAAATACCTGGCAGATGACATTCGTTCCAACTAAATGTGACATTCTGCAGGTGGAAAAGATGATTGATGGCTATTTAGGGGGAAGAGAAAAAATGGTACATGTTCAATTTGTAGAACACCTGGGAGCAATATGAGGAACTATGTATTTTACTGTAACAAGAAAATTATCAACAGGATTCTGGGGCATTAGCCAAAATCATTGAACATGAAACAAGGATGGGTATGTTACAGTTATACAATAGTTTATCAGTTCTGGGTACTACACTGTAAGAAAGATTCAATCACTTATTAGAAAAGGGCAAATTTAAAGGGAAAGGCTAAGGACACTTTTTTCATACTTTGAAAAAAGAGACTAGGGGAAAGTTTTTATTCATCTGTTTATAACAAGGTGATCTACAGATTTAAATTAGTTTAAAAGTAAATTCCAAGTATCTGAAGTTACTTACTAAAATGAAAAAACAGCTGATTATTGACTGAATTTTTGTTGTATTCAGAAAAATGAAAACAAACATTCAGTAAGAAAACATACACAGTTCTGAAATAATAACACTGAGAAATCTAAAACATGGTATACAATAAACACATTTGTTCAACTAATATATTTACATTATATATATGTAAGAGGCCTGTTCCATTCAGAAATCTGAGACAAAAAAATGTATGTTAGAGTGGGTACATAGAGTAAGGCTAGGGATATATAAGGTAAAAAGGTACATCAAAATGTTTTGAAATCTTGGTCATGTAGTTTCCAATACTCATTTTTTGCGACAAACTGGAAAATGAAAAAAGCTGTTGGAAGACAATGTATTGTAGTTAATGACTGCTGTTACTAGAACTGCATGCAAAAATGAAACTATTTAACTGTCTTGCTAGCCTGTGAGCTTACTTTAAATGTATAAATGCTCTTAATTTTTGTACTAATTACAGATTTATAAATAATAATAATGGATTTATTGCTGGTTCCACACAGTATGAATGGATACCAAACTATCAATGCAATTCATTCATCTATAGCTACCTAACCTTGGCAGGGAACCAGCCATCAACCAGCTTCATTTATCTACCAATACATAAGCTTTGCTTGTGAACACTAGGTTAAAAAATTGGATTAAACTATACCAACTCAGACCACAGATAGGCAAGAACATTCTTATGTCATTCTCACAATATATATCATCAAACCCCGAAAACACAGCTGAAAGAAGCACGATTGACAAGATGAAGCTTCTGCTCCTCAATGACTGCCATTTCATAAGAGCTGTGCAGAAGTAGCCAGCTGTTTGGATTCAGAACTATGTGGCAAAGCAACAAAAACATGGACTGCACGTGAAAAGTGTTCATGAAAGAGGTTCATGAAGTGAATTCATAGGAATCCCTATCACTGACTTGTCTTAGGTTTTTGAGACGAGTAAGATGACTTAAAATCCTTTGCCCAGGGGTGTACCTACTCAGGGAAAAATCAAACTTTTGCTTATTAAAGGTTTTTTATGTATATGCAAGTAACAGCAGGTTTTTTAAAGCCGGTGTTCCATCAGAACTTGCTTCCTATTGAAACACATCTTTCAGTTGTTCTACACATGCATATTAGAGCAACTCATGAGTTGACATGCGTGAGAATGTTAAAACCATTAAAAATAGCCTTCTCTTGGAATTACCTCTGGACTCTGTCACAGTTGACGTCCCAAAACATGTAATTGAACCAAAGAGTAAAAGCTTAAAACACCAAGCATATGTGATGCCCCAGTTGGGTCAATCACAGTTTAAATTACTTTCAAAGTTTGTTCATTTATTTTTTAAATGGGTAAATATTATTGAGAAGAGTTATTAAACTAACCTGTGTAAACTTTAGGAAGCGGCACACAGGGGGCACTGTGGGCATGGTGTATTGGTTCGTGTCTGTGGCGGTGTTGCCATAGCACCAGCAAGACCAGAACTGAATACATGCAATGACCTTGTCCCGTGTCCTTTATTTCACACAACGTCCACATTTTACACTATACCATGAATGAATTATAAAACTGTAAAGGTTCCTGACAATAACAGGATGAATATTTCTGTATTTTGGGCACTTGAAATGTGTTAATAATACCAACGACTTTACCACAGGTGGCAGGCTACCAAGTGACTCTACTGACGGAGCACAGGCCACCAAGCTACTTTCATTGTTTTCTGTTAGTCATGGCATCTCGCTATACAGCAATATCTGTAACAGTCTTTTGACAAAATTATAAGTATTCAAGGCACTGACATGTTAATTTTGTATTTAGCACAAGTGAAATGTGTTCATTTATGGTGTTTAGAACAACAAGTTTTATGGCGAGTTGTGAGCTAGCCAGCTAGCTCCATTGTTCTCTATTTTCGGTTAGTAACAGCACCTTGCAACACAACGTTTCAAATGATGTTCTGATAAAAATCAAACATGTACTGGTTAGCTTATATGTACCACATCAAATTCCTTCCTGGTTAAAAAAAGAACTAACATTTTGAGTTATACTATGAATATATAAGGAAAGACTCTGGCAATATCATAGGCGATCCTGTGTCACTTAATAAATGGGAGCTTGTAGCCAATATCAGCAGGAGGCAGTCGAATGGCATCATTATGTGAATTCTGTAATTGTCTGAGAAGTGGAAATAGAGATACAGAAATGTAACCTGTATTAATGTGGTGATTTTATTCATAATTATTTAATTAACTGCAATTGAAAATGTATAATTAAGTATATTGTATGACACTGATACAGTGATGTGAATGAGACCAGTTTACTATTTAATTACACAACTATTGTTAGAAGGATGCTACAGCTAAATTGCCACATTTTCACTGGTGCACAATCTGAGGAAAAAATTACAATAGGGAAGGAGAATATTACAAATATTTAAAAAAAATGTTAATACCCTTTGAATGTATTCGCATATTGTCTCACTCATAAAGGCTTGATATCAAATCCATTAGTCAGGCATTCTGGTACCAGGAAATGGAGAGTATATACATAAAATACTTCCCCCCCCTCTGTATATATTTTCAGTATTGCTCCTTCATCTTGTTGGAGTTACACACTCAGTGCTGATCCATATCATTGTGGATATGTTGTGTTTTGCCATAAAAAACCAAGTCAGAACTTGATTTTTGTTTCACCTGTGCAAATATTACTACAATGTTTTTGCAAACTGGTATCTGCAGGTTTTGCCTGTGTATGTTACTCTACATAGGCATTTTATCAAACAAATTACATCAGTAGGACTGCTGGTGATGGACACAGATGGGACGATACATTATAAATGATTATTTTTAAAAATATATACAGTATATATAACACTTCTGTGTGATTAAAATGACATTTTTACTGCTGATGTTATTACAGTATTGCAGTATTTCACCTGCTCTCGGGTTGCCCCACTGATCTGGTCGCATTCCCACTCCACAGGGGCGTGTGGTCCCCGCAAGAAGCGCAAAACCTCCTCTGCCTCCCGTCGCTTGCCACGTGACAAGAGAAACCGTGGTGTCTCTGGCATGAAGCACATCAACACCAACATAAGTGTTGGCGGCACAGAACAGGTCACAGCCAACCAACGCCAGTCCAGAACCAGACCTGGACCAGACAGAGAAAGGGGGAGTAAGAGTGGGAAAACTAAAACACAAAGGCAGCATACACATCAATTAACTGCTTTTCTGACAATGGCATTCCTCGCATGTCTCACTCATTCCAGCCAGTCTGTTGGAGTATACTCCTCCCTCTAGAGCAAAGAAAATGTAATTATGTATGTGGCCCATTCACTTAACAAGATTAAGCACAGCAGTAGTGTTCTTGTGAAGAGGCTTTGTACGATAAGAAAGGGCTCAGTGAGGACGTGACAGACTGTGTCATGCTCTGTGGCAATGTCCTTATCTTCTCCACATATCCTAAATTACAAAAAAATAGTTTCTGCTTTTATTCTGCTTTTTAATTTATATTTTTCAAAAACACTGAAACCAGAAAGTGGTATGAATAATAAACCGAGGAAAATAACAGCCACCATCCAGATATGGAGTGACCCTGTTTCATAAACACTTTGGATAATCAAAGGGTATGGAAAATACTTTGATCACCACAGATTTTAGATAGAGGAGGCCAAATTCCTACATTCCCACATTGTTCAATATTCCTACCTGCTGCATATGCACCCATTATCCCTGATACCACCATCAGCTGTACACAAGTGCCTATTGTCCCCCGGACACGGGCATGGGATATCTCTGAAATGTAGAGCTGGAGCAAGGACAGGAAAGGTCAAAAACGGAACTAATAGCAAGGCTCTATGAAAAAATATTCCTTTCAAAAAACACAAACTAGTTATATGAAACATACATACAAGTACATTTAAGACATTTTGGTTCAGTCTAATTAATCACAATCCCGCCTAGCAAATATCTTGGCAATGTAATATTAATATTTTCTAAATTTAAAATATACATACAGGCACAACAAGTGATGTTACTCCACTGGCTAGACCCGTGAGGACCCGTCCTACATACAGCATCCACACATTCTGGGCTGCAATGATGATGGTAAAACCAAAGATGTAGGGCATGGAGCAGAACATTAGGCTTAGCTTCCGGCCAATTTTCTCCACTATCCAGCCACCCATCACACCTCCCAGTGCTGCACCTAATGTCACCACAGACTGAAAAATAGACAAACAGCAAGATTAACCATGTCTCTTACTTCTCACAGCACCCACATAAGGAAGAGGACTTACCCCAAACCATGAGGCCTGCTCTGTGTCAAGCTGGAGCCAGGGGTTGTTTATCTTACACAGATCCGGAATGGCAGGGGAGCTGTATCCGAGTACAAACCCAAAACTTAAGGGTCCCAGAACTGCTGAAAATGTGGCAAGATACAGCTTCCCATTGCTGACCTTCCTGATGGGTAATAGGGCAGACAGAAACAAAAAGGTGACATCAGAAATATGAATCTTTGCAACACAAAGAATATTTGTAAGACATCTACCTCATGCTCCTAGAAAAAATTCTAAATAACAAAAAAGGACACAAAAACACCCAAAGAAACCTTTCTTGTTAACAAATACTAGACCCCGTATTTGTGGTGTAACTGAAGCACTGAAGTACAGTATTTGGATGTGCACAGATAATCTGCTTCAAACAGATAAATGTAGCATTCAGTGTCCAAATATGTTTAAAAACTAATACTACCAAGGTTTTCCTTTCATCCCACTTAAGAGACACAATTTTCAATATATTACACTTAAGGGCAAAAATTGAGAAAATTACATTTGCTTATTCAAATACATTTGTTTAGAAAAATTTCAATGAGCAGAATTATTATTTATAAAGGATGGATGACAAATTGTTAGCTTCCTTTGCTGCAGTGGGATGTTTTTAGGCATTAGTTTTTGGGCAAAGTCCACTTTCATACAATAAAACAAGTACCACCCATTTAGATCATGAGACTCATGTTTCCCTTGGAGCAAAGCCAAAATGGTTACATTTACCAATTGACACTTGACCTGTAACTTAACATCCCAGAGAATAACAAATTTACAGGAAATATTCACATGAATACATTTATGTCATTTTAAAATATTCTAAAAATATATTTAAAATTTTAAAACTTATTTTTTGCATTCCCATGTTGTCAAAATCCAGAAAGATCATTAGCAAATTCAATATTCAGAAATTACGGTACTAGTAATTGAAGAATGTTTTGGTCATTCCATCAAAAATAAATGTTTTGACCTCTGATTGTCCCAATGCTTTGTGTAGACACCCACTACATCTTTGGTGAACACATGCAAAATACTAAGGTTCTTGCATTAACATCTTTTGTGTTATGTTCCACTGAACCCATGGGCATGTTTTACATGTTTTTGGCAATAAAATGTATTGCCAAATCAGGAAGAAGGTTTGAGTTAGCAGTGCAGGAGAAGGATTTGGCATGACATACAATGCAGCACAACCCTAGATCAACAGCCCACACTTCAAGCTTGACTAGGAAATGAACCAAAATTTTGCTGTGCAAAGACAAAGTGTGATGCTAATGTTACACAAGTTTTGGCTCTCTTAGCGAACAAAATGTGAGTCAAAATGTGATCTGGACAAGGCTGAAAGTGTCTCTGTCAATGAACACATCCAACCATGGAAACGACTGTACTACTGAAAAGGTATGTGAGGGAAATATGGCTGCAGAGAAAAAAATATTGGATTTTGTGGAAATGAAGAGGGAGACAGCCAACCAGACAGTAGGAGAAATAATGATAACCATTCAGAAGTTCTACTCTGCGAATTAAGTTCTAGAGCTCTCCACAGACAACACAAACAAAAACTTTGGGGGTATTAACAGAGGTGGCAGAAAAAACATGTATACTAAGGTGAGAGATGGACTGCAGTGAGAGGTCCTTGGTCTGGGATGCACTGCATTGGATGTGCTGTCTGTGGATGCTGAATATCTGCAGACTAAGATCTTTGGATAATACCACGTTTTCACTGTGAAAGTGGAATATCAGCAGAGAGTTTTTGAGTTTGTGGGTATTACAAAATACTGGGCCACAGCAATGTCAAGTGGTTCATGATGTTATCTGCTCAACCATTAAAAGGGACATTTTATTAAGTCTGACACAATAATGTCAAATATGCCTGCATTTACAGCCATTCAGAACAAAAGCCTCACTTTTGCTCTGTTGTTAGCGTATTAATGATTGCTTAAGTGTGCCAGTATATTTTATTTTTGAAACATAGTCAACTAAAGATTACAAGAGAAAATTAGTACAAATTTATACATGTTGTTGATTTAATTCCAACATATTTTGTGGATCTTGTTTCTGGACTCTTTATTATTAATACTCTTTATTATTAACAGTGAAAATATAATCATTTTAGCTAATTAGTTAGAGAGCTTGTTAACCTAGCTTACAACCCAGAAAGGTAGCTAGCTAGTTAATTGGTGTATGCTGTGTTGTCTAGATTAGACTAGCTGGCACAAGCCTGTTTGCAAACTAGCTTACGAACTAAGCAGTAGTTACCAAACAAGGTATACCAAACAACCCTAATGTGGATTACTACAGAACCAGGAAGTGAAAAAGTTGTACCTAACAGACATGCTGATCAGACAGGGGAACATGCAGAGCAATGATGTGTGACACAGGTTAAGTGCTTCCCCCTTCCCCATGACCTCCAATACAAAAAAACAACATGGGAAAATGGATTTTGGATTACATAAAACATTCATTTGTATTGTTTTCATTGAACTACCATAAAAAAAT
Source organism: Albula goreensis (assembly GCA_022829145.1). NCBI lineage: Eukaryota > Metazoa > Chordata > Actinopteri > Albuliformes > Albulidae > Albula > Albula goreensis. Next base: position 19,970,440 of record CM040744.1, read on the forward strand.
CTCACAAACTTTTCAGCAACTGATACAAAATTAGTATTGCCTACCATATTTTGTCATAGCATTTGAACTAGCATTTGATTAATACAGCCTAAAATACATTAGTTTGATATAGCATACAACATAAAATTGCTATATTTTGGCTAATGCCATTGTTGATGTTGAAATACACAGCAGAGTAGGCCTATGTACACATACGTACACTTACTATAGGATGATATGATAGGCTACAAGTTAAAAATGTAGCTATACCAGGAAAACGACAAAACGTCTGGCATTTCAAACATTACCATTATAAATAAATGACACAACCTCAGACTTAAATCTGTCCCTACATTTTGATTAATATGTTCATAGTACAAGGTCAGGAAAATAATGCATCTTATTATAGCTGGTTTAGCCAAGATGATTTGAAGTGCTTAACAAGACTGTATCAGCGTTAGACAATATTAATGTGATGGCTCTGATAGCCTAAAGATTATCTGAGATGAGTTCATACATATCCTGGACATATCAGGGTTCTAGATTATATTGTTAAGGTGTCTCTCTGCCTGATTTTTACATTAATTATCAAGGATAAGTGCAGTAACATTAATTTGCATGCGACAGTAACCTTACAAATATAGAATAAGGGAATGAAGACATTACCAAACATTCCACCATTTTAAGAATCATCATTATTGTTTTAAATATAATAATCCAACAACTTATAGCTTATTTCAATGATTTTTATGAACCCACATTTGTTAAAAATAAATAAGCATATTTTAATAGCCTTTAAGCATGCGGTCAGTGCAGGCTAGTTACCATTTTATTTAAATACATTTCAGATTTTGTTTTACTTGGTAACTATCAAGCATATAACGTCAATGGCATTTTTAAAGTAGACCTTCGAGCTGACAGGCATTCACATTCGAACCTGTAGTGAACTAACCTGAGTCCAAAGCTGTTATCCGCTTAGCTTTGGTAAATATAAGAACAATCAGACAAATGCAACTATGTAACTAACTCTTAGTCCATTTACTGTGTTCAAAATGCACAATAACACCTAATGAACATCTGGCCAATCTCTGTGCAGCTCTCTGAACTTTCTGGCTGCCCTGCTCTGTGTATGTCATGATGCGCATAGATGTGACATCACATTTTTTTGGGGAATAGGCAATATAATGTCTGGAATATTAAGTATATTTTAAGCTAACACTAAATGGCAATATATGAGGGGAAACATTTTTAATTCATCATCAAAAATGAATAGAGGCATACGGGAAAACTATGTTTTAACTTCCAGTGCGTAGGCTCAGAGCTGAAAGTGGGCCCCTTGGTTAATTTAGCTAACATGAATGCGGTTACTAGCTAGTGCTATTGAGCTGTCAACTCCAACTGATCCTATAAGATTTCACTGCCCTGCTTCCAACAGGGGAATCCACTATCCTTGATAGCATAAAAAGGTATTACTTGTAGGGGTCATGTCATGTCCAGTATGTGAGTTGACAATGTTTGCTGTTCTTTCAGTTTTCATAAAATGTATTAGATTTAGTAGTAAACATTAGGGGGACGCTGACCCTCCTTATAACCACTGTTACACCCTGCAGTTTTTCCTGCCAGATGTTTTGTTTTCCGTTTGGTACATAATTGGAAAATAAGTCAGTAATTTTTGCCTACTCCTAGAGGATATAAGAAGGCCCTTTTGCTTTTGTAAGGGGGTTATTCTCAGTTTGGTGTCTCTATTAGTGAGGAAGCTGTGTAGCATTTGTATTTGGCTGCAGTACAGGTGACATTTATGTTTATTTGTATGCCCTTCTTTTGACTAGGGAAAGGTCAGAGTAGATGCTTGCGGAAGACCACCAAAGTGTTTCTTTTATCGGGAGACACCCACTTGGTCAAACACTGAATTTCATTCATTCCCTGGGAGCGTTCATATTAGCTGCATGCTGCCTGTCAAGCTGACGACACAGTGTACCAATATCGGTGTATTCCAATGAGAACTACCTAATAATATTAGGTAGTAATATGAGGTCACATACTAAAGTCAATTTCCTCACTTTTGACTGAAGCTATGCAATGTTCCCAGGACTTTTCTTTATCAGATTCTTCAGTTTTATTTATCAAAACATAATTTTTTTCCTTTGTTTTTGTACATTTTGCTGTTTGACCGTTGGCTTTAAATACAAATAACAAGCACATGCTCACTGATAATTAAATAATTTATAATGAAATGCAGTTGTCCTCTTGTTGGTCCTCTGTCTTTAAATTCCCCATAGAAGTAAATAGCGGGGCTAAACACAGCGCACCAGAAGAAGTGGTGAATTAGGACTTGGACTTTATGTTGGTTTAACGATTTGAAAGGTGCTGGTGTCAGTTTTAATTCGTGTTTGAACATTTTCGTGCTTGATAAAACAACTGTTTTAGGTCATGTTCTAATCGCTACAGGCTGTACCTACTTTAAACATTATGTATGAGCACTAGTCTCAATTTCGGATTTCTCAATTTTGAAGTTAATACCTAACTGACTGTGAACACCGACTACTTCACAAGTCATCTTTGATCTCATGAATGCAAGTAGGCAGCTAGCGACCAATACAAACAATTTGCTTGTTTTCAACCACTCACTCAAAGTATATGTCCTCCTCCGACTTCTGTTCTATTCTTCCTTGGTTCTCTGAATCCAACAGTGGCCTTGATTCGTCATGGTCCATTCCACAGTCTTCTTTTTCACAGTTAGAGAACATTCCACCATCTACCACCATACTACTGTCAGCTTGGCAGCTAGTTTCAAACGTCTTTTCGATTGCTAGCTAATTAGTTAAGTTAGATACAGTGCATTTTGTAAACCGAGAGCAAGCCAGTTTAAATTGCGATCGCTTTTTACTGTCCGTTACAATAGTCTATTGAAATTCACATAAAAGATGTATACGCCTTAGATTTCAATTCTTACATGTTCTTACCGTATACTTTTGCTGGCAGTACAATCTAGCTAGCTAAAATCTCTCGACTAAACAGAGTGGTAGGCAGCTATCATTCCTTGTAACTCTCAAACGTTGTAGAAACAATAAGCCATTGTTAACTATGCCCAATAATTCAATGAAATTAAACATTAATACAGTCCGCCATCCAGCCGTGAATTATAACCTAAGGCCAGACTGATTTAAATTCATATAACTTCTTCGGAAACTTCGCAGTAAGTGCTTCCTGAGTGACAACTGTTGAACTGCTCTTCGATACATCAGCTGACGTTCTTGTGTTTCGTTTCGTTTCGTCATCGTCCACGCCCCCTGCGCATGGATCATTAATTTTCTTATTCTTTTCCACGGGCACGTATTAGTAAATCTAGTACGCCAGTACTGTAAATTTTTATCATTATATTCAGTAATTCTACATTTTAAGTATTAGGTATTTATTATATAACTAGGCATGAGAGCACACCCACAGATAAGATCAGATGATCTGGAGTGGAGGGAGGGCGAGGAATGCAACTCAGCACATTTTAAAACAGTTGAGCTGCAGAATATGGACAGAAACAAGAAGGATCATTTGACCCAAATCCCCTTTCAAATATAACGCAGCCTAATGATAATAGAGAAACAAAAATCTTAAAGCTTTTTCATGTTGAGGTTTTCATAGGCCACTACGTTGAATAAATAACCACGATTATACAAAGGAAACAAGTTTTTTAAAACACAACTTTATTCAGAAAATCAAATTCTACATGTTCTGTTGAGTGAAAAGCTGTTTTGGAATCACAGCATTTCCGTATAAGGAACATAAAGAAAAAGTTGGATATAATTGACGGACAAGGACGGTTTACAATGAGTCAAACTCACTACGGTACTCCAAACACAGAACGTAGAACCGAACACAGAAAGCTGTACCACATTGTAGCCTACACCGGCTCTGGTTCAATACCAACTCGTCCACCATGTGTTGGGCAAAAAGTTTTGTTTCCTGGAATTTGCATCAAGATTGCGTCTAAAATCTATCATTTGTGCATTATACTGTGCATAATTTGTCATTGCTAATTGAGAAAAACAACATTTTATAGGTAAGGTCCAATAAAATGACACGTTTTAAAAATATGGGTTTTCGGTAAAACTTAAATTACGGTTCTCACAACATTGAGATAAAACATTAAAGTCAGTGCAAAAAAAAAAATGTTTTATTGTGTTTATTTCTTTCCTATATGGAATGTAGTTTGTATAGGATAAAAACCGAAATAATTAGCAACTATGATTCGATTTTAGTTTCAGCAAAATAGTAACCAACCAGAAGCTCGACGGCAATGTACTCCAAATAGCATCCTTTCTTATGTTGTTTTCATACAGTCGATTATGCGGGTCATAGAGCCTTTATATGCATATGTGTCTTCATCTGGTCAATCATCCTTTCCTCCTCCATTTTTAAATACAATAAATAACGAACAGGATGACTATTCCATTGGGATCTGCGAGGCGACATCACCCTCTCCTCTCTGTCCCCTATCCTCTACAGACCTGATATACCGTGAAAACTGTTTGAGTTAATAAACATCTAGCATCGGATCTAGTAGACTAGAACTAGAAAAAAAATTGAAGACTCAAGTGAAGCGATCATAATACAGTTTCTTTTTCCTGCCCTGTATCAACGATAGGGTTACACCAGCTAAACTGGGCCATCAGGTAAAATGGGCCATTTAAGGTTGGCCTCATATCTCTTTAAAAATTGACAGCCAATCCTATCAAGTAATTTAAATAGCTGTCACAAGTATTTGTAACTGTAAAGAACTGATTTTTGCAGCCTGCTGACAAAGCAGTATTCAAGAGCCACTGGGATCAAGAGGGGAAAAATGGACCAGGTTGATGGTGGGCCAGGAGCTACGAAATAATGCATAATTCCTCTCAGTCTTCTTTAAAGCATGGGATAAAGCTGCTACAATGGCTAATGCCCAGACCGATTCAGAGGGACAGAGATGGCCATCTACCTCTCCTGACCAGGCTGCAAGACCCCAGACCCACCTGCAATTCCATCATCCACTGACTCACTGGCAGAGCAACTTTTCCACCTCCCTGATGACCAAGTGACAGAGGAGGTGGTTTTTGACGAGGTCTTCCTAGCGTCAGCACAGGTGAAGGAAATGTCACCACTTTACGCCCAGGAAGAACCCTCCACTATCTGTATTAAATAGCCTACATTTTATGTTTCAAACTGTTTTATACGAACACGCACAACAATATCGACAAATGAGTTTGATGTTGATGTAATTACCGAATTTTTGTGTAACTACTATTATTTTTTAATGTTAGTAATTACATTAAAATTTGGTAATTGCATCAACATTAAACTCATTTGTTGATATTTTTATGATATCAATGTAGGGAACATTTGGATGTGAAATACAAATCCAAAAGTTCTTTACATTGATATCATAAATGATTTTAATATAAAAAAGATTGCATTGATAAATGACTGTAAAGTTTGCTTACTTGTCAAACAGTGTGGTTGCCATTTTGCATACCTGTTTGTGTGCTTTGCACTGAGTACAAATCCAGCATTACCCATTCATATCAAAACTAGAAGCAATATAGAAGTTGGAGCAGAGAGAAAGCATCACCATAGGCTTATCTCACAATAAGTTGCTCAAAACCAGATGTAGGCTATTCCTCTTTCCAGTTAGCTTCGGCAGCATCCAAAGCATGCAGTCATCATAGAACCCATGAACTTTCCAACAATCTTCCCTCTCAGTCCCAACCTTTCCAGGCAGTGATGTTGGAATTACAGTACAATTTTTTCATTGAACTATTTATTTTGAATTATCAAGCCTTCCAAATAATTTAAGCATATTCTGCTATTGTATTTCCAAGTTTCTTTGTTTTACAATTGTATACAATTGTATTGTATCTTCAGTTATTAGTTGGCTGTGTTTTGTAATGAAGTGAAACTTTGCATTGCTTTCTGTCAGTAAAGCTTCTATAAGGTGCAATCCATTCTTCTCAGGAAACAATGTGTGCATTTCAAAAGTTTTCACCCCCCTCCCCCATCCACCATTCACCCACTGCCACTGTCTCCTATCCCAAAGTATGTGGAGTTGAGAAGAGATTTTAAGTATATTAGAACAGATAAGCTGCTTCTCCTGTCATCAAAGTCAATGGAATCCTTTCATGAAGATCTAACTTTGACAGATAAAAAACATACCAAGCCAATTACACTTCTTTTACACCACCAGCTCTTTCCATCTACTGAGGTGTTATGATTTGAAGTTCTCTTTACCGAGATATGTGCATGCAATTGTCTGAAGTGGTACAAGCCTGCCCCAACACCCAACAGGTTCTACCTTAGGGAATTCACCCAGCAGAAGTGACAAGGACAGGCAACCCACACTCCCAGGACACCGCAGCCCACACTGTCCCCCACGAATGTGCCAGGGCTATGGGGCACACACACTGAGTGGAGTGGCAATGATCAGCAGCCTGCGAAAATGTGTTTTGGCTTGATATAGGCTTAAGAAATTAAACATTTGGACTTTTAAAGTGCATCAGACAAACTACCACAGGAGAAGAAAATCATCACAATGAACCCTAGAAATTACAGACGGAAGGGTGATAAATAAAGATATTAGCTGAATGGTAGAAAACTTAATAATTGCTGGCTAAATATTTAAACTTTGCCATCCTTCACTCAATATGGCCACTTCTCTTTTAGGCCAATAACAGACAGCATGCCCACAATAATATCCACTATTATAATCTCATATCAGGGCTGAAATCCACCTCTTTAAATAAGGTCAGATTAGCCTGAGAACTGGACTTGGGCACACATTTGCCTAGGGACACGCGGAATGTCATCCTTAAACAGGTGCACACCTCTTCTATGTGCGCTTGTCACTCCTTAATGCAATTTAAAGTTGCACATATAGCCTATTTATCCAAAATGAAACTGTCCAGGATGTACCTGACACTCAGTCCTAACTGTGATAAATATAAAAGCCTGAATACCTCACTGATACATATGTCTTGGCAGTGCCACAGCCTTGTGCCACTGCCAAGACAAAGTTCTGGGAAAACATCTTTGAAACCCTCTCCCTGACTCCCTGAACTGTGTCCTAAAATCTAATCCACTCACAAGGCTGGCTGGTGTTACAGAGGAAGCAGGGTTACTGAAAGCCGAACATGATGTTCTGTCCTCTGCCTCTCCTCTGGCATGATGTACAATTTTACTCAGATGGAAGGGGACTGCTCTCAGAGAAACACTCTCAATGGGTTCAGGGCCTTCTGTTGTGTCTAAAACTTGAGGAGATTTGGCACTTAATCTGTGGATCAGAGGAAAAATTTTATAGGAAGTGGCATATTTAAAAATCCTGATGTTGTGGCTGAGCCATAGACTGGTGGTGTCCCAGCCCTTGACTTGCAACACCTACTATAGCTCATAATGCAGCCAGGCAGACTATAATTTATTACTTCTGTTTCAGCACTAATACAACTATATAAATTAAATATTATTTAGTAAAAATTAAATTGTTACTTTTTATTTTATTTTACTTTATTTTGTATTTATTTATGTATTGATTTATTTTATTTATTTATTTTTGATTTTATTTATTATTTACCCACTTATCAATAAACTGCCATTTGGAATTGGGATGGTGGGATGGGGTGGGCAGCGGTACAGAGGATTTGGGAGGGAAACACTGCCTGTACTATGTTGGCAGGGGGGTTGGGGAGGGGGGTGTAGAGAGATCTGTAAAAATAATACTAATGTTACAGGAATATTTTACTGTATTGTACTTGCTTTAAAACCAATAAAAGGAATTGAAGGAAAAATCATATTTTTTCCTTAGACAGATAGACAGAGGAACTGGTCATCAACTGAAAATAGGTAATACATTATTAAGTAAATAGTTTATTCTTATAAAATTAACACAGTTATGTTAATGTAGCTACATGACTGTAGTAATTAGCCATATCACTGTTTGCATGCACAATGTATGAATGAAGAATTCTTCAATTCACTTCTTTTAGCATTATTTACAAAAAAAACCCTCCATCAATATCATATCAGACTCTAATTCAAAATGTCATAGGTTGTGACAGGTTTTGCAGCTGTGCTGATGTAGCAACAAAGACATAGCTTTCCACAGATGTCACATTTTAATCAACAAATGAATAACTAACTTCATCACATCAGCTTCTCATATAATATGTAGTACTCTAATTTACATTGTAAGTGATTACTGCTGATTTAAACTACTTCAGCTGTGAAAAATGTTTTTCTGAAATTCTCTGAAAGGAATTGAGACAAATAATGTTTTCCAATGATCACTATGATAAATCAGCCAAAAATGTTTGTTAACAGCATTTATAAAGCAGTAGGAATGTTCATGTTCTATTATGATAGTGTAATGAATGCGTTTATTAAGCTACATACGGCTTCATTTTTGTACATTTAAAGCAAAGTGTTTACACCCCCATTTGCCCCTCTGGCTTAGAGACATCTACAAGGCCATGAATGAGCCACAAACCCTGAATCATGGCCCTGTTATATCTAAAAAAACATACTAAAAAGTGTGCCAGCCAGAAGTCCAAGGTGGTCAAAGATTCAGTCAGAACAGTGGATAGGGGAAAAATGGAATATTACTTCCAAGAGCTGTTGAAATAATGATCAAAATGTTTATTTTGAACTACTTTGACTTCTATTCTGGGAAACTGGCTGTGATGCATGACCTGAGTATCATCTCTTACATAGGGCTTGGGTAACTGTTCTATGATGTACTTCTGGTGTACGTCTGATGTACTCTGGATCTGGGGTGATTCCAAGGATCCTTCTCCAACTCAGGACAGGAAGAAGTTTTCCTTTATTGACCAACCCTCCCACTCGGGTGATGAGGTCAGAAGTTCAGGTGAAAAGCTCCTTGTCCATCAAAAGAGTACTTCTTGGGTGAGGCTCTGCTGGGGCTATGAGGAACGTATAGCCCTGCAGGTGTGGCAACAGGCCTTACTATAATACCAGTGGCTGCAGAGATTCACCTTTAAGGCCAGGGAACAGTTGGTAGTGGGTCGGTCCTGGCAGGCCTCATCTGGGGAAATGGTTGATAAACTGTTGATCATCCACCTCTTTAATTATTTTCAATTGTAAATGCAATTATATGCAAATATATGGGCACCCAAGGGTAGCGTGTATATTATGGTTATAATGAATCCCTGAGTACAACATTAAACATGACATCTTTCTGCAAACTTTAATGCATAACTGTTTAGTTTATATATGTATAATGAGCACCACAAATGAACTTGACACAGGATGCCCAAATGTTTGCATACAACTTTATAGTGATAATATAAATAAAGCATATTATGGCATATAAGTAATGAAATATAGAAAGTATTCTTTATGCTTTATGCTTTTTCATTTTTGTCAAGACTATTCATTTTACTTGAACCAACACAGACATAATAAAAGCTCCAAACCATAGTTTTTTAAAATCAAGATACATGTTACCTCACATTTTCAACATACTTTCTTAAAAGAAGTTTAATTTTAGTTGAAATTTGATAATTTCACAAATCATTTACATGACTAACCCTCATTTTCTTTTGTGATGGGCTGTTCAAAACATTCGGATTCAATAATTCAGTTTCAGATATTCAAAAAAATATATTTATTTTTCGGTTGTGTTGTGATCCCCAAAAGGGAGTAAATAAAGAGCCTTTGGCCAGATGGTTGATGAAATTCAGTATTGTATAGTGTATTGTGCCTTGCTCAAACGTTCGAAGACCATCTGTAAGGCAAGATAATAACTTTAAAAAATATAGCCCTCATCAACCAAACAAATTTTAGTAGCCCTTAAAATTATCTTAGCTATGACTTCATGAAACTTGGCAGAATTGTTTCAGAAGTGTTGAAAAGCAATCTGTATGAAAATGTCTCAAATGAAGACGCTATACAATTAACTACAATTGAAAAAGTGTCTTTGTTTGCTTTTTCAGCTAAACACCAGAAAAGACTCTTGTTGCTACCAGTGTTTTCTCCACCTGCTGCCACAAGACTGTAGAGGTGCCCTGTGTAAACACATTCTCAAAAATGTAATCTGAAATAAATTACCATTTATAAAACTCCAAAGGGAATGGTTTGTATCAGTACGTTTTTGCACTTTAATGTGTCAAATGACAAATCTGTACATTTTACTATGATCTGACTTCGAAGGTGATGACAAATTTAATCATTGATGGTTCTATAGAGCCAGTATAAGGCTTGTCCTACCTGGGGGCTCAGTTGGACATGGTTGGAGAGCGCAGGTCTGCTTGGAAATGGGCTTGGTTAAGGGATCACATCCACGGACAATCTCTCGTCCCTGGTAGCATTTCACATCTCTCATACGCACACCCACACCACAGGTCTTGGTGCACTGTGGATTTGAACAAAAACAAGTCTATATTTTCATTTAATGGCACAAGCCGAATTATACATATCTATCTGTCTACCTATCATACATATAAAACTTATGATATATCAGCTATGAGAATTTTAAAAGACTCCTCTGTGTACACGGAGCTCACCTCAGACCAGGGGGTGGTGTACCACTTAAAGCAGGGTCTCTCAAAACAGGTACTCTCTTCCACTGGCCGTTTGCTGGCTTCACACTCATCACCCTCATGGATCTGAAATTTTCCACCAGTAATCCCAGCACATAGCACTGTCCTCCTTTTCACACCACGTCCACATGTTGTGTTGCACTAGGGAGAAAATGTGAATATATCCATGAATTTCCAACCACAAGTTGTTCTCAGTTTAGAACTACCATCACTTATATTGAGGTCCTTGAAATTTCTCCATGGGTGCTGTGTTATATAACATTCATTCATTTCGCTATTTATTTATTAAACAATGGATTTAGCTTTAAGAAAATGTTAGTCTAATATCTATGTATTATGTATTAGCAATACAAGTCCTTTTTTCCTCTCCTTTTTCCTACCCCACAGCAACCCAATCCCACCAATTCAGGAGAAGGAAGCTGTGAATATGTGGCTCCTCTGATTTACTCGACAGGTAGCCCTCATTTCTAACCCTCTACAAACACACCACCAATTATATACTGTCTATGTTGTTAGAGGATGATAAAGTTTTATAACCACTCACTTACACCCAGCTGACCAGATGTGACTGCTGGAGAACAATGGGATCAGCAACACAACTTAAATCTTATCATCCTGTAGTGAAGTTAGGCCTACTGTTGCCTGGAAGTGCAGACCTCTAACCATAGCCAGTGATGGATTTTCTGGGGTGTGAAGACCCAGTTGTGGGGCTCATGCCTGCTTCCCAAACATGCATTTTGGTGTCTGAGCCAACTGGAGGCCTGTATTACATAAATGTAAAAATGTTGCAATTCACCATTGTATATATGTGGAATCTTTGCCTGGCACAACTGTCTTTACATAGACATGCCCTATAATATGTAATTAATGAGAGGGTATTTAATTGTGTCGCAGTCATGTGAAAATTTTGATGTTGAAATGCTCAATGGAAACAGTTTCTGTTCTGCACTCGGAGTGTTTTCTTTTTTCCAGGTTAGTTCTAAAAGTTGTACTGGTGAGGATGCCATTATTCATCTAAGGATATTTTTATCTGTTCCCATTGTCATTTATTTAATTTTAAAATAAGGAGATTGAATTTGAAACCAACTGGCGACATGGTGGTGCTGTATAAATTAATTAGAGGTCCAGACATGGCAGGTTCGGCAACCCTGTTGTTTTTGTTAGAATTATTTTTTCATTATTTGCCTCCCCTTTGACCATTAGTAACTTTTAGCTGGTACATCCAGGGGATGTGAGGGAGGCGTTTTTGAAACGTTTAGCAAAGTGTCCCTGCCAAATGCAGCCTCCAAACCGTAGCCTCAGAAGGCATTACTTGTATGCCTAGGTTGTTCGTCACATCGTTTGAGTCAGCCTGGGAGTTCCCCTCCATCCTAACAACAGTTGCTCCTGTAGTCTCATTCTCAGTTGTAATATTTCAAGGGTTTTTGTGAGGGTCCTGTAAAACACGGCAATATGCTGCTCTAAATCCTTTTCATTTTTCTTCCATTTGGCTAGCTGTAGTTTTTGGGCTGAAATAGGCGATTTGTGCTTGGTGACATTCTGAGCAGCTGTGTGTGGATCAAGGCCATTGGAACCAGGACCATTACATGTGCAAGAGAGTTTGATAGTTCGAGTAAGAGGTTTGATGTTGTGCGTGAGAGAAGTATGATTGATGTCTAGTTTGGCGTCTCATTTGGCTTCAAGGAAATATGGAAAAAGAGTTCAACTGAGCGAGATCATCCTACAAGTGTTGTGGATTAACTAGTCCTGTCTTGGTCCCATGGTAACGCTGTTGGTAGCAACATGATTACCAATTTTTAAAACCTTGTGTCCCACAGATGGGGCTATAAACCACTGTTAGGCTAACACCTAAAAAACATACATGCATAAACATTTCACACAGACATTGAATTCCTCATTTCTCAGTGTGAAACTTTTTAAAATCTTTTTTTAAATATATATTTTTAACAATCTCCACAATTACAATAAACAATACTAAAGTATTAATCCTTTCCTGTCTTTGATTGTCAACTCAAAAATAACATCTCATTCTTGTTAGTTTATGTACAATTCCATATAAGGGACAGAGTTAACAAAAAAATGCAGAATTCTGTTTTTTTACCAATACAATCCAACCTCCCTCTCTCACCTTGTTTTTGCCATCTCGCCCTGTCTTATTAATTTTAACCCTAACACCCTCTCTCTGGTAGCTTACCCTCTCCCAATCTTGCATCAGCCAGTGTGGGGGGCAGTCTCTCTCTCCACATGGGTGAATAGCTAATGGTTTGTTGTCTGGGGAGCACTGGCCCTCAGGTACCACATGTCCATCTGGGGTCTTGCAGTACACATGCCGCACCATCTTCCCCTGGCCACATGACCCGGAACACTGCACCATGAGGCCAAAAGGTAACAGAGGTTAGAGCCACAATGTACAATAAGGCTAAAAGCAAAGACAATAAATACTGAACTGTCTTCAACTGATCTGTCATGCCAAAGTTTCAGTATTTCAAATGAACAACATAGAATTGTCTATTTTTTGGATGAAGTATTGGTATGAAAATGTTAATTTCTCAGATCATTGATAGCTGCTGTGTTACTACTTGGAGAGTGTATTATTATAAAGGTATGAATGTTCAAAAACTCTTCAAATACTTAACTTAATGCTGAAATACCAGGTGTGTCCACACGATGGTGGCAGAGTAATTAACAGGGTTACAGCTATGAAATCACAATCAAATGTTTTTTTTTCCTTTATGAGAAATATGAGAGATAGCTAGCAGCATGGTATGGTGGCAGGGAGAACAGGTGTATTTATGGTCTTTTTTGACATACAGCCACCATCTTAATTACATAATCTATGGAATGACCATGTATCATCTGGCAAAGTGTCAGAAAGATCTGTGATGGGTGGTTTTAAAGTCTTCTCTCCTACAGGGTAATGCCCAATAACCTGTAACTTCATTCATGTATGGGTGGGATTCAGTCAGCAGGGATATCTTCCCTTGCCAGGGTGTCCTGCTGGTAATTACGCCGAAGCTTCACATGAAAGTCTTAAGCTTCGGCTCAGCTTATGGACTGTGTGTCAAAAGCATTAATGGAAAATATCACATCACATTTAGGAGAAGTGCACTTGTTTGACTGCCCAAAGCAGTGTCTGTAGTAATGAATCCAGCTTGAGAACACTACAGGGTAATGCAATGAATAACTTTTAGTTGGTATGCCCAAACATGAAAGACATATTTGGCACAACAAAAAACACAACAAAATGTGGACTTTCACAAGTCCAGATCCAATTCCGCATTTGATTGACAGCCTCAGAATTTGGGATAATACCATAGGGCCTTCTCTTTATAAAGAATGTTTCCTCTAGGACCCATAAGCACCATCATGTTGAATTTTCAACAATTTAGAATTTTTTGACAAACAATTCAAATTCCACTGCTGTTACAAAAATTCACACCAAAAAATCCTGACAGCACTGCATCCATAAAAATATTGTTGTTGAGCCATGTTTATTTTTTGCTAAATTATTACTCCCTATCTCAACATACCTCAAAGAAGGTCTCAAAAGAAACCAGCTGCACATGACTCCTCTAACTCACATGGCAACTAGTTTTGCCATTTTTCATACTGTGCATATTGCCTATGCCCTAAGAGGAACACAAAGTCAACATATGATAAGTTCATAAACCTGTAGGTGCCTAGTCTGCAAGGAAAAATCACAAGAGCCAAGAGAACGTAAAGCCCTATGTGTGTAATGCATTTGAAGTTTGTGGGTATATGGTTTCTTGCCTGGCGATCAACAGAAAGGTAACTGGTACATTCGTGTTCTGTTATGTTAGTTCCTCTGAAATACTCACCGGACCCCACTCAGAAACAGTCCATTGTCGTTCACATGGTGGACCAGTACAGTTTTTGGATGATGGAGGGCGGCTGGATATATCACATGAGCTTCTCTCATCTGAGCACCTGACATCTCTCGTCACCTGACTTCTGTGTCCACACTTTGCTGGACACTGAAAGAAGAGGAAGGCCAGGTGAGAGCTCTGAAGACAGTATATGGTCGATTGGAAAGATTTACTACCTTCACTATTCGATACAGGTTTAAATAAAAAATAAATAAATGTACAGTCCAAGAGATGAGTTAACAGTATTATAGGTCTCACACAAAGAGAATAAGGTTTTTCTTTTATCAACGTGGTTAGCCAGCAAACTGTGTCAGTGGACTAATTATGCAGGTTACATTGATTGGGGAAAGTGATTGTGCTTAACAGAAACAAATGTAATCACTTGGGTTTACTGGATGAATTAGCCTAGTTAGCAAGGTACCTAGATAAAGACACAATTGCAAAACTTTTTATTTCTTTGGTGACAGATCGTGAGTCTTCAGCCATTATTTCTGTAGACAAAAGTAATCACTTGTATGGCTATGGGAGCACTGTTCTGAAGCCAAGTTTTCCATGCACTGCTGTGGGAGATTGTGAATTGAGATATGTCCATGTTCCAATGTAAATTAGCATCAGGCAGAATTACAGTAACATGTTTCTGCTATTCAAGTCAAATGTGTGGCGGACAAATGTTTCTAGAGACAAATTAAAGTTCGCTGTGGTGTTTCTCAACAAGAATAAAATACACAGTCGCCTCCAAGGCAAGATATGCAGTGTACAGGGGAGGTGTGTGCAGCACACCCAGAGGATAAATTCAACAATGGAGTGCATCTGACGGACTGCTCCAAGTATAGGTTCTTAATTACTTTTTTATCCACATTTTCCCGTCTGCTAAGAAATATGTAGAATTCCTGAGAAATTAAAAGATTTCCCTGGAAACGCATAGATTTCCAGTTTTTATACATTTACTGTGACACATATAACAATTATTTTTATTACATAAATGTGTAATATGTAAAACAAGGTCTGCTTCACAGTTATGGTCGCAAAAAATAATGGTTACGTTGTATATGTCCTTAGTCATATATGGGATCTCCTGACCTTTCAGCACAACCTACCTCTTCCCACTCTGCTACTTCCCACTGTGGACCGCAGGTGGGACTCTTGCAAGCACGGCGCTCTGGGGGGCGCTCCAACTCTGCCAGTGTGCACAGGTCACTGTAGACAGAGCTGTCCAGACCAGGGGAAAGCATCTTCCAGCAGCGCACCAACCGGAATTGGAAGCCTTCTCCACAAGTTCGGGAGCACTCACTCCAGCTGCTGGCCTCCCACCTGCCATTCCGGGTTGCAAGGGCAAAAGCAAAATTGTAATATCAGTTGCAAGCAGAACACCAGTATGGCTGGAACATGGACTATTAATTTATAACTTCATAAACTTTAAACAGTTTATAATTAGTCTTGTGATACACATCTTTTAAAAAAGGTTTAAAGAATGGAAATAAGCCAAGCATTATAAAACTATTTCCAATGAGGAGAACTATAAAATGAAAATCAGATTTGTTTCCCATGCTCTAATTCTAGTTGGGAAGTTTTAATAAAAATAACATCAATGGTATGTCTTCCACATGCACATTCCCCTCCATATTCCAGTCTATTTTAAATCTGATTGTGAAGATAAAAGTTCTCTTGAATTGGCTGTATCATGAACAATAATTAGTGCTAAAGTTAAATTTCATTTTTGAGTAAAATATAAAAAATGTGGGCTATTGTTAATCATGCATGGCATGGCAGATGTTTCATAAGATAGTGATCTACAGGCATCAGGTCTTGTCAGCTTATGTTGCAATATGCACTTTCATTTTTTTGCATAGGTTTGCTAAATGTTCAGCATTTTTCTAAATTCCCCTTTATTTTTCATTTTCAATTAGCAATGCCAAGGAATCTGAGAGAAAATGGCCACTGGAATATCTCCACAGATTCTCTACAGAGTGTAGACTTACAATAATTAGCTCTTCCTCTGTTTCACATCAGAGTGTTTACCTACCTACATAATTGGAATATTCTGAAAAAGGAAAGTGTATGGTTACACCATGAACTGTGTTCGTTGTAAAATTATTATTACACCAGTTTAGGTATAATTTATATGGTTTTGGGCACAATAATTTTCTTTACTTAAAGATCACATGAAGACATGGAGTTATGGAGTATAGACATGGAGTTGTATATCAAGCAACAATCATTCTGATTGGAATTTAACATTCATAGAGAAAAGAAAACAGCATACCTTTTGGTTTTTACTCAGCTCATGTTTGTACATATTATATATTTTCCAGATGAGGCGTGAGTGGAAGGAGAATATATTTCGATAGGCCTCTCTAAGACCCCTTTTCACTCTTTGATGTAAATGATGTAGTATGAGTGGTGCCACTGTACATTAGACTATTTTCAAAGAACGTAACTGGTTACTCTCAGTGACCTGGAATGATCACTTTTTCTTGTCTAGCAATGTTTAGAATGATTGAGATGTTTATCATCACTGAAATGATTGTAAGGGTTTCCAGTAAACATGCTGCTTTGCAATGAATACAGAACCTCAACATCATGACATGTCAGTGCTAATGAGTGGGAACGCAGCAGCACCCTTTACATTAGATGTAGATAAATATCAAATTAATTAAATAAATAAATAAATAAATAAATAATACTGTACTGTACATCCCACAAGCTAGCCATGGCTGAACCTTAACTATATAACCTCAGTCATATTGTTTAAATATTTTCTTAAAGGACATCAAAAGACAGACATGTCTTCCAAAAATGTACCTTTCCTAATTTCATTGATTCCAAAATCCAACCCCTCATCCTGATAGTGGGAGGTAAAAACAGACAAAGTACAGGATTGCTAAACAGAGTGACGTCTGGCAGGTGGGGCACTGCTGAGGCCATTACAGTTGCCATGAAGATCCACGTTTGGATTCACTTAGAAACGTGCTGGCCAACGGGGCTCTGGAGATGCTGGCTGGGCGATTAACCTGCCCAATGGATAACGACAGTTACACAAAATAAACTACAAAACCAACAATTAATGTTCAACACTCTGACTTAGGACAAAGATATATTTCTTCCAGGGAATTCATGAAGCAGTACAACAAAAGCCAGGGGGGAAGTTGTACAACCGACATCCCTATTTCTACCCAAGCATAGTACTACTAAAGGAACATTAGGACTGTGCTAAAAAGATATATGCAAAAATTGAATATATTCAGATTTTTCTAGGCAGTAGCAAAAGATTGGGGACAAAAGCAGGAAAAACATGGCTGGCAAATGGGGGAACACAACTGTACTCTGGCCATAAGTAGGGGAACACCACACGTACAGAGGGAATGGATCTCATGCTCTCCAAAGAAGCTGGTAGGTCTCTGATGGAATTGGAGGAGATCAGATAAGAATCATCACTGCAAGACTGTACACAAAGTACCAAAAAGAAGTAGTCATTCAGTGCTACTAGAAAAAAACAATGCCAAGCTGGAAATTAAGAAGGCGTCCTATAAAAGTCTATAACAGGTCCTTGACATCCATCAACCAGCTGATAGAAGATCTTGATGTAAAGATCAGACTAGACAATGTTGGAATGGGAAAAAATCATGGGATAGCATGGTCTAGAAGAAAGGAATGAAAAGAGCAAGCATTTCAGCACTTTCCCTTCAAAGGCCTCATCATGGGAGGGTGTACAAAGCATCATGGGTGTTACCACACCATGACATAGAGAATCAGACTGACCATCCATATGAAACTGAAATTCAGGAGATCTCTGTGCAGGTAATAAGCAGAGAGGATATAACTTTCATAATATGAAGGTATGATACTGCCAGGTAGTTGCAAGCAGGCACTTCAAGGAACTGTTGAACAAGCCATCACCAACATAACCTGCAGACATGCCACCAGCAGTATACCCCTGCCATGTAGACATACACAAGCTACACAAAAAAGCTACACAAAAACAAAAGCTGCAAGGCCAAATGGAATACCAGATGGAATACCACCAGAAGCCTTGAAAACCGAAATATCCCAACTATGTACAACAGCATCCAAAACAGTCCTCTCCATCAACAGAGACAAGATGTAATGCAAGAGGGAACAGATCTAGAGGAGGTGGAAGCCTTCACATACCTTGGTAGTGTCATCAGGAAGGACGGAAGGGCTGACACTGACACCCAGGCAACGATAGGGAAAGCAAGGACAGCCTCTCTGACACTTACACCCTCTGACTCTCTGTGACTGTAAGGCGATATCCCAAAACACCAACATCTACACTTTCAGTACCAAAGTAAAACCAGACACCAGAAATGAAGAAATGTGGATAATGTTGTGGAGAAGTAAGACTGCCACTCTTAGAGCTAACCACTCACACATTCTGTGTAATCAAACAGCCCTCTCTTTCCTTTCATTCAAAACAAATATAAAGCCAAACCAGTGCACAAACTTACAGTGTATGAACAAATAAAAACCAGAAAAGGATAAATATCCAGATACTGAGAAGGAGGAGGACTTTGCTAGGGCACACTCTCTTGGAAGCTCAGGCAAATGTAACCATACAATAACATGGAATGCACAGCAGAAGAGAAACTGTGGAAGGCCCAGGAAGAGTTGTAGAAGACTACTAGGGTCAGAAATGAAGGAAAAAGGATACTGCTGGAAAGAGATGGAGAAAGCAGCCCAGGACAGAATATATATGGAATAGCATTGCAGATGATCTGGCTTCTAGTTGGAGAGAAAAGGTTTAAAGTACTTGCTAGTCGATCTGTGGAGTTAATATGTCTATGTTTGTCTATGTCTATGCTTTTTTGTCACCTGTTAATATCAACTGTTAACAGTAGTTTTTGAGAGAAATAATGAAAGGAAAAATTAGGTATGACTAATATAGAGAGACACAACACAGAGATTCACACATCAAGAACACTGTCCACACACCTCAGTCAGGACCTCTTAGAAAGTCTGTCATCTACATAAAGTGTTCCTGTCAACCTGTAGAAATGAGCAGATCCATGGTGGCAGGTAGGCAAGGAATCACAGTACAAACCGGAGAGTTATTGAAATGCCAGTGTTTGTGCTGGTGATTGGTAAATAAAACCAACAAGTTAGCTTAGCAATGGCTTTAAGGTTCTGGTGGTCTTTCAGTGAGTCACACAAGTACTACAGTCCATTTTAAAATTTAGCTCACATGAGCTTTAAATTTTTCCCTTCTGTCACACAGGAAAATCATGTAGTTGTGAAAATCATTGCAGTGTTGAGCACCAGTGGCCTTGCAGTGTTGAGCAGATTTGTGTAAATGACAGAAATAAATGTATTTCATGCTTTGAGAGTCTAGGTAAAAAGTTAGAAAGTTAACTGCACTCCACTAATAGTTACAATATGGTACACTACATGTAGCTACACATATTTCTCTTTGGAGGTGCAGTATTTTTACATGTTGGATGTAGTCTATCCAGGTGAGGAATTAACTTCAGAAATGTACATATATGAATAGTTTTCATAAGTGAATATCTTTGGATGCTTTGGATACAAAAGGGATGAACATTTCAAATTGTCCAAGTAGCCAAATATGCAAACAATTCATGGGCCTAATACCTGCCAGCCAAACTCTCACTATACTATGTAAAAATATTCAACAATGAAGAAAAATGGCAAATATACCACACATCTGCTTTTGTAGATGAACTTTATAACTAAAAAATAACTAATAAAAACAATACTGGCTGATACATATAGGTCTTTAACTGAAGGGAAGGAGCGGGTAGGTTGTCTCATTGAATATCCAATTCTCAAAGAAAATATACATAAATTCCTGAAAGAAAAACTGGGGCTTCCATAAAGCCAATACAATTGACGCATCAAACATTTGTGTTGATTTATGGTATTAAACAATAAAATACATGAATATTATACAAATATTTTAGGCATTTTTGTTTTTTTTACTTTTCATCTGCTACATGCGTCGTTTGCAGTGCTATGTGGTTTCCCGCACAAGGCCGCAAAGCTCCCAAAAAATTTCCATTTAATTGCTTGTTGTTTGTAAGTACAGACGGTCCCTGACTTACGACAGGGTTACATTACGATAAACCCATTGTAAGTGGAAAATGTCATAAATCGAAAATGCATTTAATACACCTAACCTACTGAACATAACCTAGCCTAGCCTACCTTAAATGTGCTAAGAACACTTACATTAGCCTACGGTTGGGCAAAATCATTAACAAAAAGCCTGTTTTGTAATAAAGTAGTGAATATCTCATGTAATTTATTGAATACTGTACTGAAAGTGATGCTTTCGCACCATTGTAAAGTCGAAAAATTGTAAGTTGGACCATCGTAGCTCGGGGACTGTCTGTATATATAATAGTGTGCACCTGACAAGGAATATTAAGAAGGAGTTAACAGCCCCAACATGTGGAGCCAAATAACATTCGTATATAATTAAATGTAGCAAAAAGAATTTAAGTCTGCTGGTCTATTTATTCAATCAGTTTTAGGTAAACAATGTAACTTAACTCAATGTGTGACATGTTTTGTGTTCACTTGATTTGGACGATTCAGGTTTCAAATATGTCCTGTCTGTGAGACAGATTTACAAACACTGTAGAGCTGTTTGTACAAACAATGCGATGCAACCTCAAGATAATTTCCTTGAGTGAAAAAGTGGCATAAAAAACATTAAATTATGAGAATTAAATTACGATACTACAGTGCAGCTTTGTATCTGTTCTATAAAAGGGAAAGGTCTGACAATGCTTACCTCGGCTGACATTCTCGACCAATGCAGAAATCATGAACAGGTTCAGGGCGAGTCAAGGCATCACAGTATATGTCATCCACTTCTGCTCCATCATAGCGCACGCACATGGCAAATGACTTGGCCACACCTACCATTCAAGTTGACAAGGAAGAGGGAGGGATTTTCTGAAACACTTTTCTGAACTTCACTGCCTCTGGATTTGTTCTCTGTGTCCAATAAGATCTATCACTTGAATACTCTGTTTACCATAAATAAGTAATTAGCAGCCAATAATGAGGGGGAATTGCATCTTGTATGTGTTTATGTGTATGTGTGTATATGTGTATCATTGTGAGTGTGTCTGTGTTTGTATGAGTGTATGTTTGTGTATCATTGTATGTCTGTTTGTGTGTGTGAGTCTGAATTTATTACTGTGAGGGTGTATGATATGTGCAGGTTTGTGTATGTATATATTACTGTGAGTGTGTCCTTGTGTATCATTGTGGGTGTGTCTGTTTTTGTGTGTACTTCCGTTATTGTACGTGTATATCATTGTAAGTGTGTGCGTGCGTGCGTGCGTGCGTGCGTGCGTGCGTGCGTGTGTGTGTGTGTGCATCTGTGTATTTGTAAGTTTTACTGTGAGTGTATGTGTGTGTCTGCCTGTTGTGCAAGTGAGTCTGTGTATATAATATGAGCAGTGTGAGTATATATCATTATAAGTGTGTCTGTTTGTGTATGTGAGTTTTTGTATGTATGTGCGTATTGCTGTGAGTGTGTATGTTTGTGTGTGACTCTATTTCTGTGTATTTATTATGCGTGATTGTGTGTGTGTATTTGTTGAGGTACCTATTGAGCATGTCATGCTGCATGGCTCCTGAGATGACAGCTTCCAGCGATACATGTCTGCAGCACTCAGTCTCAAGTTCTTCTGTAGGAATCTCTGATGGCTCCTGTGGAAGGAAATATAATGTATTCACCAGGACCAGTGAACACTATTAAATTAATATGACACATGAAAAATACATAGTTACTAAGTTTACTAAATACATAGTTACTAAGAATTATAATGTCAGATCCCCAGTCCCCATATATATATACACACACACACACAGTACCCTCTGTAAGATGTCTTTAAAAAAACACACAGATAAGTGATTTTATATAGCTCACAAGCGCAGGGTTCCATATGAACCTACATTTAAAAATACGTTGTTTTGGAAAATATATATCCATTGGAAATGCATCCACAATACATTACAAAAACGTAAATTCATTATAAAATAATTATTCTCTATTGTTTTTATCATTGTTTTGGGCAGTGAAACCATCTTGATCTCACCACTCTTTTCTTCTTGGGAAGCGAGGATGTCATGTGATGTCTTTTATGATCTCTGGCAGCAGAACTGGTGAAGTGGTGTTTGGATGCAGTACAAGGACACCAGTATGAATTATAAATATGATGGAATGCAAACCAACTGACACTCAGCTTAGCGGCCTCTTCTCTGCAATCTTTGAATGTCTCAGAGAGCACAAAAATGAGTCACAGCCTGGAGCACATTCCATTCCCTGAGAAGGGTCTGCCCCAGCTGAGGTAATCTATGGACACTATTTTAAACAGGACACAAATTAAATTGGATGAAATAGAGACAGAATCTCTAGTACAGCTTATAAAAATGCACGTGTGTTATGGACACATTATTTTTTTAATGTTTTTAAGGAAGAAATGTGCCCAGCACAAGATGCATCTTCATTTTTATGTAATTTTCCCAAGGTAATTGCAATAAAAAAGCTATATGTTTTAGAAATAAAAAACCAATGAAACAAAAAAATAAATCAACCCACATCCTGCCTGATCATGTGAGCCAATTGCCTGATACAAAATATGCCAATGGAGGGCTGATTGGGTTATTTTCATTTGACAATGGGCATAAACACCTTGAGCAATCTATTAGTGTTTAGTAGTATTGTTTTGTTTTGGTCATTCATAAACAGCATAAGCATTAATGTTTGTGCTACTAGTGCAAAAAGGGGAATAAAGCACCCAGCCTGGAAGAACCACGTGGTTCTGCATTGGAGTTATTGTTCATATAACTTTACAGACTTTGTTAATGCAAAGTTATAAAAAAGCAGAAATTCCTTTTTTAACCAGAATTCCTGATTTGGACACAGAGCAACGGACATGAACAATAGCTAACTAATACTGTTACCTGTACAGTGTTGTTGTGTCCTTGCTAGCTGTAAAAAAGTAAATGGTCTTTAATCAACGGTCTATTGCAAGCTCATAACAGCCTACCCTTTGGCCAAAGCCTACTCCATACAAAACGTGACTGTAAAGAAGACGCTAGAATAACAGTAAGTTGATGTGAATACCACCTGCTCTTGGACGAGTCAGCGAGAGTGCATTCAAGGGTGCCCCTTAATAAAACCTAGCAAATAAAACCTAGTGAAGCCCAGCCTCCAAACAGGAGAATGCTCTGCATTAAACATACAGGACATTCCTGAGGTTGGTTGGCTGGACCACTGAAAACATTAACCCCTCACAGGGTTGAACAAGAAAGGCCATACTGAATGAAACTACCAACTGTAAAATGTAATGGAACACTTTATCAGCATCTCCCATTTATCAATGGGACATTCTGTATCTGTCGCTACAGAATAAACGCTAATGGTATAGTTGGTTAGCAGAAAGTTTATGTGAGCAATTTCTTTTATTTTTTTCCATGTATTCCTTGAGCTGCCTTGTGTTTTAGTAAACGTTAACCTGTCCAACTTTTACTTGCTGTTCAAGGGGCCAGCTTTCGGCTCTCAGCCTTCAAGCAGGTTGCCCTCAAAAACACAGAAACACAGTTTCCCCATTCATTTTCAACATCATATTAAAAATTATTAATCCTCATATAATTATATTCAATCATAGCTCAAAATAAAATGAATACTCCTGACATTAAATTACAGCAGGTTCTCCATTTTGTTACAACACACTTAAAAAGATAAACATTTTTATTTCCCCAAAAATGCTGTGATGTCACATTTATGCACCTATGACATGAACAGATGTGGATGTGAGGAGCTTAATACTTTGGCTTGCTGGCCTCAGCTGCTGGGTAAAAGGCAAGAAAGCTTATTAGAGGAATCTTAGTGCCCGTATCATGAAGAGTACACAAAAGGACGTACAACTACCGATATGATTGCATTATTAAAGGCTGTTAATATTTATGTTTATATTTTTAAGATCTACATGCAAATTATTATTTTACAGTTGGCTTCGTGTCCATAATAATGTAGGTGAAAATCAGGAAGATAGACAACTACTGTGATTGTAGTGTATGCTACATATTAAATAAAACTATTACATACTATTAAATCACATACTATTAAATAAAATGGACAGTGGAAAGCTCAGCTTGCAATGGGGAAGAGTAGGGGGAGGGCTTTCAAGTAGCTTGATATAGGAGACAACTGTGCATGTCTGTTTGTGGCAAAAATTACATTTCCTAGTTCTTTAGTTGTCTCCATTGACTTCTATTTGAGTCACTGTCTCTATAAGTTTATATACTGCATATGGCAGCATTTTATATGTGTTTTAAGTTAATGATATTTTTTGTAGCTGTTACAAGGTCATATTTCTTCTATGGAGCCTATTTACTGTCATTATTTGAAAAGTTAAGATAGCTCGCTTACTACATTATATAGACAATTGTGCTTCAACATAATGTTAGTCACATTTTTTTAACTCCATCTTTGGTTTAGTCTACACTGTCAGTATTTCATTGGCTAGCTAGCTAATGTTAGCTAGGACACTTCCTTCCTGGTCATCTGCCCAGCTCACAGGACAAACTTAGGACAGATAAGATAAGCCAACAGAGCTTGGGAGTTAGAAATGGGTCACTATCATAAATACCCTTAAGTCAGTGACCACGGGGTCACAAAACTACTTAAAGTTAAACAATCATTGTCTCAAAATCCCAACAAAATACCTAAAACATCACATTATTGACGGTTAACCTGGATCTGAATTTGGGTTTACCAGTTTAAAGTGGAATTGGTCATAGTACGACACTCTTTGTTTCTTAGTAAGCCGTAATGTGCCCCCAAATATAGAATGCTTTGCAACATTCCTAATTGCAGGGGGCCATCACCTCTCTCCCTGTCACTCTTTTCCCCTCCAGGACCTGCAGTGTGGGTGTGTGTGTGTATGTATATGTTTGGATCACAGCACCTTTTTATACCACCGTGAGATGATCCTGTCATGTTAAAGGTTTGAAAACTGTAAGTCTTGTGATGACAAGCATGCTCCTCAACATAGCAGCTAAACTATAAATTGGCAGAATTACCTGTTCCTCTCTCCTCCCTAAATTTGGGTATATTAATATTTGGTGTGGACACATATAATTAAAAGATAATCAAAATGATAACTTTGAAAAGGCAACTTGTGTTGTGGCTTTTGTTTTGTTTTTTTTTTTTTTTTTTTTTTTTTTGTACTGCCAAGCTCAGTTTTCTCTGCGCTCTGCCATCATGCCATTTTCTCCTGCAGCATTTTGGATTTTTCCTTTTTGGTGTTTGGCTATGATTGTGATTGTGGGTGACTCTCTTGTCATTCCTGACGTGAGACATACCATCAGTTCGTATTCTTGTTTTGTGTTAATGTCTTTTATCACTGTCTGTTAAGGTAGTGGACCAGGCCTCTATTCTACACTCTGAGTTTGTTTTGTCAATAAACCTATTAAAAATATTTATTTTGTAAATGTATATTTCTGATTAAGGTTGATCCATGGGGCTACTCATCCCTATCTTGAACTTGAACTGATTTTAATTAATAGTTAATATTTTTAATAGTAATTACTTAAATAAATCTATTTTAACTTATTTTAGTGTTGGTCAAGTGAGAGGTTTTGGTAATTAGTGTCACTTGTGTTTGGTACCAGTGCCAGACAAAGTGCATTAATTTTAACTTAAACAACGGCATTAATTGCTAGAACCAACTGGATTCAGGGAACCATGATTTTTATTAAATTCTCATTTCCCCAACAACAGAGTTCACATTTAGTATTTTGTTCAGATTGTTTTTCATGCACAACTTTAAATATGTATTATTTTGTTAAATGAAAGTAAAGAAAGCTATGATCAAATCCATTGGATACATTACAGAGATACCAGGCAGATGCCATCCAAAGAAATAGTGTAGGTTTTGGCAGATTTCACCACGCTAAATATTAAGTTGCCCCAACAGGCCCTGGTAAATAATATATTCCAAATATATGACTTTAGTGTGCTGAACTCTCAAGATGTGCGGTAAGATGTAAATAAATAGCTAGTAGAGCAGATTGTGGAAGACATTTGAGGAAAACTGGACTAACATAGCAATAGCAACAGTAGACGAGAGGAAGTGGTTGGGGGAAATTGTCTCCTTAGTCTGCAGCAGAATGCTCTAGCATGCATTACGAAAAGAAATTTTGTCCTCTGGTCAAATCTGAATTAGCTAGTAAACTTCAATAAAAATAAATACATAGACAATGGGTGATGTTTGTCAAACAATTTAGTCTTATTTGTGTATGAGCAATTCTTAGTTATAGTTCTGCATGTTAAGGTGTGTTTTAGTGTCTTACGGTGGAGCTGATTGGACTTGATCAAAATTAATTCAGCCATCCATGGTGATAAGTGTATCTCAGTAATCACATAAATTGTCACTTGTATAATTTGATATATTTATACAAAGTTAAATGCAACAATTTCATTTAACAATTATTAGAACATTCTTTGAAACAAAGGTACTATTTTTATGGATTTCTACTGTATAGGCTTGCTGTTCTGATGCTTTTAGATTAGCCAGGAAATATGTGTTATTTAATTTAACCAAATCATAGGTGATGATTAGCTTTGCTATATTCTTCTTGATCATAAAATGTATTTACAGTGGCTATGTTTTCAGATAATTTCAGTTTTATCTATCTAGTAAGAAATTTATAATTATGAAATGTAACATTTATTTATTTCTCTGTAGTTCTGTGTAACAGTATGCACTACCCCCACATGCTGTGGAAACAACCCATGGGCTGCCATGCATGTGCATATATTCAGCTGTTTGTATGACCTGAGAAGCTGTCTCTCTTACCCTTGCACACAACTTGTAAACAGGAGAAGCTCTCTCTTGCAATCTCAGTGAAGTAACAAAAGCTAGCTTGCTATCTTTGATTGCCAGATATGGAGGAGCATAGACTTGATGCCATGGATATTGTCATAAGTCTATTCATACAGATGCCTTAAGATTGTTGCTGTTTATGCTTGTGAACAAAAGGTATCATCGCGCTTTAACTAAAAGGGCCATGGTTGCCATGTAAAGAGACCTTTACTGCAACCAAAAATCTTTAGTTACAAAGGATTGCACCTGAAGAACCAATAAAGCACCCCTGATGTGCAATGATAACTCAAAAAATGATCACTTAAATTGAAAAAGGGTTTGATTGATGAGTTGAGGAGATAGAAGTAAAAATGGAAGGCTCATATATACCTTGTCCGATTTGTTCGATTGCTGCTCCTCAGGCTAGGTAGCACTGTCCTATTTTGGAAGAGGAGGTCACCACTGTCATTGTGAATCCGACCCATGGTAAACTCCTGCAGGGAGCCATTGAATGTATAGGGGGTGCTATATTCCACGTTCGTATAGTCCAGGTCCAGTGGCTCTGCATCAGGGGGATACAGCCCTTCCCCATGGCTGAAGAGTCGATTAGTGGAGATGTTAACAACAAGGTCCTCTGAGCTCATGTGCTCCCCCATTAAAACACTCCAGATCAGATTCTGAGAGTTTGGTGCCTCCTTGGAGGGCCCACAGGCTACAGAGGTGACTTGGGGATCCACGCTGCCAGGCCAGCTGCTGTTTCTCTCTGTTCAAGAAAGACAGAGAGGAGGAGGGTTTCTTGTTATATTTTAGCCCAGTTATTTAACATGGAATACTGAATTTCAATTACAAAAGTATATGAAGTGCAACTACATAAAGTATACATAAACATTACATTTAGTTCAGGCAGGAGACTCAGGTTAGAGTCAACAACAGCTAATATCCAGGTGAGGCTGCAGATGTGCTGTGTAGCATCAGAGTTAACACCAATCAGATTTTGACAACACACCTTGTCATGCATTTATCAGTCCATTTAAATTCCAATTCAAGCATGTTCAGTATTGCTGCAAAAATGCTGCTACTGCTATATTGTAATGCAGATTTGTTTTATGCCTTTCCTCCGTCTTTCCATGGAAAAATGTAAGCTGTAAAGCTTGAAATATTTTACTACACCACAAGGACAAAACCACAATACACCAGCATTTGAAATTGCTAAATTGCAAAGCAAAAGATTTTATTTCTAAACGATAAGGGTATATCATCTTCAGAAAATTATAGTTTAGCGAAAAGTCAGTATGTCATTTGATTTAACAAAGGTGCAAAAATCCTTCATAGAAAGCTCAAAACCATTTAATGTGTTTTTTTTATTATACACAAGCATGTGATAAAACCAGTTGATGAAAAAACACTGTACAAAAATGTTCAGTGAGTTTACCGATGAACTCATTTAAACCCCTGACCTTCCTAATGGAACCCGCTCCCCACTTTGCCAACAACAGTTAATCAGAGGTAACAGTATACATAATTTATCTAAAGAAAACTATGTATCTGTATTTGAGTTCTGGAGTATTACATAAAGTGGTGTACTAGTTACAAATTGGACATGAATGGCAAAGCAATAGCCATGAGTTGCCACTGATTTTCCTGTTGCATTGATTTGTTTTGTCATATGAACAAGCATTTACACCATGACTGTCCATGGCAGAAGAAACTGCTAATCTTCTGACAATGAATAAATTCAATACCAAATTATAAAATATTGTGTCCCTTCATCAGAATTACAAAAACAGTTGTGTACAATCAATACAATTTGCTTTTAGTATTTATAAAAACATCATAATAATGGAATGATTAATTGAGACCAACATATTGGCTGCTTGCCAAAACCTATTCTGTCAGACTCTTAGTTATGGAGGAATGAACTGCTGGCTCCAAAAACTTCCTATAAGACATTTAGATATTGTCACATGCTATGTCACAAGACCTATTCCTTTGCCATGTGACTCATCAGCACTCTGATCCAAGTTGCATGTATGCCACATTCATGTATCTTTTATAACTATTCATAACAATTTGGAGAAGCTGATGTTGCATTAACTGTTTCTCAATTACTTATGCACCGTGTTATATCTTTTAAGATGTTCATCAGAGTTGCATCTGAACTTTTGTAGATATCCATTATGATTTGGAGTGTACCCACTCTACCTCTTCTTGCTTTTCTGTTTTTCTTTCTCCTGTCACCTCTCCCAATTCTCAATTCTCACTCCCACCAGCACCATGGACAGCAGCTGGCAGCCCAAAGGTAGAAAAGAAGTCAGCGAAGTACCAGCAAGAATTCAGTAACAGGGAAGAGGATGACATCAGTAACTGGCATGCAACTGAAAAGGATCAAGAAGGCACTTCTGTCATAAAAATCCTCTGCCTTGCTATTGGGCAGCACTGTACAAGAAACTCCAGCTATGTTACTTTGCAGAACCTAATACAGACAGCTGAATCCTGCTGTCCTGTGTGAACTCCAGCAGTGACCAGACTGATTGAGCTACTGCTACCTCTACCATTTGAAGGTTATTCCACTGCACTGTTCTGGCTTTACCTTAGTTTGTAGTTATGGTGAAAATCACATCATTTATTTCTTGGAGAGACGATTGAGTCTTCAGCTCAAAGTAATCAACAAGGTACTAGAATAAATCAAGAGTGTCTATTTTTAACAGAGTTTATTGTCACCCTCAGACATCAAATGTATATAAAAGCAAAGTGTCTGTTTACATTTAGTGCAAATGTTATGTTACTGAAGATGAAGGTTTTTTTTTTACACTGTAGCTATGCTGTCATTCTGATTTTTAATGAAATGTTTTAATTTTCAACCCAACTGTTGTGGAAATTCAATGTTCTTGTAACATTAAAAATTGAAAACAAAACCAATGCTTACTGCAAGACATATATCATTTCTACAACCACAGACAGTTTGACTTAAATCACAAGCATTTCCATACTGGTTTAGCTTACCACTTTTTTATTAGCAAAAGCAACACAGCACTGACATAATGAACACAGTTTTCTGTGGTTTTATTGGCATAAATTCAGATATACTTGTAATACTTGTATCTATTTACTTTGTACTTAGTTGTACTGTGGTGTTGTCTTACTATATGCAGTTAGTTCAAATGGCATCAGGCAATAGTGTTGCAATACTGGTATTTTTGGGGCTAATGACATGCTTGGCATTTGCAGTGGTTCCATTCCTTTTCAATGTCCACAGACCATGCTAATATTCAATCACTATGGAAAGTGATAAAGAGCAGGTACTTCTATAGACATACGCCCATCATATTTGCCAGCTGAGACCAGCACACATGGCATTTTTCCACCCACATGTCTGATGGATGGGCATATGATGGACAGCCTTAATATGGTAGGATGAATCAGCAAGATGCCACATATTAAAGTTTAGGGCAAAGGAAACACTTTCATTAGCTATGCTTTTCAAATACTTAGACCCCAGCTTTCCTGTCAGATGAAAACATGTACACCATGCACAGGTTCCAGATTTTAAAATAACTGTGATAAACCTTGTGATTTTTATTTAAAAATCAACAACAACAACAACAACAACAGAACCTATGTTCTTAAAAAATGTGCACTGTTAGGATTAATGTATTTGGAGTCAGGGGTAGCCAATAGTCTAGTGGCTAAGGTACATGACTGGGACCCCCAAAGTTAGCAGCTCAAGCCCCAGCCCAGCCACAGCAAGAACACCATTGCTGTTGGGCCCTTGAGCAAGGCCCTTAACCCCACACTGCTCCCAGGGGGGACTGGCCCCTGGGTAGCCCACTCAGCTGTAAATTGCTTTGAAATAAAGCGTCAGCTAAATGATTATAACGTAATGAGTCAAATCTCAAGAAAATAGTTTTCAGAATCAGAAGTGGGTGCACATGTACAGCAATAT
Source organism: Albula goreensis (assembly GCA_022829145.1). Lineage (NCBI taxonomy): Eukaryota > Metazoa > Chordata > Actinopteri > Albuliformes > Albulidae > Albula > Albula goreensis. Next base: position 20,001,692 of record CM040744.1, read on the forward strand.
TATAGATGCACAACAGAACTACCCCTAGTCACAGTGTACCCATTGTCAGAACATCATGGTGTACAAATACAGTGCCATCCTTCTACATTTGAAGCAGGACTATTTGTGCCTTTAATTTGCCTGCTAGGAGGAATGGTGAAACAAAAGCTCAAGTTCCACACTACCATAAGTCATCTATCCACAGAAATAATCCATAGTCACTAAAAGCTTGAACATGTACTGCGTATGTGTATGCTGTTGGACCAGATCGGACAAATAGGGAATATGGAGGATAGCTTTGGTTACCAATTAAAGATTAAAGTATGTGGTGTGTGTGTGTTTGTGTCTGTGTGTTTAATCAACAGAAAGCATTCTGTCTCAGTCTCATTTTGGTTTAATGCTACAGTTTTTGTGTAACTTGTAATAAAGCTATTCATTTTTAATTCTGTATGTTTTATATGACTTTATATGTTCATGCCGTTTTTGGCTGAAAGATTAATCTGTATCTTTGACATAATAGAATTATATTATGCACTGCAGATGTTAAAGGCAGTTGCTGCAGTGCAATGGATATTTTGGATTCCAGTAATATTTTATTGGACCTTTAATTAAAATTGTGGCTGGGGAAAACCACACAAACTGAGACATGTGCAAGGAGCTGGTGATCAAAGGGATTACCTGTGCTTTCAGGTGGGGGCGGGGCTTTCTGCTCACAGTTGATGGCAGCTGTCTCCTCATACACTTCATTAGTGACTTTGCCCTTTTGCTCCTCATTTGCTCCAAGGCTTGACTCCTGCTCCAGATGCTGGTTTAACTGTGTCCCTGATGAAACTTTGTCAAAATTACTTCCATTCTGGGGCAAAAACCTCCCAGTCTCTACAGAAATCTGACTGTCTTCCCCTGAATGGAGCATCATCGGAGAAGCAGAAGAGAGGGGGTCCCGCAGCACAGTGTATTCATAGGTGATGTAGGGAGTCCGTCCATTCTGGTTCCATACCTTCAGGTAAGTACAGAGAAACTATAAACTGACAGTAAATTGTAAAATTTGTTTATGCAAGTTAAAGGCCCCCTCTGGTCACAATCATCATTTTTTAGATTGTAATTCATATAGATCAATTTTTTTTCATAATAGCAATTTTTATGGTATTATACATAACTGTGTTTTCGATTTCAAAAAATCATACAACAAATATTGTTATTGACCAGAGATCAGTTTTTACGGGCGGGGGGGCCTTTGAACTTCCATCACTGTTATAACTACGTATATATACTCTAAGGCAACAGAAATAATGGCGCTTATTAAAAACCATTGGCATATTTTGATCCTTTTTGTGATCCTTTCTTAACTAACGGTTTTTTTTTCCTTCTATAAATCAATAACAGGTTCCTTGGTGTCCATGGTGTAGAACATACATAAATGCCTATTTGCGGTGGTAATTTTGATACCCAAGAGATTTAAATAATTAATTCCATTTGAATGTAATGTAAAAATGATGACTGGAGTTATTTACTGTATATATTCACTGTTTGTGTTTCATTGCAGCTTTGTTGTGTTCTCAATGCTGGCTGACCTAGCATTTATGTCCATTTTACAGATACTACCATGTATTGTCTTGTCCTTTTGAGACTAAAAATACTCACATGGGCACAAGGGTGTATGCCTGGAATTCTGTGTATGCTAGAGTGTATGCCTTGTATGTTCCCACATTCTGTTGAAGGCCTAGCACTGAAACATAAACACATGGAAATGAACGTGGTGTACTTGCAGTATATTTTTGCTGTTGTAGTTGTGACATAGAGATTATGTTTTCTTTCAAGATACTTGCAAATTATTCCATCCATTTTCAGATATGGAGCTCCAAAAAGTACATTTTTATTATTTCTCATCAGTATTCAAATATTTGGCTTGTTACTAAAGCAAGAATAATTGCATTATATCAACTGTGGTGCCAAACTGAAGATAAAGAGCAACTGACAATATGAGTTTTCATGGACATACCACTTATCCCATATGCCAAAAGAGACCAGCATATATGTAATTTTTCTACCTTTCTGATGAGTATGCATATGTTTAAGTCTTGTACAAAGAACAAGGCAGAAAGGATTTCATTTAGGTGGTGAGGCAGATTTGAAAATTTAGGGCTCGGGATTTGTATACTTTTGCCAGTTGCCAATAGAGACCCCAAAACTGCGTTTGTCCCCATTTCAGATGAAAATTGTCTGAGGAAAAATTTAAACTGCATTGCATATGTACTTTAATTTAGTTTCCATAGATGTTATGAATCTAAATTTGGTCATCATAATAAGATAAATCTTTTTATTTTGATAAGCATGCTGTTAAAGCCCCAGTGGGTGGAGATTTTGGAGATCCTGAGATCCTGTGTACCTGGCCCACCTACATCGCCCTTCCCCTGCAGTGTCACAATGTTAATGCAAGGACCTTAAAGTTTTGCATACTTTCATCATATGTATTGTCAGGTCAGGTACAGTATGTTAGTTGATTTCTACTTAATTGATCAATATGTTTAATTTATAAGAGCATCGATGGTCAAAAACTGAGGAGGCTGAAGTGCTGAGATGGGATTATGAATGTACTGTATCAGGGATTTTCACATTAGGAGGAGAGAAATGAGCAGATTGTGGTGTCAAATATGTTGTTTAAAAATACTTTTTCAGTTTTTACTCTTCATTTCCCCATACAAATTAAACTGTGTTATCAGCAACCTTTTCCCATAAACCCAGGAAGGAGTGGCCTACATGTAATTTTTTTTTTCAGATTCACATATCAACAGCATCAGTTTTTTTGCACTGGAGAAGCAACAGTAGTCAAGTGTTGTCTATGTTAACTTTGTGCTCCTGCTCTGTCATGAGTCATCTTTACCCCTACTTTTTCACCCTGGTGAGACTGAGCCAATTATATTGTCACTAATGTGGACCTCTGGCAGTAGCTGGTATTGGCACAGCTAGTGCTCAAACACCCAGAACAGGACTCACAGCTGCTACATTAACATGTACTCGTTACACTGTGAGTCACAGAAAGGCCATATCTGATATACCTTTGTCTAATGAGGTGAGGTTTATCAATGCAGGAATTTACCCCAAAGCCAGTACCAGCTCAATGCGGGTTAGGACTACATTACCAGAACATTGATGGGCTGATTAATGGGCCCCTTAGCCACAATGTACTCAATTCCCGTCTCATAGATGTCCATTGGTCTCCGATACTTGAATATGGTCCCAGCAGCTTGGAAGTTCTGTGGGCTATCCATCTTATAGGCCCCATTGAAAAAGAAGTTCCCCGCCTGGTCAGTTACAGCTGTGTGACAGACAAACATGGGGTCAGAATCAAGGTTAGAGGGTAGCAAAAGTGATAATGAACCAGGAATTTTTACTTTGCACCCTGAATTACATCACAGTGTAGGCATGAAGGCTGCAGATTTTATAGAGAAAACAGACATCCACTTTGTGAGCTCAGCTTGTATAGCAGAAAAGTGCATGTAGGTAATAAAATTTGATTTTAAATTGTGATACAATTTACAGCAGCTGGACACTTTTCATTTGACAGCAGCACTAGTTTAAAACAGACAACAGCTAATGCTTCATGAGCTCTTTTTAGTTCCCCTATCTGAAATTATACACATTTTTTGTGGGGGATTTTGACTAAAGATGAATAGTGTGAGTGTGTAAAGAAAACATTACTTCCCTTGTGCCATGTTTCAGAAGAGCAGCATAAGAAGCACCCACCCAGAATATCTGCTGACTTCTTCCTTTCAATTATTTGGAGGTCCCAGGAGCCCTCCGGGATCTGTGTGATGAAGGAGTAACCTGTGAATATTGAGGCAGAAGAAAACAGGCTTTACAGACATACACAGGTCTCCTAACTGTCTAAGATTGTCTGTTCTCAGTGAAAATATTTACCAAGAGCAAACTTTTACCTAGGCTAGATGTGCCCCGGCGGAAGTTTCCAGTAACTCTGTTGCAGCTACTTCCATTACCTTGACACACTCCACACTTGTCCAATATATGGGGGGAGAAAAGCACCCCATCACATCCAATTGGCTGCAAAAACACACAATAGAGTTAATTCCTTTGGAACATTATGTGCATCCCAATCAAAAATAAAAAACACCAACACAAAGCTCCTTCTTCCCCTGCATAATAACATACAGGCTTCACTCTGCTCACCAACCTCACATTTTCCGTTGACACAGACCCCTCTGTAGTTGCTATACTTGCAGGATGTCCCGTCCCGAGCAGGCACCATCAGCTGCCTCTGGCCGTCTTGAGTAGTGCAGTGCAGGTCGCATGGGTTACTGGAGATATGGACATAGTCATCTGTGGGAGAGGACAGGTCAAGGGTCAGAGTTCATTGTGTAATATGTCATTGTTTTTACAGATGGTGAGGTTGAATGATTGACATGGAAAAGAGGGTTGGTACCTGGGTAAAGGGGTTTCCACAGGTAATTTCTGCCATTGTATTTCTGTGAGTTGAATGACCAACACTGCTCCTCTCTGAAGCTTTGCCCAGAAGTTGGGCAGTCCTGGCAAACAAAAAGCATACATGTGATGCCCTCCAGCAGTACATAATCTTTGAGGTTAAGGTTCTGACACTGATTAAAAGGTGAAATGTGTTCAGTGTTTAGTGTTTTAATAAGGAATTTGTTTAAATCCCAACTGCATCACATTTGTCAACACATCAACATCACACTTTTAGTAACAGAAGTGACTGATATCATTAGCGGTGTGTGCATATCAACACACAACAGATTTCCCAAAGACAACATTACGTTTTTATTTTTTACTCTCCTTAGGGTCAAACTCACAATAACTGAGTCATAGTTTATTGTTAGCCTTTACTCATTACAATTCAATGAAGTGGTATAGTGGAGAAACCTGTTGGCACAATCTGACAACACCAGCCTGAAAAAATACATAACATTATTTAATACTCCTTCTTGTCCTTTACTTTTTGAGTTTTTGAAACTTCAAGAAGCATTTAAAAACAGGAAGGCTTTTTTCTCCTGACATTTAGCCACTGAATAAATGGTATCAAAATAAAAATGTTGACACATATTTCCATACAGTGGTACAAACCAACCACTGTTCTATCACACAGATTCCCCAGAAATGATAAACATACAAAGATGTGATTAGATGCGCAGATCACAGCCTAATATCAATCTATAAAAACAAATTTTAAGGGAATTTGGAGTGACTTTTTTATTTTTTCCTGTGGATGCTTCCAGAAGCAAAATGTCCCTTAAGCTTTTTGTCAAAATATTGCACAGATGAGGAACTGGGTCATACCAAAACTCTTCAGATATTCTTAGATGGCTGTTAGACCTGCTAGTTAAATATTTTTTAAGGATAGGTAAAACCAGTCATGAATCATTCGAAAGGAAAAACGGGATCTTTAACAATTTTATATCCCACCAGAGATTGCTGACATAGTTTTAAAATCATAATTTGTTGTACTTGCAAACACTCTTCAGCTGATCAGGTGTTCATAAACATGCTAATTGTGAAAACAGAACAATTTGAATAGCTACTTTGACTGGGTAGTCCACCCATCATAAGAAGCAGAGGGTAAGTAGCATATGGCCTATGTAATGGTTTGACTAGTGAGTAGGGATTTCCAACTAAGAATATTTGGGTAAGTGTGGAAAACAAGAATCTCATCACAGTCTCTTTACCACTAAAAACTCCTGTGAGGCCAAGTGAATTAACTTATTAACTTGATTTATCATATCATTTAAAGATATTTAAATGTTACAGAAATTAAGAGTGTATATTCAAATCAAGTACAAATGTATTTATATTATTATTCCCATTTCCAAGTATACATGTCAGGCAACTGTACCAGTCTCCCATTGAGCCCTAGACAACCAAATTTATCCCTAGAAAATCACATTTAAGAACTTGAAGCCTACAGGAAACAATGATATTCCTGTACAGATTTAGGGTCACTGGGGTCAGTAGTACATATATGTGAAACATATTTACAGGCAATTCCAAGCCTCTGGTACACAATAAGAAACAGCCCTGGAGAATTTAATTACCAACCACCAAGAAATTGAGAGGAAATAAATTCTTAAGTTAAGCCATAAGTTCTGCAACCATAGAAAAGCTCTATCGTTATCTACCTATATTTAGATAATGGTTCAGAATAAATAATTTTAGATTGCAATTAACATACTCATTGAAGCAATAGTTATCAGCAAGATGCTGTTTTTGATCAGCAAGATTTTGAGTTTTGTCTGCAGTCGCACAGCCCCTTTTTTAAATGCTCTGACTTTTTCTAGAACCAAAGTCCTCTGCCCCAACACTATCTGGTCCCAGACGTGCTCTTCTAGTGCAGCACCAAACAGACAAAGCGATGCCTTATGCGTCAGTTTTGCTGCACTTAAGATTCCACTCTATCCCAGACACAAGAGTAGAATTTACATTTATAACAATGTTCTCCACACAATTTAACAACATTTCAGTAAGTAAAACATCAGTGGGCTTCCTTTTTACAGTGAGATCCATTATTGAACCATACACACAAACCAACATGCCACATGCAAACAGCAAAATTACCTGTTTCATTTAGTCCTTTGTGACCTTGTTCGCCTCACAATAAAAATTCAGCCTGTCAACTTATATATACCACATTTCAATGGGTGGATCAAATATGTTCACTTCAACTACAAGCAACATGTCTACAACATGTATTTCTCTCTGTTCCCTTTTTGAATTGTTGAATCTCCCTTTTTCAAATTCCATTGTTCACTTAACTTAGTCACAAGCTGAAGGATCACACATGGCTTTGGTGACAATCTCTGTTTTAAGCTACAATAACAAATTTATTGGGTCACTTTAACTTATATAGTTACATAGTGACATAGTTTCTTAGTGGGTCCGTAATCACGATGGCCATGTGTTTTTACCTTATAAAATGTTTATTTTGATGATTAAGGGAGACAGACTGACACCATGCTTGGGGTAAGGTAAAATTCAACTAATGTACTTTATTTTTGGTTTGGTTCTTTAACATTTTCATATACTTGTGTACTTAGACAGAGTAGCTTTGATATTGCAGTTGCAAAAGGACATACAATCTTCCATTACATTGTATAAAACTGTCATTTGCCATATACACCAGTGACGTGCGGTCAGGGGAGGCAGGTGAGGCAGTGCCTCACCAGCCATCATGGAAAGAAAGAAAATATATAATAATAAAATAATTTAAATTGTTATATTCATCCGGTGGTTTGTACTAAAAAATATTTATTTTTCATTTAGCTTCACCAATTTCGATTATTCTTTCTTCAAAATCGCTGAATTTTCTTAATTTCCCATTCAAATGCTTGGAAGCGATGCCGGTGAGGCAGCAGTGAGCTCAGCCTCACCTTGGATTGCGCAACCCCTGGCTAACTGCGCTGGCTGCTAAGCGGAGAGAGCATGTTGCTGTACGGCGTCAATAAAATGGTTTAAACACATTTAATATGTAAACTGATTTTCAATAATTTAGCTTATGTATATAATGTACAGTGCTTTTTGTCACCAACTGTGTTTGTGTAACGTGTTTCGTGTGCTGAGCGATTATAAACGGCAGAGAACAGGTTGGAGGTGAGGCAGGCAGTTCTCTTGCCTCATGGCAGGGGGCGCTCAAGATCCCAGACATTCGTCTTGTCACTCCACAACTGCAGAGTAAGTGACAGCGAGCTAGGCTAAACGATACGTTAAGCAAGTCAAGTGCAGCGATAGATTATTAGAGATAGAGATTATTTTTTTCCTCTCGCCTACCCCGACTTTCAACATGGATGACTACATTTCGACACTAAAACAGTTTTCTCAAGTGGACTTTCAATCGAAGCAGGAGCTAATAACTAAAGGAAGACCAACGCCGGAGCTGAAAGGATTGCTTGTATGTGTAAAGGATGCAGAAGTGAAACATAACCTGTAAACTGCTGTCAATCTATGCATCTATTTGCAAATCTGATTCTGATGACGTCAGTGCCTCACCAGCTATGAACCTCACCGCACGTCACTGATATACACAGATATAGTCTGAGAGGGGCAAATGGTCTCCCCTTGTAAATACCTCCAAATTAGTGACCAGAGAGGCAACAAGCATCTTAAGTATAACATGGGGCAAACTTAAATTGAATGACCCTTATTGTTTAACTGCAAGCCCTAATGTGTTAATCAAATGTAAAATCCTTTGATAAACATTCCCCAACCAAAGGGGGCCATCACCTCTCTCTCGCTTCTATTCCATCCAAAGCATTCACGAGTGTGTGTTTGTGTATGTGTATGTTTAGGCTCACTTTCCCCCCACACCCCAAAACTATTAACCACCTTCATAATAATAAGAAAGGTAGGAAAACTTTACATGACAACAAGAGTGTTGTGGCACCAAGAGAGGTGGAGAGTGGAGCAAGCTCCTCGGCTCCTCCCCTTGGACTGCTGTCAGTTCCTGGTCCCTCCTTCAACCTGGATAGAATGCAGGGGGTGTGTTCCAATACTCAAATTTGTCATCTCCTTTCCTCCATGCCCTGGAAACTGATCTATGTGTCCTCCTTTCCACCACTGTTCCAAAAAGGTAGGAAACAAAATCTCGCCTCCTCCACTTGTTTCCTCCTTTCAGTCTTTTCACAATGCACTCACAGCCAGTAAGAGTAGAAGAACGTGCCACTGAATATCTCACCATTGAAAAGTTGTAAAACATGACAGGGGATTTACCAACACTCAAGTGTAAGTGCCAGACTTAAACAACAAACAGACAATATATATTAACAGGGAAACAATGTGCTTTTTCAAACATATCCAAATTGACTCACTATATTTACATTTTTGAGTTGTGAATGGTAATTTTACTCATATAAAATCCAGTGAGTAACTGTACCTGCAGGTTTATTTATTTCCATGTACATATGTTTATGTTAAACCATGAGCAGAATGCGCATAACTAACATTCAGATTTTAATGCATGAAAAGCGCTGACGGTGTATGAGAAGCATGACTGGCTTAAGTATCCTCGGAATCAGTTGATAACTTCATCAATAGCTGACGTTGACTTTGATGACGGGCAAATCGGATTAGCTGTTCCAGTTTTTGTTTCATCTCCTCCTGTCCTCCACTCGTTTTCTCCCCTCCTTTCCTACCCCAGAAATATGCCAGAAATATGTGGAGGAAAGGAGGGGAGGAAACCAGTGGAGGAAAGGAGGAGACAAGAAAAAGTATTGGAACACACCCAGGGACTTGTACAGCATTGGTCTCACTAAGTGGCAGGCTCAGCTGGAGGTGATTTACAATCAACTCAGGTGTGAGCACTTGCCTTTAATTAAGCCACTTATTTAAGCACAGCCTGTATGGCTCTGAGAAGGTTACTGGTTTCAGTTAATGTTGTTTAATAGCGCTGTACCTTTCAGTGATGGGAAAGTAGATTCACTGCAGAGAAAAGAGACCTGCTCGTGCACCAGGTGAAAGTCATTAGGCAGAGAAATAATAGAAACAGTTGGCAGCTCCCCAAGATGAAGCAAGATTATCCTCATTTCCCAGGATGTAACATATCAAAATAAGTGCAATATTCACTGGAAAACATTTTGGACTTTTTCTCAATCATCCGGGTTGCTTACCAGGCTGTAGATATTCACCTGTTTCAGCCTAGTGGGGTAAGCATTACTTGCATGGTCTTTGTAATCATGTGGAACAAAGGTTGTTGAGAAATAATTCAGATATTTGGTCGGTGATCTTAAAGTTTTTGCTCTCTGATCTCTCGAATATATTTAAATACCGTAAATGTTCCGTTTAAATGTTGATGTGTATTTGCATATCTTAGTACACAGCAGTAATGTTTTATGGTGTAATCTTTTTAAATGTTTTTCATGCTTGTTTTTCATACAGGCCCCCATGTATGTTCAAGCGAGGTGTATGTGTATTGTGTACCTGCCTATGTAGGCGCACATCACCCTCTTTAAGCCATTGTACCCTGGAAATAGAACCAACAGGATTCTTCTAGGACACCAACAGCTGTTAAAAAATCTTGGGGCCTCGTTTAAAACCATGCATATGTCAGGAGGTGAGCCTGACTATCACTGTCTTGAGTGAGCACCTCGATCGTGTAATTGATACCTCAGGTGCTGCGTGGCCAGGGAATTTGCTGATAGGTTGTTTCGCCGGGGAGCTTGTTGTGCACCTGAAGTTGTTCTGCTCATCAGGCATGGGGAACTGGTATGTAGGAGCAGGTCTGACAATCAGTTGTGTGCAGACAGCTCAGTAGAAGCAGTGCAGCTCGAGACATAGCTTGTGTTTTTTAACTTTGAGGTTATTTTCAGTTTGCTCGTCTTGATCTCAGTGTGGCGTTGAAGGGGCAGGATGGCGTGATGTGTGGGCTCCCATGGGTTGGGGCAGGTGGTTTGGCCATTCCCTGGTTCATGTGTGCCCTGAGAGTGCCAAAGTTCTCAGGCAAGGATGACTACCAAAGTTTGGGGAATGGTGGGCAGGCTATGCTCTGGGCTGAGGAGCTCCCAGAGGAGCAGCAAGTAGTTTTCGTGGTGGGGACTCCAGAGTGGCGGGCCCAGCGGGAGGTGGCACTGGTGCCAGCTGAGTGGCGGGCCGCAGTAGCCCTAATGTGGGCCCTGCTATAGGAACTGTTTGGTCATCCCTTGGTGGTGATCCACGCCTGCTTCTTCCGGTGCCACCAGGGGACTGAGGAATCCCTGAAGGCGCACGTCCTGCTGTTGGGGGAGGTACATGAGAGGTAGTGGACCCAGGAGCCGGGGGATGGGGAGGCCGAGTGGAGGCAAGTTCCTGCCGGGGGGCCCCGCCAAACAGGGGCTCCAGCAACAGTCTGGTGCTGGCCCGCACTCAGCTTCCAGGAGGTAAGTCAGGAGGGCTTGGAGGCCTTGGAGCTGGAGCAGGGGAAGGGGTGAGAGGTCAACTTTTTTCTTTTCACATTCCCAGCCTTCCAGGATGTCTGTGGTTCCTGCACCAGCTGGGGACGTGGAGCGGTGGAAGGATGAGCTGTGAGCAGAGCTTCGGCAGAAGTTCGAGACCAGCTGGCCGCCTTGTGGAAGACCCTGCTGGGAGAGATCAAGCAGTGGTTCACCAGGATCCTTGTCCCACAGGCCGTGGGCGAGACAGCATCGCAGGGACTGGCCCTACGAAGAGTTCCTGGGGGTTTGCCCCAAAGTGGTGGTGCTAGCTGCGGGGGGTTATTGTCTCTTGCACACAGAATACAGGTTTGCAGGTCACCCTGTTCGGCGAGGGATTTTTTTCTGGATTAGTACAGGGATCTGCCGGTGCGGGTCACCTGAGGTCTCAATTGACTAAGTTTTCAGGCAGCTAATGGGCTTGATATACCCTTTGTTGGGTATGTGGTGATGGATTTTGTGGTTGGGGGTGGAGGTTCCACAAAAAGGGGTGATCATCATTCAGGACCAATGCCTGGGGTCGGGAAGTGTGATCCTGAGCCTGAACATTCCTCCTCCTGAGTTGACAGGCCTCTCTTCAGGCAGAGCCAACAGCTACGGGCTGTGTTGTAGCGGCTGGTAAGGGTGTTCTCGGCCCATAAGGAGGACTTAAGGCATGCCAGTTTAATTTTCCTAGATCAGATCAGATACTTACCAGTAATGCTTCCCCATGCCGTAAATGTTATTGCACTCTTCCCCCAAGTCTGTATCAGAGCTGCAGGCCCTGGTGCAGGGGATGCTGGAGAGTGGGGTTATCGCCGAGAGTTCGAGTCTCTGGCCCAACCCTGTGGTCCTGGACTACTGCCATCTGAATGCAGTGACCCACAAGGATGCCTACCCACTCCCCAGATTGAGGAGTCCCTCACCGGGATGAAAAAAGCTGACTGGTTCTCCATTTTAGATCTAGTGAGCGGGTATTGGCAGGTGGTAGCGAAACCGCCCCCAGAACCCTCCTGACAGTTCAGATTCAAATGCTGGCAAAAATGGTAAAAACTTGTCAAACTGACAAAAACTTGTAACTAACGTTACCTAGCCAGCTGTTGTCTAGCTAGCTAAATTGCAGTCATAGCCCAGCTAGGTAACATATTCACTGAGAGGATAAAAATAGAACGTGATTCTCTTGAACAATACAAAAAGACACTATCCTAATGAATCTCATTTATGCAAGGTTAGCCAATTGCCTTACACTTCATCAGCTGTGCCATGATAACAAACTTGAGCTAGTTAGCTAGGTATCTGGGTGATATTTGGTTAAATAAGCTAACTAACTAACTAACATGGGGCACTATCATGTGAGATTTGATCCAGGGGCAAAAAATGTATCTGGGGTGATGCAGCAATGGGTTCCAACAGCTGACATTGTCAACAGTCTCCATTGATATATCTACACCGGAATGACCAAATGTTTAGAATGTTAGGAAGATTATACTGCTTGCAGCGTTGCACACCTTAGGGGAGTTTACCTCAGGGAAAGAGTTGGAGAAAAAATAATTGAAGTGCGGTTTTTACAATCTGACTTGTTCTGCGGATATATTAGAGGTGTTAGTCACAGCTTGTAAGACAGCCTCCTTGCTAACTCACTACCTCAATAATTGCCCCTAATCTTTACTCACATTTATATTTGCAGTTAATTTCATAAGCGTCATGCAGTTCCTTTGTTGAACACACTCACACATCTCTTACTCTGATGAAGGAAGATGGCTGTGAAATACATCAGTCCTTGCAATATCTCTGAATATCTCTCATATGTACAGTTAAATGATGAATTTCACTATGACACATATCATGAGGGACTGACATTACAGGCAACTGTCCCACTTTCTATAGTGGGGTTTCTATGACTGGCTCTTGAAATCACCCACACAGACCATTAAATTCCCCCATTTTAACATTTGAAATTCCCGCCAAGACTCATTTTAATGCACCAGTGGAGGGAGCTCACCTTGGTGTTGCAGAGGTGGTATTTCTTAGCGGTACCCATGCAGGTCATGTTGCCCTTCCCATGAGCTGCTTTTTTCCTTTGAATGAAAGAGTAAATATATTTTATTATCAACATTCTTTCTAGTTGGAGAGCTGATTTTATTTTTCTGTGTTATTTCATAACTAATGAGTGTATTTCATAATGTCCCAACATTATCTGTAGCAGATGAACTTTCTTTAGTCCTTTCAAAGTTCTTTTTCTTTTGCCTTCTTACATATATGAAATACATTCAAATAAGAAATTAATTTAAAACCAGCTGATATTTCTTTTTCTTGTCTAGTCTACCAATTGACCTGTAAAATCATCTCAGCTAATGGATACTTAGCTATGATGATAGCACATAAAGTTTGTAGGCATCAAGTTGATAATAGTTGCTGAAGGACTATAATATTGGAAATATCCTGTCAAATGGAACCAGCTCTCCTTGTTATCAGCACTAGAACAAATAGGATTGAATTCATTGCTCTGGGGAACATAAGTCAAGGCTCTGGGGCACAAAGTCTATTGCTTTTAGCAGGTATCTGCGTAGCTTTTAGTGAGGATCCTATGGCGTCTCCTGACCTTTGCTTCAGGCAGTGCCTCTCCTGAGACATGACTCCTCCTCCACAGGTGCGTGTACAGGCTGTCCACTTGGCCCATTCCCCCCACCAGTATGTGGTTATAGCTGATTCATCCTCAAGACTGTTGGAAGCCACTACCTCCTCCTGTAACAAAAGTCTCCTGGTGTCCAATACTTGTTGCAGAGTTGAAGCTTTCAACAGGTCAAAGCTTAGTAAGTTTACCTGAGAAAGGTGATGGCAAACCAATCCTGTATATTTACAGAGAAAGTTAAATGATTGGTAGGTCCTTGTATTTACCTGAGATATGTCAGAGACCAGAGAAACAACACTGAAACAAGTGAGAAAGAAACCAAACTGAGACAGGGGAGAGTGAAATAACACTGGGAATAAGAAGAGACAAATACCACAAAGACAACTGAAAAACTACTTAAAGATAAAATGCTAGATATTTGAGAGAACTGAATAAGGAAGATTTATACTTGGCCATCAGTGGTCAGATTGCCCAGAGACAGTCCCAGTATCAGCACCCCCAGCAGCAACAGGCTAGTCTCAGCACACTTTGGCCATGTGAAGCTTGACATCCTGTGAACTGAAAGCAGTGCAGGAGAATCATTATGATACCAATGAGGAGACATGGAGAGAAAAATATTTACACTGAGGGTATGAGATCCCTATCTGAATGGAGCAACCAACTATCTCAGAGGAATTCCTTATCAAAAGCAAATGAGATCTTGAGTTAATTCATCTTAAGGGTGTAGCTCCCATGAGAAATTACGCTGATCTCTTGAGATAATAATCTCCTTCCCTACATTTCACATCTCTGTTCTAGAATTTTACTACATTATTCTACATTTCATTTTACAATTTACAAGTAGATCATTTATTGAGTTTAAAACAAAAAACATGGGTGGGGTTTCACTAGCTGCATATAGAGAATTTGGACCTTCTGAACATATCAAACTCTATACTCTACCACAAGTAGATGTTTTCCTTTGTTTCTTCAAAGATGAGTTAGAATCTGCCTGCAACTCTGAAAATTGACTGTAAGGTACAGCACATACACAGCAGACTCTGAGAAAAGGCCCCTCTCCCACCCACTTCTCTGTCTCTCCTCAGACTTTCAGCTCCAGTTAGGTAGACTTCTTAAAATAAGCAAACTGATCGTCTAGCCCTGTTTGCAGTCTGGCTTTTTCTGGCACTAAATATCAGTGACAGGTGTCTTAAACTACCCACAGGAGCACCTGGAGTTCATTATCCTCCCAGACACAGCTGGAGCAGGTCCAACTGCCAAACACTGTCTCCCACAGACCGCGCAGTCTGGCCTTTCTCCTCAGGGCTTCCCAGGCTGTAGCGGAGAGTAAACACAGCCATGCACCGCCGCTTTCTCCCCCTGACTGCCACCCCCTGGGGCCCCCACTTAGGGGAGGGGTGTTTTTCTTTGCCTGGCAACAGACAGACAGCAGGCTGTCCCACGGGAGATTCTGGCCAGGCTGTCTGGATGTTGGAGCAGGCTCATCCTCTCTGCAGAGCTATTTAACCCAGACTGGGGCTTCCTCCTTTCTCATCGGCCTTCTCACGTTCAAATCGGGAAAACTGAGGCAGCGATATTTGTTCTCTCCAAGTTAGCTCTTTATACCCTGTCCAGTGTTCAAAAAATGTCACTCAAGTTAAAGCATTGGTTTATAGACTACAGCCTGAGACTGGTTGTAGCAACATGCCACAGCATGGATATCCACAGACCTAGCCAGTTCCCCTCTCCCATGATTCTGGTGGTGAAGGGAGAGAATAATTTCGACTTGTGTATAGATAATTTCCTATTAAATCCTTTCCTTAAATCTTTAGTAGTCATTGAGCATGTTCATCTTCTGTGGGAGCTTCCATTTGCCTACCACCCTTGTTTGCCCAGCAGAAATTTTAGTTACTCTCCTCCCCCTGGCTAAAGTATACCATTTTCACTCCAAGTTCTCATTTTCTTGTGCTGCTGTTGTTTATTGTGCTGATGCTCCAGACTAGTTGGTTTTGAGAAATGTACTCTGTCATTTTTAAAAATTATATTTTGACAAATATTTTCTGTTATCATATCTACCATGCCTGGACCCAGTTTCCCACCATATGTCATTTCCTTTTAGTTTTAACATTGCCAAAAACAATCCCTCTAACAAGAGGCCATATATTTCCTATGCTGGATGCTCTGTCCATAGCCATTCACCCTACATTGTTTCCCTGCGCTGCCTGGCTGCTCCGGGCACTGAACTGACCTTGCATTATACAAATTAATTTCCTAGGCCATTAACCTAACTGGTGCAGGCAAAGGAATTGATTAATATTTTTTTCAAATGTATATACTTCTATTGTCATCCAGATTGCTTTACATGTGTGTTTATTTTTGATGTCAGCATAGTGCTCCTCATATTTCAGAACAGCAATATTTGTTAAAAGGAAAAGGCCTCAAGAGAATATGTTAGTTCCATTTCATATTTTAGCATTTCTCATTGTGGTAAAGTTAAAATACTGTGGTAATACACAAGTACATTATACCTCCACACTTTCCCTCATATTGTCTCCTCCTGATTCCCTTCTCTCCCCACACATATTATGTCTGCATATATTCCAGTACTCTTTCATCTTTGGCTTTACTTGCATTTGACTTCAGCACCCTTGTGATTTCCCATAATGCAACTCTGATAAACACAAAGAGTAAAATAACAGTAAATTAGTTGTATATATACCCATGAAGTTACTGCTCTGAATATTTTGACAACTACATTCTCATTTTAAATGGTAAAGACAAACATTACAAAAGATAACATGCTGTGGTGGTATATTTGAACATTGTTTCGAAAGTATTTCAGAAATGCAGCTGTGTTACATTTGTGACAAATATGCACCACCTCAGTCTCTAGTTTTGGAAAGAATTGCAGTGCTGGTATTGGTGCCTACCAAGAGTGCTTCAGAAACATATATTTTTTTCAGTTTCCTTGGTTTTGTTTTGTTTTATAAGATGCAAGCACACTGTTTCTCCTGCCCAGCGCAGAACATGCTGTACTGTAAAAAGTCACACATGAGACACACTCACAGGCTGGAAACTATAAACATTTACACACTCACCTAGCTGCAGTCCTGGGGTTTTGTAGTTGTGTGTCAATGCAGAGTCAGAGGCAGGGTCAGAGCAAGCAGCAACGATGTGTTGAAAATGTGTCTACTGAGAAAGCAAGGTGTGCACCGGCATCCCTTTCCCCTCCCCCACTCCCCTAATCACAGCAAGAAAAAAGTGGCAACAGGGGGAACGCCTATGAAAACCCTCTTCCTCGCGGTGCCAAGCACTGGCCTGCTGCTGCTGCTGATGTGGAGCCAAGCCCTAGTCACTCTCCCAGCCAAACTGCCGGCTTTCAGACAGACAGAGAGGAAGTCGCTTTTTCCCACCAACCCACCCCCCCTTCCCCACCACCACCACCACCTTTTATTTCTCCGCCTTCCACTTCCCAATCCCTGACTCCAGACTCCACCCCACTCACCCATCGCTATACCCTGCTTACCCCTAATCTATGCACTATATGGTAGGTCACATATGATGCTAATAGGTAGTGCAGCTATTTTTGTCTGCCATCTGGTTTAACACAAAATAAAATTCAGCAATGACACATTTATATAAACAAGGAGAGAATCTAAATGCACAAGAGAGGACAGATTCAAATTAGAGTATTATAAAAATATATTATATCTTTGCATCCATGTGGAAATGTCTAGATTTACTTGAAAGGTTCATGGTGAGTGTTGTGTCAGGTGAAATTTGGAAGTGAGCAGAAATAGCTCAAGAGAGCAACACAGTGATTCCTTGAAGTCTGTCTTTAGTTGTTTACTTGTATCTTCAGTTATTGGTACATCTTGAAAGGAAATATGTGGGATAGGAAATCCCACATGTTGAGACAAGTCTGTAATATGTTGTTTTGCAATTATGCCACAGCAGCATTGAACCGTCATTTCTGATTGGCTGGAGGGTGTACATTAATTTTGTGTACACACACACCTATAAAGTACTTGGAGTCAAGTGGCTGAACCACCATTCCAAATTAATACACTAGTTGTGTTATCTCGTATCAGAGCCTTAGATTCATCTTTAGTTCCAGCCACCACTCACAGTAGTCATAGCAACAGGTTATACCAGTTGAATAAAATCAGTATCTTTGATTTAATCCTGTGGATAAAAAACTATATGGCTAGTATATCAGGAACAACTTTTCTCTAGCAAACCAATATGTGTGTATGTATGTATGTGTGTGTGTGTGTGTGTATATATATACTGTATATATAACCCCACATTGCTTCCACGGGGATGGCCCTTGGTTAGCCTAATCAACTGTAAGTCACTTTGGATAAAAGCATCAGCTAAATGACTGTAATATAATGTAATGTAATGTTATTGTCCCCATGTGACACCCATACACATTAATCCTCATCAAAGAGGAGAGAAGGACAGTCATGCTAATAATACACTGAACTACAGATCTATAATGACAGTTGTTCATTCCCACAGTAAATTGCCAGGTTCTGACACAAAAAACCCATATGATCCCAAACCCATATGATTGTCTGTAAGAGCAGATCAAACTAAACTTAAAGGTAATGCTAAACGTATTAAAGGGTATGGTGTATGTGGTGTGTCTGCATTGTGTTGTCAAAAAAAATTTGGCTTCAGAATTTAAGATTTCAAAGAAGACTTTTGAGAAATGACATTGAGAAAGACACATTGTGAAAGCTGTGTTACGGACCAGGGCTTCTTGTGTTATTTTTTAATGCCCTTCAGTTCAAACAAAACTTTAAAACAAATTAAATAGTGAAATACATTATTGGCACTGCAAAGATACCTCAAACTTTCTCCCTGCCAGCCAGCCTTTTGGCTTTGAGCAGAGCACTGTGTTTGGTCCTTCTGTCACAAGAATAGTTTATGGAAAGATGTAATAGAAATCAAAACAAACACCCTGGTATTCAGAGTCCCTGTGCTTTTCTACAGAGTTGCTCAAAACCAATGACAGTTGTGCCTTGTTGTGGATAGCTCAGTGGCACAGAGTCAAGGTGCATGTTTGTGGTGCAGCTGTGTGTCCCAGGATTGGGTGTTTGACTCTCAGCCTAGCCATTACTAGCTTTGACCAGAGGTCTATATTAGCCAGGCTGCAGTTGACTCAGCTTCACCGTGGGAAAAATACAAGTTGGTTAAAATCATCAGCTGGATGCCTGGAAGTGAATGTTTACTTCCCCTGAGTGGTGTGTGTGCCTGCTTCCTTCCTCCTGAGTCTGTGAGAGGTTACAGTACATGTTGGGTAGGACAACAGAAAAGCAAATGTCTCCTCAGTTCAGTATTACATAATGCCAAATGTATATCTGCTACAAGAGACCAGGAAAGTTAACATGTTGCCATGTATCTTCTGGCGACTTCCACTGTAGAACATTCTCTACATTTAAACATGAAGGACATAAAATTCAGTAAATTTCCCTCATAACAAGTCTATAGACTGCATAGATCCTGCCTGAACCAGGTGCATAGCTATGTTTTGAGTGTTTTTAAATTTTTTTTTTTTTAATTGGCTGAATTATCTGTCAATTATCTGCCAAAGTAGGTTACCACTTCTACAAGTTACTAGTGGGAGTGATAACATACTACGACAGACTCCATACTCTCCAATGGGGCAATGAGATATCCTGACAAAGTCTTGACGCCCTGAGGTTATGTGTAATTAATTCAAGAAAGCACATTTGGATGTTGACCAAGAAGGCGCACAGTTCTTGAGTCCAAGAGCTCCATTATCTGCTGCTTCTACATCCACAAATATGTCTCCTGTCTCCTACTTCTACAAGTTCTGAGAACAGGATTCAATCGGCTTCAATCTTCACATTAATCCATCATCCCCACCCTGCTCTGGTGAAGCTGCTCTCCCCACTGATACTGAACAACAGTATAAGAGAATCTGAGTGGTGATTAATCCATTGAGGGGAATGAAGTCTGCATTTTAACTATCTGTTGTAATTCATTTGTATAAAGAGAAAGTAGTTAATGTTTTGAAACACAGAAATGAAATGCAGAGGCAGAAAGAGTGTTTTTTCTGTATGTGTCCAGCACGGCAGGCGCAAGACAGAAGAATGTTATAGCATGCATTCTGCATGCCAGTGATGGAGGCAGAAGATAGAGGAGCCCTATTTTCATGAGTAGGCACAACATGCTACAATGGATTTAAAACTCGCCATGACCAGTATGAAACGTTCAAAGTTATTTTCGGCAACATGCCAGCAGCGCAACAGGAAAAATGTGGAAGCACAAAGCCACTTTTGCCTCTGATGTAATAAAGGAGCATAGAAGCGCAATGTCTGGGAGTGTTCTCTGAAAACAAATGGGAGTTCCATGCAATTATAGGGTGCAATGCCCGAATTGCCATTTTTGTCCAAAGTGAAACCCTTGCACTTAAGGAGACTCAAAAGCAGGTCTGTTTGGATCACAAAACTTGAAGGTAGCCAAGTAAATTGTAGTACATCGACTCGGCCAGCAGGTGTCATAACATGACTTCGGAGATATTACAGAAAGGCAATACTGGTCAAAGTTTCATAATAACAAAAGAGCCATTACAATGCACTTCCACAAAGTGTTCTAAGTGTACTTATGAAGGTTGTACCATGGTGATGGTCTTAACCCTTAACCCTGAGAGCTGTGTTTCCCTTTCATCATGCCTCATATTACAATGATCTGACTATTAGTGAGGACAGGAATTTTATGTTACTATTGCTGTCAGTGAATAACTGCTTAGAGTTTGTAATTAATTACATCTCCCTTTGTCAGGAAGGTTTGTAGAATTAGGGAAAAATGCATTGTAAAGAGAATCTTCAAACTGGGGTTTTATTTTTTTTAGTGGGTGAGAGACTGAAGACAGTGGTTGCCATTGCTTTGTAACTGTAAATGTGAAAAATTTCCTGTATTGCGATTTGGCTTAAAGTATTTCTTAATTTGTGGTTCTGAAATGTAAATCTCTGAGAATCGGAAATGAAATCAGAGATGTCCTGATCATCATCAGATGAGGAGTAGTCAGTAAGCGTTTTAGGCTATCTAACCAGAGAAATACCAGATGATTGGAAATAAGGCAATGTAATGCCAATCTACAAGAAAGGAGACCATACTGACCTATTATATTACAGGCCTGTCAGTTTAACGTGCATTAAATGTAAATTACTGAAATGTATCATTAGGGACAAGCTGGAATTATTCCTTGAACAACATATTATCTTAAATGATAGCCAATATGATTTTTGTAGAAGGAGCTCAAGCTTAACAAAACTCCTGGACTTTTTTGAGGAGGCTACAGTGTGTATGGATTCGAACCAAGCTTATGACATCATGGACATGGTACCACACGAGAAGTTCATAGTGTAAATGAAATTTGGAGGAATTACAGGAACTATCACTGAGTGGGTTTGTAGTTGGTTATCTGATAGAAAACAGAGTGTGGGGGAGAATGGGTTAAATGGTGCCTGTGGGTAAAATGAGCCATCCCCTGTATCTAGGCAACTATTCATAAAATTAACCATGTGATCATGGCTCAAGGAAGAATATTTCATTTCATCCAGGCTGTGATGGAGATGTGTATGCAGAAAGAGTGGTAAGCAAACCGGGACCAAAAACATAATTTTTGTTCTGCAAAATGAATACATCATAATTAAAACATCACAAGTCTTGTTTCTTAACAGAAATAAATATGTTTGGCACATTATTGCATATTAGTTCCTCACTTTATAAGCACCAAATAGAGGTTAGAAACTTAGCACTGATTGGGGCAGAGCGTGACCAATGCTTAGAAAGCTAACTTTCACAGTTAAACCAATGGATGAAGGATACTTGTAAAGAAAAGTTGTTGTGAAAAAACTGCAAAAACCTTTCACAATTGGTGGAACAGCAAGAAGAGAAAAGCGGTTTGTCTTCCCATGCAGTCTTGAAAAGTTGAATGTGGAGTGAGCCATAATGGCAAAACTTGATGAAGATAAAACAATCATAGTAATGATTCCACCTGAGTTACTTTTCCCATATGGCCACACAGTATCACAGCACACATACACATTCATGTGGAATAAACTCACATTTGCTTGGCAGAAAGATGAATGCAAAAAGTGGCTCTATTTACCTCATTCACCCCTGTCTTTGGGAGGAATTGTATCAGAGCATGGTCCTGTACTAAGTGGAGTCCCACAGGGATCGGTGTTGGGGCCTTTGGTTCTTCCTTATATACAAAAAATGACATTGATAAAGAGGTTAGAAGTAAAACTGTCAAATTTGCAGATGATACAAAATTAGTGGGTCTACCCAACAGTATAGAATCAACTAAGTTAATACAGGAAGAAAGGCAGAATCCAAAAGTTGGCAGATATCTGGCAGAGGACATTCAGTGCAACTAAATGTAAAGTCTTGCATGTGGTAAATAAGAACCTTAGACAAGACTACTTCATGGGAGGAACAAAACTGGCATGTGCTCAATGTAGAGGAAAAAAGGCCAACAGGATACTTGTGTATATGGCAAAAAGTATTGATTATAAATCTAAGGAGCTTATATTAAAATTATACAATGCTTTAGTTAGACCTCACTTGGAATACTGTATGCGGTTCTGGGTACAGCACTGTAGGAAAGATACAGAGGCTCTTGAAAAAGTACAAAGAAGGGCTACAAAACTGATTCCTGGCATGAAATATTAACACTATGAGAAAAGTTACTTAACCTATTTAGGTTTTTCTAAAGGAGAGTTATCTAATAGAGGTTTTTAAAATTTTGTAGGAGCTAAATAGGGTTAACTGCAATACATTTTTAGGGTAAGCAAGTTCAGTCTGTAGAACAAGTTGGTGTAAATTAGCCAAGAGTAAGTTCCACAATGATATAAGGAAGTATTATATTATGCAAAGAGTTATTAATGCATGGAATAGGTTGCTAGGTGCTGTTGTTGAGGCAGAGACCCTTACTGTGTTCAAGGTTAGACTTGACAAAGTCTTGGATACTCTTAAGTTGAAATGGCAAGCTTGGGTGGGGGAAATTGCCTGTTCTCATCATGACATGCTCTTATGTTTTTGGAGGATCTACTAAGGAGTCCAACACATTTCTTTTGTGAACTAGAACCTCTGAAAGTAGTCTCCAGTCTGTACCTTTTGGTCTAGGTTCATGGCATTGAAAGTGGACATGACGTTTGTTCAAGTGGTCCCTTGGTAGGTAATTGCTATCTCCTTTGGTTGCATTGTGATGAAAAGGGTGGTCATGCTAGATATGGGGACTGACAGTTTTTGTAGCAAAGGTATCTAAGCCTGTCGGCTTCAGATGGGAAGTTTTGTTTTCCTACCTTTCGGACAACAGTCTCCCAAGCCATTTGTGTCATTTTGTGGATTTCCCACATTAAAGGATAACTTTGTGAGCCATGAGCATGACCCGTGTCTGTCCACAAGGGTGCAGATTGTGTAGGAAAAGGGACTTGAAGGCTGGGTCTTCCTCTTGGCCAGGCCCATTCTGGCCCTAAAAGAATGCATACCTCCATCGTCTGTAAAAATCTTGGGGGTGCTCAAAACGATAACACTTTATTTGAATAGCCGCGATCGTTGCTGATGTTTCATTAATAAAAAACACAATATTCTTTGGTCTGGGATTTACAAAGCTTAAAAAAGTTGTTTCTGATGTTTGAAGGTTGTGACTCTATCAATCTGTGGATAGATCAAGAGATAGTCTACCAGATCAGCTGGATCCATTATGTTTGTCGGGATCGAAAAGTTCCATGACTTTTGCTATGAGATCAAGCTCGTCAAAGTGAAGACAGTCTGACATGTTCTGAGTCTGCCTATGGGGAGAAGGTGAGACAGAGCTGTCGTTGGTATGGGTCTATGCCTCATGCTTTATTTGGTGTCTTCTCTCTGACTGAGAGGCCAAAGGTGATGCCTGATGAGGCCTGATGGATGGAAAGTGAAGAGTCATGAAGTTTTCTTGTCCCCCCTTTAAAGGGATATGTAAAAGTGTGAACTTCATTCCTCTGTCGCAAGGAAAAACGAGAAGCTTGAGGTACCATGTGCGATGTATTGTGAATTTTGTGTAGTGTGCTGCAGGTTCCTTGATGTTCCTCGCTGAATAAACATCTGATTTAGACCTTTCTCTCACTCTGTGATGCTTAGCAAAAAAAGGGCCCAGTGCATGGCCATTTAAGTCATAAGGCTCTCTGTAGATCCTCTCTCTTTCTCTGAGTTGTCAGGAGAAAGATGCCTGATTGTCAGAGTCCTCTTGTGATGAAGGAAATAGATGTTCACCCAGGGTGCGAGCCTGGGAGAATGATTGGAAAGTGTTTTGATTATGGTGGCACGAGTCGTTCACTTCTACGTTTCAAAAGCTCCACTCGGTAGGAGCAAAAATTATTAATAATGCATTGCTTTCTTATTAGCAGTGCAGACCTTGTGGCCAATCTCACCTACGAAATGCTGTATTGCTTTGCAGTGCAAGGTTAGTTACCCTGTGAAAGGTTAGGAACAACAGGACAGCAGCATTTCTTTGGGCTGAAGAGTGAGGGTCACCTTTCTTTCTTGTCATTTCAGTTATTGTCCTTCTACTGTCACTAAAGCTCAATTTGCCAGTGGACTCATGGTAACCAGGGGCTAGGTTTTGGGCCAAGGAAGAAATAAACTGTCTATAAAGCAGTCCATAATTGTAGTTCGAGTGGGGAGTGATGCACTTTGATACTGTTACTATGACAGAAAGGTAGCAAATTGTCTGGGTTTACCAGATGCTGCATTAAGGGATTCAGTGACGCTAGATCAACAAACTGGTTAAAGATAAAATGGGGTGGATGATTGGCACTCACAAACTAATGATTTCTTTAAAAGATTGTAAACTGTAGTACATGGTAGCTACAGCACCACCACGTGCCTTTAATTGCAATAGCAGTTAGGGTTAACCACAGGGCACAAGCTGAAATATGAGGGTAGCAACAGCTGGCGGTACAAAGTTTTAAATGGTTACACTTACACCAGCTGCAATACAAGGTAGTGATGCTAGGGGACACATTGCTTTATATTTAAGAATCCACACAAGCTGAAATACAGGGTAATAACAGCTATTTGGCACAAATCTTTATCTTTAAGAATTCATACAAGCTGAAATAAAGGGTAGCAACAACTTGGCAGCGCAAAGCTTTATCCCTAGGTACTCACATAAGCTGAAGTACAGGGCAGCTGTAGCTATGAGGTAAAAAGATTCATTTTAAGGCTTCATCACACCTTAAAGTTTCAAAGGGCTGGTAGCAAGCTGTAGTTCAGATACACAAGTGGTTGAATTAACACTGTTAATTCTAATGGCTAAAATATATCATGGAATTAAAATGCCTCTGCAATTTAGGAGAGAAGGTCTTTCAGATTCTATTGACTCTAAAGCATACAGAAGAAGACTAGGGCAACAACAGCTAAATTGATTGATCCCGACCAGTGACTATTATACTGCATGCAATGATTAAAAGATGTTAAGATAAAAAGTCATGATTATCATCGTATTGGTCTCTTAATAATTAGCTTGTTAGCTAAATATGATTCAACCTGAAGTAGATAACACTCACCATGATGCTCTTGTTCATAAGCACGACTAGTTTTACTCTGTAGCAGGCCCAGTACATCTTGGAACAGGCAAGAATTTAAATTCTGAAATTGAGACCAGAGGTTTTAGCCAACAATATCACACAAATATAAATATAAATATAAATATGAATATAAAGACAACGACACAACTGCTCAACATGGGGCACCAAAAGTGTAGGAAGTTGTCTTATTATTCCTCACACCAGGGGTGCCACTTATGTGGAGGAAATTCTAGAACATTCTCTATGAATATTGGTGTAATTAAAGGAAATCAGTCTGATATATCAATCTCATAAAATATAACTATTAATACACAAACTTAACCAATAATGATATTAATTATTATAATTAAATTACAATATTAAAAGTTAATCATAATCAAATCACAGCATTACATGTTTGTTATGACCAAATCAATACCATGAATAATCTGACAAACATGAAGGCATTTGGAATTCTTAAAGATGTAGAGGTTGGCTCACTGAACTTTATAATATGTTTTTTTTTTTTTTTGTTAAATATCATGCCAACTCCCAATTCAGTTACAATTCCCATTTCCACTGTTCTGAAGGAAAGCAAAACTACACATTATGTATAATTATGCCTGAAAAAGCTCCCTAATCAATAATTGGATGCAAAAAAACTATTTTAGTTTTAATACTTGACAGAAGACTGGAAACTTTACAAAACATTTAAAAAAGAAGAGTAATCCCCTGAGGAAAAAATCAGCAGCCTATAGCTTCAATATAGGGTTAAAAACATTTGTATTCATTAATGTATCTATTTCCAGAAATCCAGATATTTTATTGTACTGTGTTCCCTGTCTTAATCTAGTGTTAAAATCTCTCTGAATGACAGTTGTTTTGTAAGCATTTGAAAGATAATTTAATTGTTTTGTATTGAGCAGTACTTTTCAAAGGTTATGGTTCAGAGCTTTTATTATGTTATTTGTCTCTTTGGTAAATGGAAAACACCTAACAGCTTTGAAATTCCTCCAGCATGTCATACATATCTGTATTGGCAATCCCTGTTGACATGACACATCTTAAAATTGAACCTCTCTTAATATCAGACACGCACAGAAAATCAAACATGTAGTCCTTGATAGCAAGGATGACAGAGAAAGTGAGAAATTAGCACATTCCTTTTGTATCTTTTGTATTCCTTTTGTACCACAGTTGACACTGACAGTCTGGGGTTGCATTCCAATAAAAAAATGGAGGGAGAAGTGGTGTAAGGTAATCATCCATCTGCACATCCACAGAGTGCCAGGGAAAGGCATCCTCCTGCTGACCCAGCAGATCAGGTTTCACAGCCCTACACTATGCCCTTTGTGCTTCTGGAAGTTCCACAGGCAGATGGGACAGCTGGGTGGAGGGGGACAACAGTTGCCCATAATCTTGTTTCTGAAGGCAGTCAGCTGGCTATTCCCCCACAGAGCTAGTTGCAGTGTTTGTATCGGTGAAGATTAAAGAAAGAGCTAAAATACAGACAGCTTTTAATTTCAACATCTGACACCAATCATGAAACACGCAGTCTTTTAAAATATGGTCAATTACCACAGATGGGTCTGCTTGTCCTCTCAACTATATGTTCTGAAAATATAACTAAAAGTGCAGAAAATTATTATCTTTTGAAGAAATATATTATGTTTTCCAAATGAAGCCAATACAGGACCATATGGTAAGGTATTTCCAGAGAGGGTTATGACTATTGTCTCCAAGAATGCACATTGTTCTGTGCTGGAAATGAATACCATGCCATTTAATGTTCTAATTATTCACTTGAACAGTGTGGATTCGAGCTGAAAAATGATCAATCAGACACTAAATGATAAATACATTGTATTTTGACTTTATATTATTGAAAATGTTTAACTTTTAAAAATAGTAATGATACATCTTCCAGACATTATTATGTATACACTGTGGCCCTGAGCAGTGGAAATTGCAGTGGTAAATTGTTGAATGCAGCCAGTGTGGTGCAATGTGCTATGATTAGGGACTATCTTTGTTGTACATGTGGCAGGGTAAATTGTGGACCACTTGTCAGCTGAGCAACTCCTAGTCTTGCCCCTTACAGACCTTACAGCTGCTGCCACATGACCACATGGCACATACTGACTCTTCTGTTTCTCACGGACATTTAACTTTTAAAGAACCTCATGTGACAGCTGTCAAAGCCACAAACCACTGTCGCTTTCCTCATGGCTTTCCTCATTTGTTACCTAACACAGACCTTGCTGCTGCTCCTAACAGCTTTCCCTCACCATCCACAAACCTTATTTACTCTGCCTCTTTGTCTGTTGTAATCAGAGATTAAATTCACAAACCTGAAAACTGCTCCACGCTTCTGTCACGTCTTGGATCTTTCCTCTCTAGGATGGGTGCATTTATTGCCAGGTTGCTGCTGCCAATTGTCAGCGGCTTGGTGTTACTGCCAGTTATTAGCTGTGCCGCCAAAAGAGGCTTCCATATGGAGGCTATGGTCTACTTCTTCACCATGTTCTTCACTGTGGTAAGAATCATTTATTTATATTCATTGTGTCTGTTTTTAGTGGCAGGTAGGGTGGGGGGAGATGTAGGCTGTGCACACTTGCGGGATAAAAAATTGTAGTAGCAGTCTGCTGTACTACATTGCTATTACAGTTAGCTTATCAAGAGAAACATCTCTGAAGTTATTTAGCTAGTTCTTCACAAAGATACACTCATGCTTTCTCTCATAGTGTCAGTTGTGGGCAGGAGGAAAGTTTATGAACTTCAGGTTGGGATTTCTTTAACTATTGCAGATATGTATTTTCTTCCCAGAGGATGTATGTCTCACTATCAGACACAACATTGTGGATTTTGGGCTGATAATTTTAAATCATGTACTACAACCTGAACTGCGCAGGGGTAAAGGCTGTATGCATATTGTGAAATATAAACAAACCATCTATTTAACTCCAGATTTACCATGCATGTGAGGGGCCCGGACTTTCCATCCTGTGTTTCATGAAGTATGATATTTTGGAATACTTCAGCATCTATGGCACAGCAATCTCCATATGGGTCACCCTACTAGGTGTGTACAACTATGAGAAAAACATCAGTAATATTATCTGATATGCCCACTTTTTTTGGTTACTGTGACTAAATATTTTATACAATGAAACTAAGTTCATGCTATCTGTGTTCCTGTGCTCCATATATTGTATGTTCCTATGCTTATTCACAGCCCTGGGAGACTTTGATGAACCCAAGCGCTCTACACTTACTATGTTTGGGATTCTCACTACTGCCGTGAGGATATACCAGGACCGCTGGGGTTACGGAGTTTACTCTGGGCCCATTGGAACTGCCGTGTTGATGATTACTGTTAAATGGGTTTGTATGTCCTGGCACATTTGACCAAATACACTTGACCATATGTTTAATGAATGTATGTCCATCTACAACTGATCTGGGTTGATTTTGTCTGTGCATGTCAGGTATATATTCTAACAGAGCTATGTGTATGTTTTCAGCTACAAAAAATGAAGGAGAAGAAAAAACTGTATCCAGAAAAAAGTGTTTACACCCAGCAGGTGGGACCAGGCTGCTGCTTTGGAGCACTTGCTTTGATGTTGCGTTTCTACTTTGAGGTATTAGGACCCTCTGTCCTCAATCTTTTTTAATGATTCATTTTTTAATCATTCAAAAGTAAATATCTGAAACAGGTGACATCCATTAAATTATACTCATAACATGGTCACACTGAATTCTCATTTCTGATTGGCTTGAGCATATTACTAAAATCCATACACATGGACACCTATGAAGTAGTTCTGATTTAGTGCTGATTTAAAGAAGTTTGTGTACAGTGAAAATCTTAGTTGCAGCAACTACCATCCAGCTAACCATGTTTACTTCTTTGGGTAGAGCATTTATTCTTTATTATTATTTGTTTGGAAATATTAATGTAACAGTCACACTAATTCGCATTTGCAACATACCAACTACCATAGTCCTTCACAAAGTCAGTTAATCAGCAAATAAATGGTCTTATGTGGTGAGTTTCATGGTTACAGGTGTCATCTAGCAAGTTCTGTGCTTAGGCTCAAGGCTTTTGTGTAGTTTTTTTAGAGATAGGTTTATAAATAACATTAGTGGGAACTTGATTCTCAGTTGCCACACAAACTTTTAAATACAAAAACAGCAACATAAAATGTTAAGAAAAACATTTTTATCCAATAAATATCTTTTTAAATGTTAATATCCAATGGACATATGGTATCAAACAAATGTTTTAATATTTGGCAAATTGCTATAGTACAAGCTTGATAATGTATTCTGAGCTGTGTGGTTATGCAAATTACTTTACAGAGGGAACACCCCGTTGCTTCACTGAGTTATAAGATGCTCTGGATAAGAGAATCTCCAAAATGCCTATAATGTAATGTAATAGGCCTTTTTAAGAACAACACTTTGATGACATGCACTGCAACCACATCACAAAGTTAGCATTCAGTTCATATACAGGTGAACTGGCAGAACTAACCAAACTAACGCTACAACAGCATTTATTATTTCCATTTGTGACAAGTTCACTACACACACACACACACACACAAATATATGTATAAATCTGCTAAACAGTACAGTAATTATATTACATCATTTGTTGATTTGTATATTACAAAATCATTAGTGAGCTGTTCTTCAATGGGTCATTAAAAAAGCCAATACCTGTTTTTTAACATTTCCAGCAAGACGAACAAGAAAATAAGCAATCGAATCAGAAATGAAAGTTCATTTTGTACAATGGTCCACAGAATATTAGAGATTAGACTGAAATGAAGGTTTCTCACAGGAGTACAGAGAACATTAAACTGTGCATGTGCCTATGTGGCACAACCAAAGCAAGATTTGGCCATCATCAGGAGGAAATATTCTTACTAAATCATACATTCCTATGCAAAAGGGGTGTGCTACCTAGAAGAGGTCAGATTATGCAAAGGTGGTGTGTCACCTTAATAACATCAGGTATCAGAAAATAAATCAGGGTAATGGCATTAATGAGCAACGATCAGCAAACAGTTTTGAAATGGTGGAAAATGAATGTATGTTCCATCGACAGGTATGGTGGCTGCTCTTTTTTTCTGGGCTTACTAGTTATCACTTGTTTTATTGAGTCTCCTCCCATGACAATGCAACAGCACCGTTCCCCCAACAAAGTAGCTACTGTCACAGTTTACTCAGACAGGTGGCAGCCCTATGTTCCCCACCCTTTTACACAATAAAAGAGTCACACATGAATCATAAATTTTGTTAAAAATACACAAGATGCAACCTTAATTGGTCACTACAAACAAATGTGCTAACAAACTAACAAGCTAGCAACTAAGAAACAAAGAGGCTGATATAGTCATAGCTGCAACCTACTAAAACCAAATTAGACTAGTTCTGTTTATTGTACTACATAGCCAATGCCACATGTTCAATATCCCAAACAACATTTCAGTATTAACCAAGTGATGCATATTAACCAGTTATCATTTGCTAGGTGGCTCAGTTGACTTGCTATCAACCTAATGCAAGCTGTGTCTCCCTAAATGTACTGATAAAAACACAGAGAATATCCTCAATGCCTAGCCAGCAAATACAAAGCCAAATAACATGGCTAAGTTAGGCTGTAGATAGCCAGCTATTACTATCATTCTTCGTCTCTGATAAAACATGGAAATTGTCCTCCATTTACACCTGGACCAAGAATATCAAGCCCCTGAACACAAGTGACTGATCAAAACCACAGAAAAAAGATGTCACTTCCACCTCACCTCTTAGATCATGAACAAAAAAGTGAGCGTTCTGAGAAGTGAGCCTGCAGATAGACTCTTTTGGGGGGAGAGCAGATTAGAGATCAGATCAGAGCTCAGCACATACTGTTACAGTGAGATGGCCCAACAAGCATAGTACAAAATAACTACTGATTCTGCTACTACTGATTTGGGAGCTTTCATGACATTGCATGTGTTTTCAGTATTTTAAATCAATAATAAAATCAAAAATATCTCTTGTTCCCTTCTCTGTCAGTGCTACTTTGTAGAAATATATGCTGTAATATATGTATCAAAAATAAAAATTAAAAATATAATGATGATAATGTTTCTATGTCTTTACAGGAATGGGACTATGCCTATGTTCACAGTTTCTACCACCTGTCCATGGCAGTGTCCTTCATTCTGCTGCTCCCAAAAAAGAACCGGCTTGGGGGGACAGGGCGCAATGCTGCAAAATTGAACTGCTACACTCTTTGCTGCTGCGTATGATACCCTTTTTTTTCCAGAAAAATTGTTGAGGTGATCCTCCCCCTGACATAATGGGGCTCTTTCTCCTTAAGTTGAATTATTGGCACCCTTGATGAAGATGTACAAAACAGGTCTTAAAAAACGAGCAACAGAAATAATTATGCACAAATATGGGTAAAGTATATTATTTTATTCTAATTCAGTGGTTTTAAAAAGTGTTTTACTCAAAATACTATTTTTTGGCTTTACTGCTTTTTATGTTTGTTTCCAAATTTTTACTAAAAGCCACCTGAAAACACATTGGGAGGAGTCTTGTACTATTCCTCCATGCAGAACCTTTTGAGATATGTGGTGCCCTTAGGTGTAAACCATCCTCAATTCAGACCACAGCTTTTCAATTGGGTTTAAGCCTGGAGATTTATTGCTATGGTAAAACTTTGATTTTGTTTCCAGTCGGCCAATTCTTTGATTTTAAGTTGTGTTTGGGGTCATTATTGTTTTTAAAGGTCCACCTGCAGCCAAATCTTAGCCTTGGATAAGAGAATATCAATGGCAGAAAGACAGTCTCTTCACATCAACAATCCATCCCTCTTCTGAGGTGAAACATAACAATAGTATGGCCAAAGAGTTATACATTGTTTTAATTTGACCATGAGACTGCGTTCTAGTCAAAATACCAAGGTATTTGGCAAATTCCTGGTGCCTCAATAGCCTTTTATGCTTGGATGTGGCATCTAATTGTTGTTTTTAGGACTCAACAATATGAATCCAAACTATGCAGTTCTCAAATTATGACCCTCAGGGTATATTTGCCTCCCTCACCAGTTTCCTTATTGTGAATGTGGACATGGTGCCTTGGAAAATGAACTGCCCCTCTGTTGGGTTTCATTTGATTATATCCCTAACAGTAAGTGGTATGTTTAATGTTTAATTAACAAAAAAATGACAAAAGAATTTTACATTCATGCTATTGCATGTTTATACCCTAGTGCACGTTCATACAGTAGTATGATGAATGGGATAGCCATAAATAAAGAGGTAGAATTCCATTGCAGATTTATGTTTATTAGATTTTATTTAGTTATAAGAATCATCTGGAGTATCTACAATTATGACATCCATATGTGTTAGAAAACAATTTCTAACATGTTGAAATTGTTTTTTTTTTTATTTTTTTTTTATTTCATACATTTTATTGTATTTT
The DNA here is from genome assembly GCA_022829145.1 of Albula goreensis. Taxonomy (NCBI): domain Eukaryota; kingdom Metazoa; phylum Chordata; class Actinopteri; order Albuliformes; family Albulidae; genus Albula; species Albula goreensis. The sequence goes on from CM040744.1 coordinate 20,034,262, forward strand.
TGTACGTATTGCTCAGTATCCACATTTACTTTTTACAGCTTTTTTGTTTATTGTCATCAAGAGTGTCCATAATTCCAAACTGTGTCTGGCTGCAGCCACTTCAGACCTCAACTCACAGGCCCCTCCTACCAGTAGACCCCAGTGCAGCACTTCTGGGTGGAGGTGGAAGAGCAAACATAGTATCTCTATTCTTATTGGTTCATTTGGATCATGGATGATTGTTGTGTGATCTTATTTGTAAATTTGGACCAGAAGGCTGGGTGTCTCAGTTGAAGTGGAAGTTGAAGATAGTGTCTGTGTTTTTATTGGTCAATTTGGACCAAAAAGAGATGAAGAAAGATAATAGTTAGTTATTGATAGCCTTACCAGCTACATTATGTCTTATATATTAGCTGTGAATGTTACATGATATTGTATATGATATTGTAACACATGGCACTGAGTTTTGATTATGTTGCCACCATTTTGGTTTTGCCTAGTTTTTCAAAATAAGCAATAAGCAAATAAAACTTAATAAATAAATAATAAAATGATAAAGCATAATAAACAAAACAATAAAACAAGCCCATAATAATTATGATTGACAACCTAATTTGGAGTAACCTGGATCTTTGATTTCCTTGCACCACAGTGTGCACATCACTTCCACCTCAGCTGAGAGGTGCTTGGATTCTCAATTCAGAGGGGGCCTCCTATTTACAGTCTACACTCAGTACTATCTCTAATATATGCTAGTGTCAGCACCTTATATACTTCTATTTTCAATTAAAATTGCATTCAGAAAAGGAATAAATACAGACTTCTTGTGCTTTTAAAAACAGCATTTTTTAAAAAAAGACAAAACAAAAAAAACAAAACAAAAAGACAAGCTCAGTCTTTGCTCATTGAGAAATGAACTTCCAGGTGAGCTCTGAACTTGGCTCAGGTTAACCTGCCTTGCTTTTTTTAATGTTAGGTGCCCAGCCCTGATGTGAAGGAAAAGGCTCGTGACCTCTGGGCATTGCGCATCCAAAGACCCTTGATACGAGGCTGTAACCCTGGACTCCCATTTCATCACCACCAAGCTCCTGCCAAATAACAGGAATAACCAGGAGAAGAGGAAGGGAGCAAGAAATGTATAAAATGCAAATACATGTTAAGAAATTCCTTTTGTTCAGCATGAGGGCAGCAGCTTGTCAGGCAGTTACAAAAATAAGTCACTAAAACTGACTGAAGCATTCCAAAACTGGAGACATTTTATTAACAGACATTTTATGTACACAAGATATATACACTTTGTACATCCAATATGCAATAGATTGTATTTTAAATGTTCCTATGGAAGAAAAAAACTCTTAATGATATACTATGTAAGGAAGTATTCAAGTACTTGTTTCCAAATATGCATAAAATGACCAAATTATTCTGTCAGTATGCTTCCATAATTAACTTTGAGTTTTATACACAGGCCCCAGTGATTGCCATGAAGCAGAAGGTGTAGATCAATACATTTGTCCTCATGCAGTACAAGAAACCAGATGGCTTTTCAAATGACATTTATTACTCTGTTGATCTTAGAGTTTTTTTGCCATGATATATATGTATATGTATTTATTTAATGGTGTAATGATTGTACATAAATTGTATATTCTGAACATTTTTTGAAAAATAAACTTACTGATTGCTGGATATACAACAGTTTACTGTAGGATTTTATGTAGATGGACAATCTGTCTGCTACATGACATCCATATTGCCTGGCTGTCAATACCCAAACCAATGCACTCACTCTCACTAAACAACCAAAATGCACCCCTGGCTTAGTGGTTATAGTCTGAAAGCTGTGTTTTATTACTTTCGCAGATGTTACTGAGGCCCAAACATGCACAAACAATCCAGGAAATTAAATGTACTTAACAATGATAACAATACCAAAAATTTTCATTTTGTTTACTTTTGTTATTCTTCTTTACAATCCAAAGGTGTTTTCTTGTGAGCACAATGTAGGAAATGACTTTCATTTTTTGCCTTCAAAATAGAAATAAATTGGGCCTGTTAGTGGCTCACAGGGTAAAACACTCGCCTTGGAGCCCTGACATTGGGTGTTTGAATTCCAGCCTCCTCTATCAGTCAACAGCAGAACCACTGGCCATGGCTGGAGGCCCACATTGGCTAGGCAACAACTGGCTTGAATATAAGGATGACTCCTCTGAGAACTGCATGCCAATCTCAAAATGCCTGAATTTAGCAACTGTCCAGTTAAATGTCTGTTGGCCCATTCAATGAGCTTCAACTTGAGACCAAGGTTCCTCATAGCTGATGCAGTTTTTTGTGTTTGACATGTGTTTTCATAATTTTGAACACTTCTCCTTGCCACATAAAATAATTCTGTGGTTTTTGTGATGCATGCACCTATGACAAGCTTTTAAGCTTTTAGACAATTTATTTTTAATGCAAATTGTTGATATCAATAATTCAGTTTTACATTGGTATAATATAATATAGCTATAATGCAATGTAACTACTGAAAATATAATATAATTGTAATATCTTCTAAAAATAGTGTCCTCCAAAAATGTCCTAACTAATTTTAATATCAAGAATTCCTATTTCACTAGTTCAAATTCGGTTCGCAATATCAAGTAAATATTTCAACTGGTAGAAGAGTGACTAGTTAAACTCCTAATATCAAAAATAAAAGGCCCTGCTGTAATAAATTGGAAAAACACTTGAATTACTACTACTGAATTGTTGATATCAACTCCTTGCCCTATGCATCTGCAATTCGAGCACTGACCATGATGCCTCTTATGAAGTCTTTTAGCTGCCCCTTGTTGCTTCGGAAACTCGCATATCAGGGTTCTCATAGTCAGACCTCTTTACATCTGGAACAAACTGCTGATTGGGTTTATATGATTGAAGTTTGTAGCCGCCTTTTTAATAGTGGTTTACAGGGAAACAGAGAACCCATCTCAAGGGCACATGGACATTGTCAGAGCCCACAGCTTGGGCCTGCATTTGATACATTAGGTGTATTGTTTTGAAATGAGCTAGATTAAAACTTGTTGAGATCAGAGCCAACATCTGTGGAGAAACCCAGGACTACCGTTTATGCACGACTATATGACCACATAGATCCCAAACTCCAGTTACAACACACAACTCACTATAAACAACTCACAGCCCCCACAACCACTGACAAACAAAGAGCTTATTTCAAGTTCAGGTCATTAACCACCTAATGATAACAGTAACAAGTATAAAAAACAGAAACCCAGACCTTATAGACCCCTATAGAGCTACAGATCTCAAGAACAACCAATACCACTGACCACACCTGTATTTGAATTTCAATCATTGAAAGCCTTCATCAAATCAAATATTGACGGTGAAAGCCTATTTGCACATAAAATAGAGGAAGAGCATATAATGACAAGGAAAAATTAAGAGAAAACTGAAAACCCAAACACTCAACCTGACCCATCCACTAACTTACTTACCACTAACTAATTTAAACAGACAAGTGATCAACAAACGACTGAAAGCCCCTCTGTAAAAGAAAGATAAAATCAAAATAGAGAGTAACAAAAAAACAAAAACACCAATCAGACCTCCAGCCACAATAGAACAGACAGGGCAATCCAGGATTATCAAGGCAGTGACAAGAAACCAAAGACTAGGAATAGAATATATTTCATATCATTTCATTCTGAACAAAAACCATATGAATAATATTTCCAGCATTCTGCTCACATTTAATGGAATAATGGTTTGAATGAAATTCTAACATCAATGAATAATAGTATGATGTCAGAATGGTGTCTGACAAGGAAAACACAACAAAGTCAGAAAAAAAATGTTTTATTAAATTCTTTATAGGATTTCTTTGTAGGATTTTCTCCTTTTTAGGAGAAATACATGTACTATACATATTTCAGAAGGTAAGCCTGACAACTGCCACCTTGGTTTGATCCTCCTAACAACTTTACTGATTTGGAAACGTGGGTGCAGTCCACATTTATAATAGAAGAATCTGTCAATTCACCAGCCAGTCTGTACACACAGCCGCCCTGTGTTAGCAATAAGACAGAGCAGGTATAAGGCAGCGGCATTTTCAGCAGACAGGGTTTAGATGGCTTGGGGATATCAAGCTCCATGACTGTGGTTTAACAGGAATGGTTTTATTTTTTGGTTTATTTGGGAAAGGAAGGTTATCGGGGCGTAAATTATCCATGCAAAGCAACAGTTTCCAGCTGACATAGGTCTGTGCCCCCAGCCCCCAAGGTCACATTTTCAAGGTCAGTGAATTGATGCATGCACAGCTGCAGTCCAGTCTCCTGCATATACTGCTCTTGAAAACTTCACTTGTGAAGACTTGTGATGATCCTCCAATTAAACAAACATATGTGAATGTATACTTGCAGTTGATTGGTGGAATGTCACATACTCTCAAGTTTAAATTAGCAAATAAAGTTTTCAAGGTCAGAAGATGTAGCAGGTAGGATCCACTGAACCTTGCAAAGTCACTGAAGAGAAAACATCCTATGTTTTGATTCATCAGGTCAACCACTAGATGTCAGTCACAACCCATTAGAGCAGAACTGAAAGGAAGACTCAGTCAGTAACTGGTGATTGGAGACTCAGCCAATAATGACTAAATCAGCTGTGTTCCACCAGCAGCACTAACCAGTAGCACTAACTGGCAGCAATTCTTTAGACATAAAACCTGTATCAACCTTTTTGTTTCTCTTGTATTTCTGAGTAACCTGGACCCCACTTTCATTTAGACAGGTAGCAGTTTTTTTTGTGTATCGTCCAAAATAAGTGTGCCATAAATTCAGGTGCATTTACTGCGTACATATGGAGCAAGGAAAATGCCAGCAGCAGTCCGTAAGACATCACACCACTTTAAAACTCACTTGTTTAGGATACTAGGGATGTTCTGGAGTATCATCAACCCCACTTTCACAGAGACATGTAGTACAATTTTTTTTATGTACAATCCAATTTGACACTTGAGACTTGTATTTTTATTAATAGCTGAATAAAATGCAGTATTTTGAAACAATATTACAAAATATAACTTACTTTAACGTATACTTTAAGTTTTTGTGAATATTTTATTTAGGTATTTTACCGTTTTTGTGCAATTTCTTATTTTTTTTTTTTTGTGGAGGACTTCTATTATGACAATCTTAACCCGGAAGTGCTTTTCGTATTACTGTTGGGTAAAAACATGGAAGTGTGTGAGTAAATATGAATTAACAGTTTGGAGAGTACTGCAATGGCAAAACACACGACCACGGGAAAAAGGCTCATCATTGAAGACGGTGCGTTATTTTCCCTTTAGACTTATGCTGTTCTCAGTTGTGAAATGGTTGTAAAGTTTGCATGAAGAATTGTTAAAATATTGCACATACGTTATGTTGTACATAGGCCATGAGGAATGGTCCGTGGACTTTTCAAACATAGAATACGATTTTCCCTCCGATTTCACTTTTATTTGCCCTTTAGTTTCTCCCTGTATGTCTGTGAAATTCGGCAGTGAACGCTAAAAAAATATGGCTATCACTTTTATAGAAAATCACCCCTTAAAAACAAAATAGTAACTCTTAAAAATACTGTCAAACCTAAATAATAATGAAAAATAACAATAAATCAGGCCAGAAGTGCTTGTAAAACTAGGCCACGTCCTGGGAATAATTTTGGGGATGTTGTTTGTTCACTTCAAGAATCTTTAAGACGATGTTGTAAAATTTTAATGAATTGTAGTGAAAACATTTCTTTTCTGGGGGAAAAAAGGTAGAACAAAACTGATTTATAGGCTTTACATTTTACCATTATTTACATGTTTAGCATTTTAACTGGCACCAGACTTGGATCAAACAGAGGCAGTTTCAATTTAAGAGTTGTAGTCTGTAGTATCTAGTTTTTTTGTACACCTTATTATTACTGGTATACTTATTTCAGATGAGCATCAAGAGGATTCGGATGGGCTGAATCCTTTTTCGTTCAAGGAGTTCATCCGAGGCAAGAACCTGTCCACAAGTGGGGATGCAGAAGGGAGGAAGAGCCCTCTGGCCCAAAAAGTATACAAAACCATATTACACTTCAGCACTTCTGTAGATGTTGTATATGTTTTCATGTGAAAACTATAAAGGTTTTATGTAGCGTCCAGTTTCTCAATATAATGTGACATTAAATTAATTTTCATTGATCAGCTTAGTATATCACATCATAATATTACATTATTACTAGGGTTAGTACTGCAGTACATCTAACATTATTAATGAAAAACAGAGTATTCAGTATGCTTACAGAAGGTTCAAGAATGAGCATCATTGTTTTCTGCACTTCATCTCTGCTGGTAGCTACACGCCACACCAAATCTGCTTAGATCTGTCAATTAATGTGGTGTTGGATGAAGCCCAATGCCTAGTTTAATCTTCATTGTTGAATATTAGGCAAACTGTGTTCCAAATGGTGAAGGTTTGGATCAAACTCTCTGACTGTAACATCCAGTGTTAAGGAGGTCACTGAATGCCTCAAAGTGGACCTTCAGTGCCTCAGAGAAATGATCTTGAACACTGATCCCCACAGTCATTTTTATTCGGTTTAGAAACCGAGATAGGGCCCTGTTGTAACAGTCTTATGCGCTGTGCGCTAATCACCATGATTTATTGCATCAGCTTAAGCCTATTCATGGGTATAACAAAGCCATTTCATTAGATGAAGATGGAGTGTATTGTGAGATGGAGAGTATTCCTAATGTAAAGTAAGCTACATCCCAATGTAAACTATCTAATCCAATTAAATTAGATTGTAATTGGATTAGATAGGACTAATTGGATTACCAATTAGTTTGATTGGTAACTATCTAATTTTATTATGATTAAAAAACATTGGCTGAACCTAGTTAAGCATTGTTAGGGATTGTACCTTTGAATCTGTTGTTCACAACACATCTACACATCTACTACACATCTGTAGTTGGAATCACAACCTGTAGATTGTTAGGCATAAAAATGGATGATTTCCAGTACACTATCCACCAACACCTTTTAGCTGATGTGTGATATATTGAGAACCTTTTCCACAAACTAAAGTTACCTATCGCTAGCTGGCAATTGTTTGATAACAGGCTAGTGCCAGCTTTTGGAAAATGTTTGCCTGGTCATCTTATGGTGAGTTATTGCAGTGGTGTCAGTCTCTTTGTTGGGATTTTAATGCTCTGGCCTGTTTTTCCATATATGGATTTCCACCTCAGTGTTTTGTGCCTGATTAGATGAACATTTGTGGATGGCTTCGGGAGGAGAGCTGACCTATGCCAAAGCCATAATTTTTCTCTTTCACTCATTTCCTTTCACCATGGCCAGTTAAACTAAGGTGTGCTAAATGCAGCCAAAAATGATAGCCTACAGCTTTCCCTTTTGCTTGAAAACAGTAACACAAATAGGCCAAATTTAGGGTGCATAAAGTTGTTCATATACATTACAAATACAACAAAACATTTACATTAAGCTAATCATTAAATCATTGAAAACAGAATGTTTAAATCTCTTGTTTTTATATACTATATTCAAATATATACAGTATATTGAATAAAATAAAAATATCACCGAACCCTAATATTAAGCCTTGGTATGCAGAGTATCTTCCACAATGTGCAAATGAACAGACAAATAAAAATTACAGATATAATTCTTTTCCTTTTGCTGATCAACTTAAACCATGAAGTAAATCCTCATGTTGTCAATGTTGTATGGCACCAATCCTTACAATGATTCCTATATGATATAAGGATTTGTGCCATATATGGGACTCCACACTGCTTCACAGGATAAAATATTTAGTTAATGAGCTCTTTATAATACTGAATTTTTCACTTTTCAGAAAATGTATGGCAGTGCTCTCATGGAAGAGGAAGTTGACTTCTCTTTCAGTCACAGTGACCCTCATCTCCACGATCCCCTCCTGACTGACTCTGTACCATTTCCACATTCCACTGATCATGAGAGAAATGAGTGGGCAGGTAGCTATGAGCCATCTGCCATCGAAGAGGCACATGACTTTGAACTGTCTCGGATATTGGGAAAAGATGATGATGAGAAGAGGACAACAGATTCATGGCAGCTGGATAAGGAGTATTTACAGGAGGCTTGCCAACCCAAGAGGACCTCTATGAGCCATGACAGAGACCAGGATACTTCAAAGCCTGACAAGTCTCTCACGGTTAAGCAATGCAGTGCAACAAATGGAAACAGGGACCAACGAAAGGTGATTACTATTTTTATTTATAGGCCTTTAAAAGGAAGTCAAATAAGTCAAAGAGGTGTGCAAGGTTAAAATGAATGTCATTTGTTAACAATAGTGGAATATGCAATATTACAGAATGTGATGTGGAATGTTGCACAGGACGTTGTACTGACGAGTCTCCTTGAACCAGTCCATTTTTTCTATACTCTATATCCAAAGGTCAAAGGAAATCCCCATATCATCAAATAAATACAGTCACTGCAAACTGGCAGTGAAACAATGACCCAGCTTGTGCTCTATTTTCCTTTAAGTTGCTGATATGTGTTTTTCCAGCTCAGAGAGGAGAATGCACAGCTCAAGAACCATGTGAAGGAGCTGCTTAAGAAGTCTGAGGCTGATGCTCAAAGGTAGTTGCAAAACTATAACCGTTTTCTATGGCTCAGTGTGCATGTATACCCACATCTTCTTAAGCAAAGGTGCTGAAGCAAATGGAACAGTGAAATGTTTGTAATTAGGTTCAATATATGGGTGTCCCACAGGATCAGGGGTTTGACAGAGGAGCTGCACAAGCAAAGGGTGAAAGAGGAAAGGGAGGCTCAGGCATTGGAGACCATGGTGCACTCTGTGGAGCAGAACCTGCAGCAGATGACTGTACATACCAGTTTGAATTTCTTAAGAAACATTGATTTTTTTTTTACGTTTCACAATCTTAAGTACACAGATGGGATCCATATTCTGAATGTTGGCTTTGAGAATGATATAGTGGTAAAATAATAGCCAGTCAGGTTGCATGAATTAAAACTTAGATTATTAAGGAATTGTTTTATTCTTTAAAACTTTCCCCCAGAAACGAGCCATTAAAGCTGAAAGCAGTGCTTCAAAACTTAAACAGGAGCTTCTCCATCTGCAGGTATGTATTTTCCCTCGGAAATGTATTTTCATTTGTAAGAATTTTGGCTTTTTGTTCACACATTTGTAAGAGTATACACTCATAACAATTTGGTAATGAAAAACTGAATTTTACAATTATGATGAAAAAGAAAACTGTTCAGAATGTGTTACTCTGTTTAGTAAACACAGAATGGAATGCCATCTTCAAAAACACCATTGCGTTTTATTTAATGATTTATTTCATTTATTTAATTGGTAGATCACATGAGACCTCCTGTCTATTTATGAGCTGTGCTGATGAATCAGTTTTGGCAAGGAATTCAAGAGTTTGCATAGCCAAGCCAATCAGAGGGTGATTAGGTTTCCCCATGTAGTGATCCAGCATGAGACTTTGACCAGGACATTGGGGTCAACACCAGTACTATTCTGAAAAGTGCCTATAGATGTATAATGACCACAGTGAGTGCAAAGGACAGCACTGTATACAGCAGTGACCCCATCATTGTGGTGGGACATTGTATTTCTATTTGGTTCAGAGGAATGAGAGCCTCCAAATGGCATACCAACACCAGTATGGAGAAGGCATTTCTTAAGATCTAAACCCTTTGCTTAAGTGTCTTTAAACATTTATACATCTATATTCAGGTGCAGTTGTGCTCATAAGTTTACATACCCCTGGCAGAATCTGTCAGCTGTTTCTAGAAAACATGAGTGATCATGCAAACACACATTGCTTGTATTTAGAAATAATGCTCAGATTAAACTATTAGTCATCACAGAATAGTACATTTATTATAAAAATCATAATAATTGAAATAACTCAGAGGACCTTACCTTGGTGCTTAATGTTGTGTGTTGCCCCCTTGAGCATCAATTACAGCGTGCAGCCTGTTGTGATAGTTGTGAAGGGTCCCTTTATTTTTTCAGGTGGTAAAGATACCCACTCTTCTTGGCAAAATGCTTCCAGTAAATTTTTTGGTTGCCTTGAATGTACTGCATGTTTGAGTTCTACCCAAAGTCACTTAATGATGTTGAGGTCCAGGAACTGCAAGGGCCCCTCCAGAACCTTCATTTCCACTGCAACCATTGAAGGGTTGACTTGTCCTGGTGGTTTTTTATCATTGTCATGCTGGAAGGTCCAAGTGCACTCCAAGCGCAGCTTCTGGGCTGATGCATGCAAATTTTTTTCCAAGATTTTTTGATAACCTGCTGCATTTATCTTGCCATCAAGTTTTACCAAATTTCATGTGCTGCTGTAGCTCACACACCCCCAAAACACCAGAGATCCACCTCCATGCTTCATGGTAGGGATGGTGCATTTCTCTTCATCTCTCCAAATATAACTTTTGTACTTGTTACCATAAAGCTCACTTTTTGTCTCATCACTCCAAATTACTTAATCCAGAAGTCTTGAGGTTTCCCCTCTCCCACCAATTCAGGAGGAGGCAAGGATGAGCATGTGACTCCTTTGATTCACATGATGACAGCCCCTTACTGCCACACTGCAGATGCACCACTATTTACAACAAAGTCAGAATTAGGCTTTGACGATGTGACTGGGTAATGACACTCATTTAACTTTAATCTTTCACTTCAGAGTACAGTTACACAACTCAGTTCATACTCCTAAATCTTGCTCTATGCTCATTTAAGATGTTGCACAATACTGTATATGCTGTGCTTAAAACTAATGTTTTCTCAGGGCCAACTGGAAGGGTACCGAAGAGAAAATGAGAGACTTCGAGCTGCAGAAACAACTGCTTTGAACACCATGAAGCACAATTCACAGGTTGCTTCAGCATATCTCAACAAAGCTGCCAACAATGCAAAGGCTTCCATAAGGTGAATTGCCATGGGTTTATTATATTCAGTGTAATTTTTTAAAGTGCAATAAGAAGCTGTATCAGTTCATGAAGAACAAGAATGAAATAATGAATTTATAATCTGGGGGCTCCCAAATGGTCAGTAGAGCTAATCATGAGTGTAGGTGTTGCTCTGTTGTTTCTGTTGGCAAAGGAAACTTTTTTTGCAGTGCATTGGAAAGCCTTTGGATTCAGACTTAATTATACTGTGATACCACATCATTTTGGTGTGTAGTGTCAAACCGCCTTCCGACATATGTATATATTTAAAAATGTTTTACAGAATACTATTTTTAATAAGTGTGTACTAAATTCCCTGTCAAGAAAAATTAAGGGAGTACATTCAATGTATGTAACACAGTGCATTTCTATGATCACCTTTTGAAATATTTTGCCTGCCATACTGCTCAACACCCAGGCCCCAACTAAAATTAGTTCCTGTCAGTCAGTGATTGGAGAGACAAAAAATTGAAATGATTCTACAAGTAAGACTTTGAGTCATAATTCATGTGTGTTCCGCAAAATGCGTACATGATGAATATGAATACATCTCTGCTGTTAGCCTTTCAGTTTAGTCTAAAGCACAAAGCACATATTACTGATCTGCTGCTATATCTTTCTCGTCTGTACATTTTTGTTTACCCATGTTATGAAAATTAATTGTCTCTTGTTTCTTTCCACAGGCAGTTACTAACAGAAGCAGAGACAATTGATCTTGTCTCTCAAATGCTGTGTTCCATTGATAAGATCTCTGAGATGCACTCTGAAGACCGGTGATTTTCATAGTATTTCAGAGACAATATAGTAAGGAAATGATTTAATGCCAACTGAAAGGAAGTCTAAAACGTATGGTAAAACTTAAACAATAAATATATTTTATATTTATAAATATAAAAGTGTATTAAAAGTTTGTCTAAATATGACACACACTATTCTGGTTTATAGTTAGGTATATTACATTTGTACTATCATTGCGCTTCTAAATGCTTTTGAAAAGTATACTTAAAATTCATACGTTTCGATTGTAATTTTGTCTTTAATTATTCTAACACTACATGTTATGCTCTTATTAAAGTGTATTTGAATACATACCCTTGTCCTGAAATTCACAAATATAAGTTTTTACCCCACCTGAACTGTGTAGCCCTCCACAGGAGCCCTCTTCTGCCAATTCATGAGAACAGGGTCTGTGCTGATCAACTGGCAAATGTCTTTTCCAATATCATTAACTTGTCCTGGTCCCAGGCTACAGTCCCCACATGCCCCAAATCAGCAAGGGAATGGCCCTGTTCCACTCCTGCCATCCTCGACCAACAGATTGTTGGCCATCGCTCTGCACATTGCTGTAGCCTACCTGAAGAACCAGGGAAAATATGTTACTATAAAACTGTTACTTTAACTGTGTAAAATGCACTGTGTTCAATTTGGTTTACTTAGATTTGTCCTTGGTTAAATTTATTTTATTCTATTCCAGATTTTTCACTATATTTTGTCTGTCTTTTTGTGTGTATTTAATTATGGGATTTGCTCAACTCAATTTTATTGTGTAATGATGACAAAGGAACTGATTATCTAAATCATTTCAAACACACTTTTATTTAAACATATGATTGTATCAAGAAAAACCATTACATTGTATCTTCCCACCAGAGAATAGGCTTCATCAAAAGGTTTCTACATGCAACAGAAAGGTGTCCCTGTCTGAAAATTAAATCAGTCTGATTGTAAAGTATGATTAGTCATAAATGCGACATAAATATGACATAAATACGGTGGCATTGAAATGCAAAAAACAAAAACCTGCAGTCCTGAGGTGCAGATGCAACATACAAACACAAAACCTGCAGCCCTGAAGTGCAAAACAGAAAAAAAAGAAAAAACAAAAACTTGCAGCTCTGAAGTGCAAAACGCAAACACACAAAAAGAAAATGCAAATGATGAAGACCTGAGGTTCTTTGCGTTTTCTCTTTTGTGTTTTGCACTCCAGTGCCACTTTACTTAAATCTGCAGTTAATTTTTAGCCATCTAGCTTGTCAGCTGACCTTCTTTTGCCCAAGTTATTCTAACTAACAATAACTGGAAGGATACGTTTATTTTGTTTGTCATTTTTAATCGTTATCCATGTAGGCTAGCTTTTATATTGATGGCTCTGCTTCAATTTTGCCTTCAGACAGAAGTTGCATTAAAACATAGACACGTTAGGTAGAGAACGTTAGCTTCCTGAGGCGCGTCCCAGTGGGAGAGTGGTTCGGACAGATGGTACCACTTAATATTACAGAGAAGAAATCAGGGATGTAGCCACGATCACCCCACTCATGGCAAAACACGCACATTTTGGTCGTGTTGAAACGTTTTATTCAGTAAGTGAAGTCTTAACAGATGATTTTTACGCAGTATACTTCGCCATGTATAGACGATTGTTTTACACAGTTTGTCCCCAATGGCTTGCCATCGTTATAGACTTCCGCGTATTCCTACGTCATTGTAAATGATGTTGATGATATTGTCGAGCTAGTCAAGATGGCAGACGTAATGAATGTAGGAGTGAATTTGGAAGCATTTTCACAGGCAATAAATGCCATTCAGGCGCTTCGTTCAAGTGTAACGCGGGTATTCGACTCTTTGAAAGATGGAATGAAAAATAAGGAAACTCTTGAAGGGCGGGAAAAGGTTTTTACCACTGAATTTCAGGACAACTTGCAGGCGGTAAACCGGGATCTGAAGTGAGTGAATGTCAGCTGCCGTAAACCATGCACATTAAATTGGCTGGTTAACTCGCCATTAATCAACACATATATTTCAATATTTGAGATGTTTCAAAATAATTGTAATTGTTGTAATTTTTTGGTTCATAGATATTCCCCTGACTATTTTTGTTTACATAATCTGTTCAAAACAAACAATAGATTAAACAAAAATGTTTAATCTTTACATTATATTTCGTTTCTTTGTGATAAATGCACTCGTAGACATGAGTTTAAAAGCACTAATGGCAGAAAACTGGCATCTATCGCGATAAGGTATCATAATACACTAATAATATTTTCATTTTTTTTCTTGTCGTCATGATTCTGAGATCTACCTTAAAAGTTACAAAATCCCTGACATAGGGTTAGACCAACTTTCACTCAGAATGTTCCTGATATTAATTTTGACACATTTTCTGCTGTAAATTCAATAAAATCTTTGTGATTTGTCAGAATGTCAGAGAAATTTGAATGTTCAGACTTTTGTGCTTTTTCATAAACAAAGCTTTTTTTTGCTTTTTAGCTTTTTTGCTTACTGTTTGTTCAGGGGTAGTTGGAAATGTAGTCTGATTTATGTGGCAAAATAAAAACATTATTTTCCCTAAACTTGCATGCAGTTGGCAAGGTGAAAAGTACACCACATACTGTATATCAGTAGTGTACTAAAAAGGATTGTTAACTTGTTGTTTTGATGTTACATAGTGAATTGGAAAGACTAAGTAACCTGGTTGGCCGGCCATCTGAAAGTCATCCCCTTCACAACAGTGGTTTGCTGAGTTTGGATCCAGTTCAGGACAAGACCCCACTCTATAGTCAACTATTGCAGGCATACAAGTGGTCAAACAAGGTAAGCTAAATCTCATGGGAGAAGTAGGTACTGATTTGTTTGACATGATCCATTATAGTCTTTCAATGCAGCAGTCCATCAGTGCATTGAAAAACTTTGAATAAATCAATTGTGGGTTGGATTTCTTGTTTATTTTCTATGGAGTACATAGGCATATGCATATTTCTTGGACATTTCATGTTATTTTAATCGACTTGCAGCATTCTTTGTAAAAATAAAATTGCCCACAAATTGACTTTTTTTTCTGTTTTTAAACCCAAACCAAATTTACCAGCCCCACTGCAGCAGCCCTCTCCCACAGACTCAGGAAGGAGCAGCAGGTCTTGTGTCTGTCTCTGATTCACTATTGACATAATTCCATCAGTTTAAACCTGTTGGTAATCAGATACTGATTATGTCATTGGACAGTCATCAAGTCAGCATGTTTTCAGTTCAAAATCATACTGGGTACTAGGGGGCGATTACACTGATGAACCTTCAGAGTTTTACTCCCATTTTTTTCTCAACAAGGCTGAGCCTGGTGTTGCCTCGCCAATGGGGACCTCCAGCCACTGCTAGTAATGGCACACTTGAGACTCAAGACTCAATTACCGGAGTCAGTTGCACCTAGAGAAGAGCTGAGGGTCAAAACGTTGGATAAAATAAATCGCATTTGGAACATAACTGGTGTCCACCCCTTTTTCTTCATAATCAGCACCTAAGCATATCACAATGTGTTGCGGGAATTTAATTGTTTTAATATAGTAAGCCGATAACTGTATAGAAATGTAGAGAGCAGAGAAGTGCGCACATTTGGCTCTTGCTGCAGATCAGTGATGTCATGCATAATACAAGCAGGGAGCAGTGAATCCAGTGTGAAGCACCGCACCTCTTTGGGCACTGTTTGTTTTGTTGATGTCAAAATGAGTCACTGAGATGTTAGGAGGGATGTTTCTTTACCAAGGAAGAACAGGAAAAATGCATATTTTAAATGTCATGTCAGGAAGTTAATCACATGTTGAATTTTTTCTCCATGTCATGCAATCCTACCATTGGTTCTATTAATTATCTGTTACAGCATGTTTCTATTGTTGCTTTTCACTGTAGCCACAGGTGAAACTAATGCTATTAAACTATTAAATACCTTAATTTAAAATACTTCATAGATGTCTGGTAAGCAAAATTGAATTCACACCCTCCAACCAATAAAAAATAAGAAAATTAGTGCAGCTGTGGTATAAATGTAGCTTTTATACTCCTGTCACATTTTCCTTAATACATCTTTATTTGTCTTTTTGTAGTTACAGTACCATGCTGGTCTGGCCTCCAGTCTTCTCAACCAGCAATCACTTAAGCGCTCAGCTAACCAGATGGGAGCATCTGCCAAGAGACGTCCCAAAGTCCAGCCCAGCACTCTGGTGTTGCCGCCGCAGTGAGTACAGCCGCCCAACCTTGCAAACCAAAGTGTTTCTGCTGCTTTTGTTAGGATTTAATGCAAAATTTGTGAGTCAGTACAACTTAGGGGTATTGCTGTTGGAACCCTGTTGTTGATGTCATTGTCAGTGCTGTAATAAGCACTCAAATGTATCGAAGGGAGGAACTCTTTTTACAAATTTTTTTTTATTTAATATCAAGTAGCATGTACCATAATTAATTAGGTATCATCTTAATCATCCACTAAGATCTGTTACTAAAAGGCATTATCTATTAAAAATGAGGCTTGATTTGAGGCTTTTCCTCTGGCCAGCTAATTCAGCAGGTCTTTATGGGCATGGCTGGATTCTGTGGGCATGGACTCCTTTGAGACTTGCCTTAACCCCATTTACATCAGTCTTAGCCTGTTATCAGCTCCATTTCAACCAGGTCTAGACATCCCAGTTCAGAAAATTCAGAAACTTCAGAAATATATACATTTTATAAAGATATTATAAAAGGACAATAACACAAGGCCAGACAAGTTAGAAATAAATATTTTTTCAGGCATAAGCACCCCATTGAGTTATTATCAGTTTATCATGTAATTTGCATTACTCAAAATTTTGACAAGAAGACTTTGAAATAGAAGAAGTAATGGAGGAAGAATATTCATTTTTACTGAATCAATTCTATGACTAAGGCTCAGGAAAGAAATCCTGAAAAGAGTTCTATCTCTGTCTTTTTGTCATAAGGGGACCATAATTAATTTCTGCCAATGTAGAGATTTCTTTTGGTAAGTATATTCCTAAGTATTTCAATAAATTTCTCTATCTTGTGGTTGTTTTGAGGATGCATGGTTAAAGGTCAGCATTTGTTGTTTTTTTTTTTCTTTTTTTTGTTTTTTTTTAACCTTTTATTTATGTATGCACATTTACCAAAAGTATCTAAAAGCTGCATCAATTGAGGAAATGAGTTCACATAAGCATACCAAAACAACATCAGAGCCTCACACAGCAGAGCCTTGTGTTATTATTTATGTGAATTAGTCCTATCAGTTTGTCTTATCCACCGGCTAAGAGGGTCCATGTAAAGTGAAAATAATAGAGGGGGACATCGGGCACCATTGTTGTGTGCTGCGCTCTAATGTCATAGAGTGGTCATGGACCAGTAATATCACTTCTGGAAATAACCTGTTTTTCAGTTATTAAAAAAAAAAAAGCTGCGTGGTATTATTTATTTAATAGTTGGGGTTGTTTTACATTGCTATCAGGGAGCGCAAGAATTAGTGTCCAAAGTAACGGTTTTTTATTGGTTAGTTGTTTTTGTTACGTATTTTGTTTTTGTTCATGATTGTGTGGGTACCTTGTAAAGGATCACTGTAATTCTGCTAGTGATGGGCTCTAAAATGGCGATGTTCCATATAGCTTAGGATTTGTTGAAGGGAGTTTTTGTCTGAAAATGACCAATATGTGTCGAGAAATACAGTTACGGTCAAAATTATTAGCCCCCCTTATGAAATCAAATAAAACCTTATCCTTCCAATGACATGGGCCATAACCTTAAGTGTTTATAGTTTGTGTGTGTCCACAAGAACAAAGGCAACATCTGCATAAGGTCAAATGAACATTTTTATTGGTTTGCTGAACTGAAACAAGAAAAATGCAAAAAATGCAATGGTCAAAATTATTAGCCCTCTGACAACTAATAGTCAATAGTGTAGCCTTTCTGATCCAAAACTGACAACAACCTCTTCTGGTAGTTTCTAACTAAGTTGGCACATGTCTCCTGAGGGATTTTAGCCCATTCTTCCTTGGCAAATTGTTCAAGATCATGCAAATTGCTTGGTCTCCGAGCATGGACCCGAACCTTGAGCTCCCACCACAGATTCTCGATAGGATTGAGATCAGGGCTCTCAGAGGGCCACTCCAGAACCTTGATTTTGGTGTTTTTTAGAAAGTTTTTGATGAACTTTGATGTAAGCTTCGGGTCATTGTCTTGTTTGAATACCCAGCGACAACCTAACCCTAGACTGTCTGCAGATGTCTTGATGTTAGCCTTCAAAATACCCACATAATCCTCTTTTTTCATGGTCCCATGCACCCGAACAAGGTTTCCTGTCCCTGAAGCAGAAAAACAGCCCCACAGCATTATGTTGCCACCACCGTACTTAGGGTTGAAGGCCTCGCCCTTCCTTCGCCAAACAAAAGCAGCACCCATATGCCCAAACAGCTCAGGTTTGGTTTCATCAGACCAAAGGACAGACTTCCAAAACTCACCCTTATGCTTCAGATTGTCTCTGTCAAAATTCAGTCGGGCTTTAATGTGCCACTGTGACAACAATGGGGTTTTTCTTGCACAATGACCACAAAGTCCACCACGATGAGGAACCCTCACAACAGTTTTGCATGAAACATCAAGTCCAAAGGAAGCCAGTTCAGCAACAATCATCTTTGCAGAGGTCTGGGGATTCTTGTTGACATCTCTGATTATATTTTGCTGCAAAGTTTTAGAAATCTTGCGTTTTCTACCTTATTTTTAACAGACTTTGTGTCTTTGTGCTTTGCAATGATGCAACACACAGCTGTTCTAGAAACCATGAAACGTTTGGAAATGGCGGTATATCCGATCCCCTTGAAGATGAAGATCCACTATCTTCTGTCTGAGGTCCAGACTGATTTCTTTACTTTTTGGCATGATGATATTGCTTCTTACGAAGATTATAGAGTGACCCTGGAGTATCCCTTTCATTCAAGTGGTCAAGTGATACTAACTCTGCTTCTTGAAGTCACGTAAATAAGGTTCAATGCTAATTGATTGCTCAGGTATGTTTTCAAACCTAATTGACTGCTAAGGTGTGGTTTCAAACCCAGTTAATTTGTTTTGAAAGCACAAAATCACATGGGGGCTAATAATTTTGACCATTGCATTTTTTGCTTTTTTCTTGTTTCAGCGCAGAAAACCAATAAAAATGTTCATTTGACCTTATGCAGATGTTGTCTTTGTTCTTGCGGACACACACAAACTATAAACACTTAAGGTTATGGCCCATGTCATTGGAAGGATAAGGTTTTATTTGATTTCATAAGGGGGGCTAATAATTTTGACCTTAACTGTAAGGAAGTTCAAAGATACTTTTATCAAGTTACAATAAATAGAGTGGCATCTTATCTTTTTGCAGTCAAGGAATTTTTTGGTGTAACAAATAATTGATTTTGAAATTTGTGATTTATATTAAAGATTCAAGTTGAATACAATGGTTCGTAATAACGAACACATACACTACTTTGTGATGCTCATGAAAACATTCCATGGCTTCGTCGGTTCGAGCCCTTAAGTGTTTTATATGCATAGAAAGGTAAATATATATACTAAGACAAACAGAGTAACTAAATACAAACCGTATGTACCTGTTCCAACTTTCATACAAATTTTCCTTAAAGACTTAGGAACGGATATTTTTCGCAGTCCGGCGACAGGCTGTAATTGCATTGACAGTGAACATGAACACAGAGAAGCTTTTAGGGAATCACAGCAAGATTCAAAACAGCCTATTACAAGATGGGGCAAAATTATTATTCAACCCACCCATGATGAAAGCATGTGGGAGCATCTGATTCTCCAGATGTAATCTTTAGACAGCAAACATTGGATGATGAAAGCCTGGAAAAGGTTCTCTGTTAAGTAATGACCATTTATTAATTTGTCCCATCACCACATTTTCAGTTTACCCAAATGACCTGGAGGTCCTCACACCTAACTACTTTTTGCAACTCAAAAGTAAGCCTGTCTTACCTCCTGGTTTAATAAGGAAAACTTTTGTTCCAGAAGGTGCGGCAAAGTCATTATCTAACCAGCATATTCTGGAAAAGATGGATCAGGGAGTACCTTCTTTGAATGAAGGAATAACAAAAAGGGGAATGTCTTAAGATGAAATATTTCCCTTGGCTGCAATCCAATGTGTAAAATGTTCTGCCCTCACATTCTTCCCCTGCAAACTTCTCATGAGAATGTGACACACCAGCAAAATAACACAAATACACACCCTAACCAGCATGGAGGAGCAAGGGGGTCATTCCATATTGATTTTGAAAACACCTGTCACAGATCTTTGTGACATGTTGCTAGTTGATACATAGTGTTTCAAAGATGAGGTTTTAGACTTTGTTTGCACCAACTGAAATACAGTATCAGCAATCATTAATGTTTTCCTCATGTCGTCCAGGTATGTGGATGATGTTATAACAAGGATTGGAAGAATGTTTCCTGATATGACGATTGAGCTCTTTAGACCCAATGGAACATCAGCAGTACTTCTGGTAAGATTAATCAAACATACCCTACACACAGTCCTTTTCATAGCTAATCCACTCAAGAAGTTCCTCAAAATTATTTTTTATTGTGGCTGCTTCCTCATGAGTGTATATATTTCAACTCAGGTAGGGAAGAAAGGAAGTTTGCACACTTATTTAAATTCAGTTTCAAATATTTGTTTTAACTGCAAACCATTGCTTTAATTGCAATTATTCTGAAATGATTTTTCAAAGCATCAACAAACTGGAATATAATGCAGGCCTCTTGTCTGATAATTAACCCAACTAATGTTTATTACTTTTTACTTTTTAAACTTTTTTTTTGTTTTTTTTTTTTTTTTTTTTTTTTACACATACCTTATGTGCTCTTTGCTAAAATCAGATGTGTAAAAAAAAAAAAAAAAAACAGCGCATCTATCGGCATAGTTCATCACATCACATCAGAATTGTCATGTCTGAGCCATTATAATTTTAAGGTAAAATATACAAGTGAAGTAAAATGCCAATGAAGATTTGTATACGCCAAAACAGCAAGTCAGTATAAAGTTCATGTTGCAACACAATTTCCATGTGGTCCTATTTTTTTTTTTTTTTTTTTTTTTTTACAAATAATTCACATTCAAGTGACCAAACAAAAAGTGTCTCTCCCACTGCACCCTATTTGACATGGACATTGCATGCACAACAAACATTCTAAAAGTTGAATATCTGAACTAAACAGTTCCTATCTCTAACTACACATTGATTACATAGGGAGGAGAAACTCGGCTTTGTAACAATACTATAATTTTTATTGATGTATAAAATGAATGATACATTGTTAAACCTACAGGACTTTCTATTTAACAATTTTAGTAAATGGTCTAAAGCATATGGCACAACTGCAATTAACGTGTCTGAATCCACTTTGCCTAGTGTTACGATGGATTGTTTCAGTGCAAACTAAAGCACAAGGACCAAAAGGTTTGAACTTAGTCTGTTAAGTAAGAATAGGTGTGTTCTGGGAACCAGTCAGAGTACCATCTCTAACCAGCGGCACATGGTTTTCCACCTTCACAGATTGCAAATATAATGACAGAAGAAACAAGAGATTCACAACACACCTATATGCATCAGTGTTTGAAAGAAATATGTCATTATTAGACTGATACTGTGTACCATGTTTGAATGCTGTATCTGGGTGACTTAGGTCTTTCTTTGTAGGGTTCTACTGTAGTAGTAGTACTAAGAATAACTGTACTGACATCGATAGATATCGAAGATAAAAAATAACACAGAATTTCATTCAGTCTTAAGCAACATTTCTTTGCCAACAGTTGGTCACTTGGAGCTAGGTGAGCTGAACAAATTGTACCTGACCCTTTTTTTTTCCATCTCTGTTTCAGGTAACTTTAGGAAAAGTGCTAAAAGCCATTGTCGTGATGCGAAGCCTATTTATTGACCGTACTATTGTGAGGGCATTCAATGAGAATTTATATGCTGAAGATGGTAAGGTAGGTTGAGTTGCAGCAGAGCTTAGGCAGAAACACACAAGTGCTTTGTGACATAAGTTTTGTACATGGTGGGTAACTTCAGTAAACCTCACACACAGGCAATTACAGAAGTATTTTTGGTTAAATAGCCTGTTTTGGTGTCCATCGTAAGTGTTAGATCTTGATTATGAATTAAGAATCCTCTGGTCAAGTATTCTTTTTGGAATTTGTAATTACAATTAAGGTCTATTGTACATCTATTGTAAACAGGTTTATGGGGAGTTTTTTCATTCACAGTTGTCATCAGTCAACCTTCAGTCATCTTATTTTATAGCACAGTTAATACCATTGTGGCATAATGCTTCATCAGCTGCATGCCACGTTAAACCACTCATGACCATGATCTATATTGATCAGTGTAAAATCCTCATTGGCAATGAATGTGCAGTCATGGAGTTTGTATTACAGTTAATAAAGTATTGCATGTTCAGTGGTCAAGGCTGTTAAATCTTTCATTTTGTGGGACCACATAATTTCATAAGTCCATAAAAATAACTTGCTGTTAAAATCTTTTTACAGCTGGACATCTGGTCAAAGTCCAACCACCAGGTTTTTCAGAAGGTGAGGCAACTACATTCCTTGTGTTTTCCTATTGATTTATGTGAGGAATTCTGGTTTTTCAATGAAAGGAAAACAAAAAGGTATGGACAATCATCTTTCTGATGCTGGGGTGGACTCGGACCAGGCAATCCCAAACTTCAGGACAAAGACAGTGACCTGCCAAGATAGTGAACACTGTGCCATACGTTAAAATAACAACAATAATGGTGTACAGACTGTAATCAGTAACAAAATAACCCTGTATGCCTCTCAAAAAAATCTTCTCAAAAGTACATCTGACTTGGGCTGGGCAACATAATCATATCAGTACATTGAATTTGTGACTTTTTGAGCACTAGTAACTTCTCTTGCATGTGGTGTTAGGTGTTTTTACTGATTGTTTTATTGAATCATACCTCCAAACTTCAGAAGCCTTGTTAAATTCTTCCACAGAAGAAAAGCATCACTTGTAGCTGATGTATCTAGTGTTGATTAACTTACCTTAACTACAAATACATGAAGGGGGTGAGCGATCTTTTACAGTGATAGGAAGTTATTTCATTCAATCCATTTGAATTACATTTTATTCAAAATTGCCTATTCTACCTTTAAATATGATTTCTACCCTCACATCTTATTCACATCTGAAAGCGTGCCCATGTCTTTTTCCCATTGGCTGATGCATGTCTGTGGTCAATTGTATTTTAGGTTACAGATCATGCCACTACTGCTCTGCTCCATTACCAGCTCCCTCAGATGCCTGACGTGGTCGTAAGGTCCTTTATGGTGAGTACTGTATTTAAAAGTGAAACTCAACACCTTACTGAAAAGACTTACAAATATTTTTAGAGGGAGTAATGAATCCTTAATAAAAGATGTAAAGCGTTAAACACAATATATCGTGTTAAGATCAGTTTGCGAGATCTCTTAAGGACCTCTTCTGAGTAGTGGATGGACATGGATTCACATTAATAGCTAACATTAATTAGGTGTTATACAATCAAAATTTGTGAGTGAGTTTCCACAAAACGTCTGTCCCATCCGCAGCTTCTTCTTTGTGCAGTATGTATTGACACAGTGTAAAACAAAAATGGTAGCAACAATGTTAGAGCCAAATTTTATATAGTGAACTAGGACGCCAATAATTCTGTAGTAAGGTGACTCGTTCATGTGGTGCATTAGATATCTGTAGCAGGTAGATGGGGCCCTAAGCCCTCCAATTTAGATAATGTAAATTGGAAATATAAGTGTACAAAGGTATGTCTTTTGGCGCAATTGTGAAAGAATTGTCTGGGAGATTAGGCATGAGAAGAGGCATTAGAAAGCATGGATAGAAAGCTAGTTCACCTAAAGATTCATTTTACAAATCACTTATTCAGAGGCATCTAAAGCTGAGGCAATTTCATTATTTCCCATCTTTTGAGGATTTTGCTATTTTACTATCAACTTAAGCACTTTTTCACATTAAATAAATGTAACACCAAAGTGATGTAAACAATGACAGCCTTTGTTGCAAAAGACCTTTCTAAGGCCAATTATGGCATTTTAAGGGGCATACTACTGTGGTAATGCCTTAACTCTCTATAATTTTCTTTCCTCTGTGTCTTAACGAGGTAGAATTTGTTTCTGTTCACCCAGTCTTCTGAATGGACTGGGTTTTGTGCTGGTGTGTCATTGAGAGGTAGCCATGACCACAATTGCAATTAAATTTGCATTATGGTGTACCAAAGGCGGCTCCCTCCATCCCCTGCAACTCTGTTTTTTTTAATTCTGTAATGCAGTATACCCTGGTAATATGTGGGAGTTATTTGACAGTATGAAAAAAATGCCTACCACATTGTTTTGTACAGCTGATTAACAGGGCAAACAGAAAGTGGTTCTATCTTGTTCATTAAGCACATCGGTCATAAGGAAAGTATCAACACAGTTCAAGATAGTAGTTCTTACACGAACGCAGACAGTGAAAAGTTACTGCTACTGTTACACATTTTCATCAACCAGTTTACGTTTGCTTTCATGTATCTCTGCATATATGTTAATGTAAGAAAAGGAATTCTTCTTTTCCACATGCAAGTTAAATGTTTTTCTCTCTGCGGTTCACAGACTTGGCTGAGAAGCTATATCAAGCTGTTCCAAACGCCATGCCAAAGGTGCGGTAGATATCTGCAGGATGGCCTTCCTCCAACCTGGAGGGACTTTCGCACCCTGGAGGCATTCCATGATAGCTGCAGACAATGAAGAAAATGTATGTTAGTCATCCTCATGGGCATCCTCAGTTGGATGGAAAGCCTTTGGTTGAGATGATAAGTCTGCTTAACTCTACTGACTCTACAAGTTCCACATATTGAAGACTTTAATAACAGGTTGTCTCATAAAAATATTTGTCTCTTTTCCACGTCTGGATTTTTAAAAAATTCATTACGCATCAACCTTTGAACCTCATACATTGACCGTAACAGTGGTTATAGCTCACAATACCTATCTGCCTTTTGAGCACTGTGGATATCAGAAATGGATTTGGGTGTTTATTTCCTTAAAATAAATGTTTTGCATATACTTTTTTTCCCAAAAATGTATAATTTTTTTGTAAGCAGTCTGTATATAGAACTTCCTTTTGTAGACCTAGTTTTGCTACTTCTCAGTACTGCTATCGTTGTTCAACAAAAATAAATTATTCCTGAGTCACCCTCATTGACATGACATTGACATTGTTGTTCCAAATGAAAAAATAGCTGATCACACACCCTAATCTGCACAGCCGTTTCACATTTATTTTCTGTCCTCCTTGCTTTGTAATGCTAACTATTTTGTTCATATTGCCACTCGAGATTTTTGTTTTTTTTTTTGCCTTTTTGAAGATTGTACACTTGTTTATTGTCATCTACTTATAGTAGGTATTTACACAAGACATTGGACTGGTTACATGACAGGGTAGACAGGCTTCAAATGAAAAGAGCCTTTATTAAGTCATTTATGATGTTGAAAAGAAATGGAATAAATAATGTGTGTTGTTTCCCGTTAAAATGTACATCAAGCCATTGACTGGGTAACAAAATACTGATAACAAATGATAGGCTATATTTTATGTTGAAACATTATTAATGCATATTACTAATATGAATTAATTTTAATTTTAATATAACACTACTGAATGGGATTTTAGATGTGCAAAGATGGGGAGACTGCAGTATCCCTTCAGTGCAAAACTGAATTCACTTACAGTGCCCCAGGAAAAACACAGCTAACACTTGAACACAAAAAACCAACCAACAATCAAAAACTGTACAAAACCTTTGATACATTCCCCACATGTAACCTACTCACAATCAGGTCAGCAATTCCTCCTACGCAAAACAGGGCTGCCATGTTATCATAGAGGCCCTACCCACTAGAACATGCCAACTCTGCATTACAAGCATTTATGCATTAAAACAGTTTGTTGTGTCCATACATATTTCCACATGTAATTAATTGAGTTACAGTATTTTTATGTTACATGAGGCAACTGGTAATATGCATTACAACATAAATGTATACAGAAATACAATGAGTAGATCTGACAAATCCATATACTTGTGAGTCCACACACATGCTGCTCCATCGTTCTGGCACTACAAAGACAGCAGTATGATGTAGGCTCATGTCCTCTTGAGATGCCAGAAGAAAAAGCACAAGAGAAACAACAACAGGAGATGAAAGAAGACACGGAAAACTAATTTCACTAATAAATATTTTATTGCATTCCTTGTGTGTGTAGGTGTCATTTTGTAAAGGCTGGAAAGAGAAAGGGAAAAAAGTACTTTTGACCAAATAATATGTGCACCCCCCGCTAAGAAGTGAAGACGGAAGGGAAAGGAAATGAAATGTTGTGTGGTGCTCACCCATGTTGCCCACAGTCAAGGACAGAACTTTCCATCAAACCATCACTATGGCTATAAGCAAAGAAATGTATATGCAAAAGAGACAAATTATTCTTGACTTTCATAAATTAGGTAGTGGCTTCAAATACATAAAACGTTAAATGCCACTTAACAATATTACAGAAATATTCCAAATGTTTAACACTACAACAGTGGTGAACAACCCAGGTGTATTTCCTGATTCTTAACAACTGTAATTGTGATCATGGAAAATTTCTAAAATATTTTTGTCCAAACTATTAAAAAAAATTGATGTGTGGGCTCATTGCCCTTACATATGATGGACATAGCTAGTGATAGTGATTGTGCAAAATATGGCAGAGATATTGATGAATCAACTTTTCAGATTTTGCATAAAATATTCATTTAATGCTGGGGCACTCATGAGCAGCAACATTTGGAATGAACAATGAGCAGTATGGATCTCATTGCTAAGTCCAGTGTAACTCCATGAAGCTGGAAACTTTTCACATTTAAACTGCTCAAAAGATCAGAGCCCAATTATGTGGGGGAGACAGTCTGTTGAACATGCATGTATCTGTATTTCTTGCTTACAGAAAATGTTTTCAAAATGAGCTTGTATTGAACCACCCAATTCAAACTCGAAACTGCTACGACCTCATCTAACTCAGCTCTATCTGAGTAACTGCAGAGTTTAGAGGCTTTTGGCTCTATCAAAATATTGATACAAAATTGTGCTCTTTCCTGTTCCCCTTTTTCCTTTTCTAGGCCCCTCGTTTATGAGTCCTATTGTAAATACTCAGCTAGCTGATCTACTTTAAATACATGCTTTATTTTTTAATTTCAAATACACATAGGATGTTTGGATATCTGCAAACGTATGTGCAGTGTCCCAATCCTTTTTCCAAGGAGGTGTAAAAATGTAATAACAGGAAATAAATGTTGTTACATTATTTAATGATATTTCCACTGCAGAATTCTGATTAAGGTAGAGTTATGGTCTGAGTATTCTGCCCAGGCCCCAGACAGTTGTCTCAGTTTTATTTTCAGCTGTTATCATGATTATTTTGGTTTCAGTGATTATGTTTTTGTCAACCTATCAAGTGTTGGAAAGATGCTAATATATTTATTAGAGATAAAGCATTGACTATTTCAAATAAAGAAATTGTAAACAGCCAGATTCTGATGACTTTACCTTTTGTGCAGCAGGCTGTTGCCCTTAGCAACAGTTGAGTACAGACCTCTTCAGGGGAATTAACATGGAAGCATATGGCATCTAAACAGAAAACAACTATGTCTGCTCTTGGTGTAGTACATAGTGTGTCTTAAAAGGGCTCCAAAAAAAATTAAAATAGATGTCATCATGACCATTTTGGCAAATGTAACTCATTCATTTTAGGTGTGTGGGAATATGGTGTAATATGGTAATCTTGCAGCTTTTTGTCCCAGGGAGGGAATCAGGATGTAGGACATATTTAATAATTAGCATAAGTGCTTTGTACCTGTTTTTGATGCGTGGGTGGTTGTGTGTCCTCTAGAATTGAGATTATAATGTGCATGTTACCCTCCCCCAGTTCTTTCATTGTATTCCTCTTTCCACCTTCCTCCCCTGAACAGCCTCCTCCTGGATGAACCCTGGGACACAAATGCACTGAGCTGGAAAGAGATCTGCACTGAGAACAGCTAGACTGCATCAACCAGCAAGGTCAGTGATTTTGCTCATATCTAGGGTTTAAAACAACCAAAAGGACAGATATTTTAGGTGGACTTCTTAACTCAGCTTATTTGCTTTAAGGTGTTTAACTCATTCTTATAATTACTATAACTATTATTATTATTATTACTATTATTATTATTAGTAGTAGTAGTAGTTATAGTATTGTTGTTGTTGTTGTTGTTGCTGTTGTTGTTGTTTTTGTTGTTACCCATTTTTAGTTTTAGTGGCAGTTCTCAGATAAGCAAGATGAGATGCTACTTTCCATTAACTAGAGTTATAAGTACCATAATAAAAGCCAGACATTTTGTGACCTTTGAAATATTTCTTATGCTCAACAATTGTCTATTATAAAGGTCTGCATTGTAGCTGAAGAAAACATAAACCTTGCTCTTGTTCATAACCACTGATGGTTTTGTCAGTATACAGACTGTGTGCCAGATGGATGAGTCAGATCTTTAAGTGCTTAAGTAGGCAGGGTAACAGCAAATTGTATTTCCAAAAATTCGTTTAAGATAATATGAACTGTAAAATGTGTTTAACCTTAAATAAACATTTTGTAGTCAACAGTTTCTCATTCACTCACTATTCCTTGCTGTGAAAAATAGAGGTTAAAAAGGGCAAACTGTACATATGCTGACATTGTGTTCTTCCAGTTGCATAGGTAACATGACTGTTTTGCATCTGAAGTGTAATTCAATTTGAAGGCCTGTTACCACATGAATCAGACAAGAAATGTATGCAGTTGTTTCCACCATGGGAGTCTATGGAAGAAGCTAATTTGATAGGGCTGACAGCAAAGTTTATATCTGGAGAGAAAGAAGGGCCTGAAATGTGATTTAAAGAGTATGTTTGCTACTTTTTTTATTTTTACAGCATTCTTCAACCTGAATCTCACAATGTGACTCACAAACAGGCTAATCATTTTGCAATAGCGGTGTGCCTTAAACAAATACATTCAAAAAGAATCAGATAAGTTATTTCTCTATAAAGGTAGTAAAAGTAATTACAATGTTTATAATTACTGTGTTTATCATAATGTGAGTAATTATGAAAATGTATAAATAGATGTTTGGCATGGATCTTTATTTTGCCATAGATTTTTATTTTTAAATGTGTCTCATGATCTGTTTGTCCTGTCTTCATTTTATTGAAAGCATAGTCCATTGACTATGACCTCATCCAGACAGCACCACAGATCTAAGGCTGGTGGGCCAAAAAGTATATTTGTCACCCACCAAAAGAAAATAAATACCGTGGTCACAACAGGGTTTAGCCCAGTTACCAAAACAATATCTCAATGAGAGATTTCTGTACACCTGTTGTGTACATCTGATACCAGTTAGGTCCTACCGCAGCAATGTTTAAAATAGTAGTCAAGTGAATTGTGAAGTAAAAAGTGTATATTTTCCAACAATGCAATACAACCCTGGTTTTAATTTGCATGAGCTCTTTTGCTTAGATTACTTTCTTTATGCTGCACCTTCAGAAACACACACCCCTTGTAAGTTCAAACAATATCATACATGTGTAATACAGTGGCAGTGTTCATGTGTGATGATACAGTTTACTTTTCTGTCTTTGGCTAGGAAGTAGTAAAAGCTTGCATCACTCATGTACCCTTTTATTGTGTGAAACAGACAATATCACGTTGGACCAGATAGATATCTCAAGGGATTAAAATGTAAATGAAAGATATGCTTTGGAAATCATGAAATTGACTGTTGATATTGACTATATGGTAATCTTGGACCCCTCTGCACTGCACTTCCATAAATGAGGATGTGTGTAATGTTCATGTTTCACTTTTCTTGTTTTCACAAATGTTATGATGACATTTCAGTTAAACTTTAATTACCACTACTGCAATTACCACTTCAAGTGCTTATACTGTAGTACTTCTTATATTACCACCTTTAAGTATTCTAAACTTGCCATTTCAACCTTTGGTAAGCAAGCTGTTTTTTTGTGACTATATCTAATTTGAATATGTAATTTCATTGGAAATGATTTCTCATTCTATTAATAATTATAGCTGCAATATCCGAGCTCTCAGATCTGAACCAAAGTACACCTGCTTAATCTAGATACAACAATGTACAGATATCTTTTTAACTGTGGCCTTGATAAATCACAAAATTACAAAATGCAATTACAAATTACTCATCTGTGGTTTTCAAATACATTTACATGTGGGCTAGTTTTGAAATCAGTTATTTTATTCAATGTCCTGTGAAGGATAAAATTAAGTGGACTAGGAAAGTAAGTGAAAAGTGCAGGTTCAGTGCTGTTTCTGGTTGACATTAAACCCACCAACATTGTTCCATTATGCATTTGACCCATAGTGTGCCATCAGTTGAAATGTTATATTGTAATAATGCTAAATTCTATACTCTTTAGCTTACATGAGTAGAGGAAGTACCTTTTCAATATTTGAGCAGAATACTGTATTGTTTAATTCATTGTGTGTGGTGTAACCAGTAGTATGCCCTGAATGCATATGGACTTGTTAATGATTTATTCTTTGTAAAACCACTTCAGTTCATTGTGTTCTTTTGGTATAAATGCCCAGACAAATCATCAGAGAATAATCATTAAATGGACTAATTTGATTATGAATGAAAGGAAAATGATCAGAGAGGGATCTCTTTGTAAGGGTGATAACCGTTTTTTCAGTGCAAGGCCTCCTTGTCTTTTTCATGTTGCCATCGTTGAATGGAGTGGGGGGGGAAGGGGGCAGTGCTGCTGTGGAGCTAGATTAGCAGGCTCAGTGAAGACTCTAAAGCATGTTATATCACACACACAAACAAATTACTGTGATATTGGCACTGATAAAATTACAGGAATAGGAATCTTGTGATGTGACAGATGAACCAGCATTCAGGATATAATAGACAAAGTTACTCCTCAAATGGCCAAGAGACAAATTGCATCAGCAATCTCACTGAATTTGCAAAACAGTGCATCCCTCCCGCTTCTATGTGAATGTAAATTTGCAGCTATGCTTCTCTGGCAAAATACTCTGAGAAAAAAAAAGGTTTCATTCACACCAAAAACAGTGCAGCGTAATTACAAATATAAAAAGGTGGAAGGATGAGTTGAATTTCTTCCTCAAGCAGGACAATCTGAGTTAGCCGTCCGTGCATTGGATTGGTTACATGCAAAACATTTGAAATAACATATCTTTCTTGGTAGCAAGCATTAACAATAACACTTTAGCGTCAGCTAAATGATAGGATCATTTATTGGAAATCTGATATAGCCAAATAATGTATTATTAGTTCAAAATTTGAGCAACATATTCAAGTTTAACTCATAATTTGGTAAATATTATGATGGATAATTATAAATAAATAATTTATAAGGAATAGAATGATGGACAATGAGATAATCATCTTTCTTTCATGTATTGTACTGTTGCCGTGACTACATGTGAGTGAGTTGCAACATTTAAAATGAGCATTTACTCTCTTTGCTGGCTTGCTTTTCTCCCACAGACAGCTCTCTGGCCTTCATGTTGATTTATCCTTTTTAACAACAAATGCGGTCTTCACAGGTGAGACCCAAGACTAAAACCAAGAGTAGACATTCAGAGCTATTTAACGTTTGAATTGTCAATCTAAAAGGCAACACTTGGGCAACAAGAAACACTTGTCAGTCACATGGTCCAGTATTTTTGCTGTCTTGAAAAATGGGTGGGTTTGAAAAAAAGGTGCTATGTCCTAAGTTGTTTAACACATCTAGATGGAAATACCAGGAAATAAGAGCAGAAATTCTGAACTCTTGTCTCATATTCCTCTTTTGATCTGACACCCAGATGCTTTCAGTGTAAAACAAAAACAAAGGAATTGGCCTTAGCGTTCCAATATTTTTGGAGGGGACTGTATTTTTTTTTTTTTTTTTTTCAGAATTTCAGACCAAAAAAATCAACATTTATTGGATACATTTCTTCATTGGTAGAAACAGTCCTGAACTAACGTATATGTTGATTAAAATCACACCAAGATTTCCTGAAATAAATTTCATATGAGGGGACAAGAGAAGTCTGCATTTTTATTAGATCAGAAACGTGTTTTAAACCAATGATGAAAAAAAAATACCTGGGCAAAAACTGATGTTTTATCAGTTTTTGCCCAGGTAAGCTGAAAGAAGTTTTGAGACATGAAAGTTTAAACTTAAGTAGGTCACACAGTTATGCAAAACAGCTAATGTGTTAAATTCTGTAGGTATGGATGATGGGTATAACTGGAGATCCTCAGCCAAAGTGCTATGATTATAAATGCCTAAATGCCTTGGCCAAGTGGTAAGATACACAGAGATCAAATTCTGCTAAGAGTATGAAATCTCAATGTTTTATATTTTACCAATTTATAAAAATGATAATAAAAACCATTGCAGTCCCGGAGGAGCCAACTCAATTTTTAACTTGATATTAATTAGTATTTGGATTGTATATGATCTTAAGGTCAGGATATATGATGTGAAATAGTAATTGTAACATCTTGGCAAACACAAAGGGCCAGATTTACCAATGAATAGTCACAGTGCAAAAATGTTCACTATATGGCAACTCTTTTGTTACTGTGTAACATTTTACATGCTCAGTATCAAATGTGTATGAATATAGGCTACTATAATTACTTTAGCAATAGTATTACAGCTTACACAACTTGTAGATTAGGTAAAAGATTGAAGTGCACATAGGCTTACTAGCTAGTTAGCCAAAGAATTTATTGTGTTTTATCAACACAAATTACAGGAAAAATAATGGCAACAAGAAGTATGAATGATTGAGGTGAGAGAGGAAAGGCAGTGAAGGGAAAAAAGCCAGTGAGAGGTGAAGAAAGGAGGAGAGGCAGGCAGGAGGGGAAGAGGTGCACCAGTGGAGTGAGCTGACTATGAAAGAAGCACTGTAGGAGTACAGGGAGGAGGCTGAATTAGGGAGAGTCCCCAAATTACAGCTGCTGGGCTGAGCCTACAATGTATAAAATTCTACTGTGCTGTATTAAGGGTCAGTGAGGATGCCAACATACAGCAGGCAGGAATCCAATAATTGACAAGAGGAATGATGCAGGGATGAACTAGCTCACACTATATGAGCAAGGTGATGCTTCCCAGTGTGAAGACAGGAAAAACAGGAATGAATTTGTAGTACTTAATGGTATCTAAGGCTTTTCAGACATCAAAAAGAGGGTGGAGCACTACTGGTTTGAGGGCGTTTTCTGCAATGCAATCCATACCTGTCCTTAAGGAAGCCTGAGGTCCATTCCACAGTATAACAAGACCTCTGATGATTGCCACTCATTAATATGCCTTTTATAGAGTGTGAGCTATAGTCTATGTCAATGCAAAAATTCAAAAGCCTGCTTTCTGAAGTCATAAAAATTCACATGCAAAATCTCCACCCTGTTTTTGAGCCTTCGCTTTAGTGGTGGATCTCTCCTTTGTTCCTATTTTTTTATGCAGTACTGTGGAGGTCCTTTGCATGCTGTACCGTGCCATTATGGGCCACCCTTATATTTTGAGCCATCCCCTCCAGCTGTTGAGGTTAAAGCAACACTGTCTCAGGTTGCTTTTGATTTTATGCTTGAATCTCTTTTTCTGCCGCCCTTGAGAGTGCTTCCTTCAGTTGGACGTAGAGTATTTGTTTGGGAAGACGGGTGTTTGATATGCATATCATGTGGTCTATCCTTCGTAGCTGTTGCCAAATGATGGTTGTGTTGATACTGGGGATGTTGGCTTCCTCCAAGACGCTGATGTTAGTTCACCTATCCTCCTAAGCAATCCTGCAGCACTCATGAGTTCACTTGAACTGGCTTTTAAATGAACTGCTGTATCACCATAAGAAGTGTTGTCACATGATCAATGTAAACCCTGTAATCTCTATATCAAACTATTTCAATCATGTAAACTCCAAACTGGTAGTGAGCTTATACACTTTGGCTTCCTTCCGTCTGGAGTTTTTCAGAAGTTTCAAGTCAGCTATAAGTCACCAATGATTAGATTGCAATGCACAAATCATGTTTTCATACAAAACTAAATCATATATCATTGGTATGGTAACAATATCACATTCAGATGATCCCTTCCAAAATCTGATGTAATATCAGTAAAAAATGGGGGAGGAAATGTTTTTAGTTTTTAGGAATGGTTAGACAGTGGATTACTATATTTAGCATATAAACTCTTAAAATTATAAAATTAAAGTTTTAAAATACTCTCATTTCTGTTATATTGATGTCATTTAGAATCAAAATTAATACATTTAAGAATGTGCAGTGAAACATACTCCACTAAGCCCACAGAAGCGGTTTATAACATGCTGCTTAAATTTGAGAATTTTTTGACATTGCTATCAAACTAGCAAACATTTTAGACTAACAGATAACCTCCATTCACAGTGTGTTTATATATCAGTGGATCTGCTGTATGAAAGTAATTTAAATAGTCATATATTTATTACATGGGTGGTAAATGAAACGATGTTACCTTTTTCAGGAAACTGCTGTATGGATGACCTCCGTGGCTGACCTATGGTGACCCAGCGACAGACAGAGCAGCCTAACTGTGTGTCATCATCTCTTTCCCTGTGGGGCCTTTTTCAGCTTCCTTTTCAGTTTTGGATCATGACACTGCTTTTACCTCTATGGATTATTTCAGCAATGGCAGAGATTGGTGAGTGTTGTCCAAGACTACTTTAAGCTCCGAAAGCTGCAAAACATCAGAGAACTGATTAAACCACAAATACAATGTCCTGTCTTGCACTTAACATGAGCAACTGACAGTCAGCTTCTGCCGAAGAATTGTTTTATGACATCACTAATAGAAATAAGTAATACTACATATTATTGTTTTAATAATACTAATACATTTGGTTAGCACAAAGTGTATAGTAATAATGCAAAATCAGATAAAGAATATATTTTATAAATTATATTTTTATTTGCATTTACTGACAGGTTTATAATCAGTTGTACATAAGACATTATGCTGCTTTGAATGTTCAAATAATAGGGTACAAAGTTCTAGGGACACAGCCCAGACTTAGGACATGTATCTAGGAAACAAAACAAATAAAGAATTAGAAAAAATGTGTTCATAAGCAAATTAATTTATCAAGGGAAATTCTCAAAGGGTGACCATAGAGATGGCATTCTAGGAGTAGACCACTGGAGAAGAAAACATTTTTTGCTAAATTAACAGAAATGGAAAACAGACGTTTTGAATCATGCGCAAAGGTAACAACACTCTCAATGCTCAAAAGATACAAAGCAATAAACATTCATAAACGCACACATATTTCCTTAATGCCGGTGTATCCCGTTCCGATATGTTCTAATTTTGTCACATTGCCAGACACATTGCCAGAGTGAAACAATGTACCCTTTCCCATTTGACGCTTAAAGCAGAGCCCAGAATGATCAGGGTTTATCTCTTGCAAATGTAAATGGCTTTCCTGTGCTGAACACCATTCTTCTTCACTAAAAGTTTGTTCAGGGTTCCTCTCCCAGATTCCCTTTGGGTTTAGTGTTGATGACATGCATTATTTAGATAATACGTTGTAGATCTTTCATATCATCCCCTTTGAACCACATGGATTTAATCTGCATAAGATATTTTAAGACAAAGTCTGAAATTAAACAAGGCAATTGGGGATGCCATATTCTACCAAAATAAGAAATGGGAAGAGAACAACAATTATTAAAATCAACTTTCATTTCTTTGATAAGCTCTTGGTGAAAAGATTGTTGGGATCTGTTGTAACAAAAATACCGAGATATTATGAACACATTTTTGAATACGTACAATTCACTCTGGCCTCACACACATTTTTTAAAATAAATGGAATATGCATGAATCCCACTTTTGTTTATATGTGCTTAACATGTAACACATTTAATGCAAATTTTATGTTTCATTGTAATTAAAATGTCCAACTAATTCTTTTCAGTCAAAGTTCTAGCCTCCTTATTTATTACTTTGTTGATTTCCCCATGTTTGTTGAGTGCCATGAAAAGCTTTTTAAAAAATCCTTTGAGGCTCTATGTATTACCTAGCAACAGACTTACCTAGCAACTGTCCTGTCTCCTGAAGATGATTCCTCTTCTATTTGCAGTTCTGCTTTTGAGCTTGATCTGGGAAAAATATCTGGAAAAATAGTATGACATGATAGATTTGGATTCATATTTTATTCATATGCTCATGTTGTAATGATAAAATAGAAACTTTTTAATCATGGTTAATACGTGACCTATTTTATATTTCCATGTATAAAAACTGAATTGGCCCGGTGGTCAGAAGCTTATATGAAGATAAATTAAAATGAAAAAGAATACCAATGAATGCACGTCCCTGTAGAAGGTGTGATTCATAAATATATTTTATATTCCTTCACAAGCAACATTTTTTTTCCTGGAATTACTCATGCAGTAGGTATGCTTACTTACACATGTTGTTTGTATTCCTCATGATCAATGTCTGCTGCATGTCATGAAGTCTTCTCCTTTTGATTTTTTATTTTAACATGCAGGGTGCAGCCAGTTGCACATTCTCCCTAATAGATTTTTAAATTTCATAAAAGTAAAGTAAGAGTGATACTGTATCTGCATATTGCCTAAACTGACATTTTCTCATTTTTCTTTAGGTTAGTAAGCAAACAATAAGCTCTCACCTTTGAGTTTTGACATCTGCGCAAAGGAAATGACTCCTACACCAAGAAAAGCTTAAACATTAGAGAGCTATTGAAAGCTACGTTGGCATGTCCCCCCTTTCCTTTGCAAGATGCAGGTGTTTATCAAGCAGTGTGTTTTCATTGATTTCTGTTTGCATCTTTTCTTAGTTAAACATAAATCTGAACAATCCATTAAAACTGTGTGACAGTAAGTGTGGTTAAAGCTGGTGTCATAGCTGGGCTCTTGTCAGTGATTTCTCATGCCTCTGTTTATGATGCC
This sequence comes from Albula goreensis, assembly GCA_022829145.1. Classification (NCBI taxonomy): domain Eukaryota; kingdom Metazoa; phylum Chordata; class Actinopteri; order Albuliformes; family Albulidae; genus Albula; species Albula goreensis. The sequence goes on from CM040744.1 coordinate 20,071,167, forward strand.
ATAAAGCCATTCTCTCTGAATTTTTATTTAAACTCAACCACAGCTTGAATTTCATTTATGATTGTTTTCACTCCCAGTGAAAGGCTCAGGAATATTTTGTTTGCACAAGTAATGTTAACCAAAACATGGGACCATACAACACAAATGATGAAGGGCCCTGACAAATTTCTTAAGCAAGATATCTGGCCTGTACTACTGTTGAGCTTTCTGTTTTGATTTAGTTATTATTCTATTTTCTTTAAATAATACCTCACTTACAATGCAGTGCAAAATGCTTTTCGTAAAATGTTGAAAACAGGAAATGCAGAAACCAAATAGGACAACACACTGATAAACAAACTACATGTAAAACCAAAGAGTCTAATAAAACAGACTACTAGAAAAGATAAAATATATACACCTATACATGTATTTACACACATATAGGTGTGTGGAGAGGAAGACAAAAATATATAAAGCAAAGAATGACCAAAAAACAGGTCAAGGCCAATTTACTTTGCCTTCTTTTTGGAGCATGAAGTGACATGTAAATCACAACCACAAAGCCAAGCAATTAAAACAGAAAATCCAGCACAGACAGGATTACCTAACAAACTAAACTCAAAAGATCTCCTCCAGCCTGACAGGCTCTGCTTTATGACCGAAATGAAGGCATTGGCTCTTACGCATCCACCGCAGATGAGCCTACCTCTCCAGACTGAGGTCGGGAACAGATAATTCACAGCGGTCCAGCTGGAGAAGGAGAGGAAGTTCCTCCTTCCTGCACCTCTCCTGGAGCCACATCAGACCGTAGGGAAGAGGCAGCAACACACAACTGGCACCAGGTGATCAGTGTTTATTAGGCCTGTCACCAGCAGCAAACACTGACCACCTTGTTAAGTTATGCTTTTGAACTTTTAGATGGTGTTGAATTATATAAGTTGTTTTTTTTAGTTTTTTTTGGGGGGGAGATTTTTCCACTTTATTTGACAGTTACAGTAGAGACAGACAGGAAATGCAGGGGAGAGAGAGAAGGGGGAGGACATGCAGCAAAGGGCCCAGGCTGGATTCAAACCTGGGCTGTTGCAGTAAGGCCTTGGCCTCATGTGGCACAAGCTCTACCGGATGAACTACTGGGGTGAAAATTCAGTTGAGTCTCCTCCAATACTGGGGCATTGGAAGGAGGAAAAACACAAAGATTGGTTTCTAGGGCACAAAGGTGATGAGCAGGAAGAGGAGATAAGGAGGATACATATTTTAGTATTGGGACAAACTCGGGTTTAAAAAATAGGTATACACCTTGTTTTGGAAACTGGCCCTTTAAAAATGACAGTTATCTTAATGAAAGGACTTGACAAAGAGTTCACGTTTCTGCCGTGACCTCTCCAGGCACTGGATTTCAATCCAATAAAGCTGTTGGATGAAATGAAATGAACTATCAATACCCTGTTGAGTCTATGGCTAAACAAATTCAAAATTTTGAAGAGAAAACAGAAACTCAATCACTCCTCATAAAATGGACTCTCAGTGTATGTCAGTGTTGACACTGTTGACACAGTGTTGACTTTAGATTCAGGGCAATATTTTGCTGTCTTGTAATCTGGTATTTTATTAGAATTTGACATTTCCTGTAAGCATTTTCTTTTCAACTCTGGCTGTTTACAACCTCCTTCTCTCAGGATCTTTAAGCGGGCTGGAGATCAGCCATGGTCCTGACAACATCATTATTGCCACAGAAGAAGAGGCAGCCTTGCGCTGTGTTGTCCAGGGCTTCCCTCTTCCCACAGTGCACTGGTTTAAAAACAGCCAGCCTCTACAGATTGATTCTCACAGGAGTCTACAGAACAGTGGACAGCTACTTTTTTTCAAGTAAGGAAGACTTGCATTTTCACATTTAAATCGCGCTTGGTTCCTAAGGCCAGGTGATTTTAAACTGATTTGAAAGTATGCTAATTAAGGGGCATGGGAGTGGATACATTCGCTACAAACCAAGATATAGTTTAAATACACATTCTCAGTTGGACAATGCATCCTATTTTCCCCAACAGAAATGTATCCGAGGAAGATGAGGGATTTTACTACTGTGAAGCCAAAAATGCTGGAAAAACAGTGAGATCAAAAATGGCATTTCTCTTGCCAGCAGGTATGGTTCTGAGCACCTCGTGCGCACAACAGAAGTTTTTCCACACACACACACACAAACACCCGTGCTAGCACGCACACACACTTCTTCTTCTGCAACTTTCATTTATGCATCCTCTTTCACAGTGATGGAATGGAACTTCATCCAGCAGCCCAACAATGTAACTGCCATGAGAGGGAATTCTGTAACTCTGACATGCAGACCACCCCGCAGCAGGCCTGATGCTGTAGTTTCCTGGTTCAAGAATAACCGTCTCATCAACTCTATGCCTCACTTCAGCCTGCAACCCAATGGGGACCTTCTCTTTCACAGGTATGTATGTGTGTGAAGATTTGCATTCTGATGAAAATTGTACTAATATACTTTACATATTGTATGTGCTTTCATGTCACAAAGATATTTTTAAAAATAGTAATCTAATTATTATAGCTGAAAAAAAGGATTTCATTAAATATAGGCCTCTTGTATGCATGGCTGTGAGTATTGACACATTTAATCTATGGAAATTATTCATGGACAAATACCAAATAGAAAACATAATACGAAAACCTTCTATAGATTAATTATCCAGTTATTACTATTGTAGATATTAATCAATGTATAAGTCCTATTGTTTCCTCATAGTGTCCAGGACAAAGACAGAGGGATCTACTTCTGTAGGGCATCTAACACCCACCTGTCCAGAGCTGTGTCCTCCAGGAAGGTTTTCCTAAATGTGCTTGGTATGTTGTCACACTAGGTGAGAAACAGACTTAACAAAAAGTAATACTGATGGCTTGCATTGGTCATATTGAATGAGCACCCTCTTTATGATGCCCCCAAAAGATCCCCCCTCTGTGGAGATATGGCCTGTTGTGGAGACAGTTCCTCTGGGATCTGAGGTGAGATTTCAGTGCCATGTGTCTGGAAACCCAACACCATCCATCACATGGTCCAAACAAGGCTGGTCCATGCTAACAGGTGGAAAAGTAATCACTGGGTAAGTAGGGCCTCTCTGTGTACCCATAAGGGGTACATTTAATAATTGTCATTAGGAGCAGTTTCACTGCATTTCACTGCAGCTTCACTGCAGCTCCCAAGAACAACAATGCAAGGGAGTTATGCAACCATTTGAAGTAATCTTTTAAGTGTCTCAGCCATGAAGGTCTTCTTTACCTGTAATGGCACATAGGTTTTCTCTAACATTTCCAGTACTTTGTCAGCCAGGGTTTGTAACAGATCAAAAATATGTTAAGACAAAATACAGTTTTTGCAGCTGCTTGGTACACGGTGAGTTTTTGATGCTCATCACCGTAACAATGTAAATGATCCTGTGAAGGTGGTGCGGCCTAGATGGTGTGCAGCCAGTGCCATAGGGATCAACAGGCAGGAAGAGGGATGAACACTGGCACTACAGTCAAGGCTTGCTAGAAGACATGCCCACATGGCCATTCCAATATCCGTTACCAACCCCTTCTCAGTGTGCAACCGTAAATCCAGAATCTAACTATTCATGCCACTAAGGGACTCACAAATAATTAGAGAGGGTGGTCATCATAGGTTATGATGGACACCATGAAGAAGACGATGACATACAGTATGCATGCTCCCAATGATAAAATAGGTCATTGCACCAAATGGTGCACTGCAAAAATGTACAGTTTTCAATTTTTCCCATTACAGGTATAGTACCATTATGTTTTTGATTGGACCAATGGTTTACTTGATTTAGCTGTCAGTATAAATACCATGTTACATTACTTTATGGAAAGCTGTTTTGGAGTTCAAAGTATTTTTGTGAAAGTTAATAAGTTGGTCTCTAAGGCATCTTTTTATACAACTTCAAAAAAATTCAATGCATAACTATGCACATAAATTCTGTGGATGCATATTTCATGCAAACTAGGTAAAAATCAGATTTTATTTGGATGGTACAGTACACCTTCAAGCCAATGTTCTCTTTCCCCAGGGTACGAAATGCCACTCTGTACATCTCTTCAGTAAAAAGCTATGATGAAGGGTTCTACACATGTGAAGCATCCAATGTTGTAGGACATGCTCGTGGGACAGCCTCATTACGCTTGATTGGTAACTCTAAACCTTAAAACCTTCAAGAACTTGCAGGTACACATAAAGCATTTAAGCGACCCAGAAACGTACCTACATAAAGCACTCAGAAAAGTACCCAGTTGTCCAGGCCTATGTAAACTAAACCAAATTCAGCACAAAACTAAACCAAAGTGAAAGTAAACTTTCCTCTCTGAAATCCATTTGCAAAGCATGCTTCCCCAGAGCCGTCCGATCTCAACTGCTGGCAGCTCCGCTCCTAAATACCCGTGACACTGTCTAATCAGTGACACGTGACAGGTGCTCGATCTCTCCAGCAGACTGGCTGGTGAAATAACCAATTCCCCAATCACGGTGCACCATTGTTTACCGATCATTAAATCAGTGGAAGGGTCAAACTATGGCAGCTGTCAGGCTTACCTCCTGACAGCTTCATAACATAAGTAGAAGTGAGATGGACACATTGGTTTACTTCTGACTGAATGACCTTATATATGTGCAAGACACAAGTAAGTCACAAATCTTAATCTCAAAGTCTCAAGTTACTTGAGACTTGACAATGTATAAAATCAAACAAGACAAGTCAGTTCCCTGAATCAAGAAGGTCAAGCCCAGTCTCTGCCAAGATTCAACCAAGTCTCCCTACATTTGCTTCAAGACAACTCAGATCCCTTTATGATGTCATGAAGTATTCTGTAATGCTTATGTTTATGAGGACATTTTAAACAAAGCAACTAACTGCTGAGGTTAAAAAAAAGTTCTTTTTAGCTGCTATCTAAAAAAAATCAACCATGTTTTTTTTTTTTTCATTTTTGGAAGCTAGCCTAAGCTTAAAAGTATAAATTGTTGTTTTCTTTTTCCATCACTTTTCACATACTGTTCAAAGATGCAGTATGAGTTTCCAAATAAGCTTCAACATATGCATTTTAAAATGTTCTAAAGTAGAAATTCTTACTGTAATAAAACTCCAAGGTAATTTTAAATGAAGGAAAATAACTGTTAAATATACGCAATCAGGTCCTATCTATTCTTTTACTGTATGTAGTAATAAATTGCTCTCTTTCTACATAAGACTATACAATGTAATTGGAATCATAAAGAAAGAGAATGCAATAATGGAAAAATCTGAACATAACCACAACAGCAACAATGAAACAAATATTTCTGGGTTTTCTCTCTGCAGTACCTCCTGCAGTTCAGAGCGTACAACCTGTGATGGAGTCCAAGCTCTCCCTCTTCCCCTCTCTGAATGTAGACTGGACTTCATCTTGGCAGGATGATGGTTTGAAGAATTTTAAAGGACTAGTTCTCAAGACAGACAAGCTCTCTGGTAACAAGCCATTTTCTGTTGAAACCCATACAAAAATCACACCACCTCAAAGCAGCATGGAAGTGGTGATGTCAGAGGTGTACATAAAGCTGTTTCCAACACCACTGCTTGTTGAGGGTTATTCTCTGCCCTCAAACCCTCTTTCTCCTTTTCACTTCCTGCTCCCTCACAGTAACTTACACCTGTCTCCTGTGGCTCAAACCTTGTTTTATCAATTCCAAGCACAGTCTCATGAACCTCAGTCTCAGCCTATTGATCCACACTCCCAGCCTCCTGGCCACGACGCAACACCCCGGACTCTGTCCCTGTCAAAGGAAGTCTGGGCCACTGCCTCAGCCTGCAAGGAGCAGAGTGGAAGCAAACCCAGAGGCTCAGCTAAAAACAGTGAAACGCACGTCACTGACTGGCCTGAGAGGAACACATTACGGTACACCATGAGGACCAATGATGACATCACCAGGTCAGTCACAATACAGACAGGCTGAGAGGGGAAATGCAGCATGAAGAGTGCAAATGTTAATTTATGGATACATTATCAAGTTACTTACTTACAATAATACAATATGTATTAAGTATTTGACTACAGTGACCCAAAACAAATGTCTGAGGCCTTGAGAAATAGCTAGACACGATATACAATGGGTTCAGAGTATTCAGACCTAAATCACCTTTCTCACATCACCTTTTTTGTGTGTAAGACTTGGTTGAGTTACAAAGGCTCAAATCCATTGTGGGTTTATAATTTTAGGTGCTGGAAAACAGTTTAAATGAGGCATGGCAAACAATTATTTTACCTCCATACATTCACTTTCCAAAATGGGAGAGTTACAAACATAACCTGTGATTTGCCCGTATTCATTAAAACTGTGGAGTTTGCTTTGCCACTGCAGGTATGAACAGAGTGGCCTGTATATGTAATTAAAAAAATGGTTTAGTTAATGGTTTTGAGGAACACACTTTTAAAAAAATGGTTTGTACAAATAATTTTAAGATTCTTAGTACAACAAACACTCACCCAAGAAAACAACATCATGATATTATACACTGTTAAATAGAACTATCTTAAAAAAAGGTTCTATCTAGCACTCTCAAGGCTCCTGCAAGAAACCTTAAAGTGTTTTCTTTGATGCTGATATGTCTACGGTGAACCATGAAATCTCACCCAAAAGCTGTAAAATAGCATTGTAGCTTGTTGAGACTTTTGCTATATGGATCTATTATTTTCCTCTGACATTCCAAAGAGATTTACATGAGTTTAAATAATTCATATTCTCTAAGTCATGCTCTTTGATCATTAATACAGTTCCATCTTGATAGCCAGCTGTCTAACAGCTCTTTGCAAGATGGGCTGCATCAAGGACCCTTTCATCTGCACTTAGAGACTTAAGGAAATGCATAACTTCAACATTAAAGCTAAAAGTGGTTTCATTTACCTAAGCAGTAAGTTAAACTTATTATAAACTGAATATATTATTGTGTTGTTATTGAATGCAATTCTTTAAACTGATTCAGCAACATATAGTTGTTTAGCTAGACTGAATTTGAGTCAGACAGTTTGGAGATGTCATCTTGTTTTGAGTTGTGTCTTACATCTTTGAAGGGCATTTCAGAGTTTGGGGATTATCTGCACAGTGAAGCAAGTATAGACTGCAATTGGCAATTAATAAGACTCTCAATTAGATCATTACTGATTTTTATTTTTTTATACATACATTCGTAAAGTGGATCTAATGGACTACCAGCCATCTTTTCTCATTTTGCAGCCAACAGAAATTGTACTCAGTCTGGGTTGTTTTTTTCTGCCTGTGTTTCTTATTCTGTACTTAATTATTTCCAATTTATTCCACGTCTTGCACAGTTTAACTGCAAGGACACCAAACACTTCTTCTATCAATGGCAGGCATATTTCAACTGAGCTAGCAAGGTAATTGAATTATGGGCTGGCTACATAACCTATGTGTAGCCTACCATAAACTATTCTACTTGTTCTGCACTATTTGTATTGTACCAGTGAACAGTGTCTAGTAAGTTAGCCAGTGTTGCTAGTTGTGTGCAGTTATGTAGCCTCCATCGTCCCTGTCCCCTCAAGCTTTGTTCTGGTGAGATGTAGATGCAGGTAAGCAAACCAGCCTATAGATTCAGATTAAGTTTTTTTGATTGACAAAAAGTCCAAAGTCTCACAGGGTACAGCGTTCGCCTGGGATCCCTGAGGTTTGGTGTTTGAATTCCAGCCTTGCCATTACCAGCCATGGCTGGAGATCCACAACGGCAAGGCAACAATTGGCCCAGCCTTTCTGGGGATGATAGGGGTGTAGGCCAGTGTCAGTGTGTTTCAGCCTTAGGGAGCAATGAACCACTCAACAACATATTTCAATGTAAGGGCTGCCATTTTATTGGTTACACTCATACTACTCAAATAGTGGCGATAATTATAAAAGGGAAAAAAACTGGAAAAAGTAAGCCAAAAGAAAACTGAAAAAGAGAAATGGCATGCCTTCAGGCACTACTGGCCCTAGTATTGGCACTGGAAGGTGTCCAACACCACACTCTATATCTCTCCCACAATCCTACACCTAGCTTCTGAGAGAGTCTCCCTCAAATGAAGACTCCCTCCCCTGTATATAGAAGGCATATTCTGTCTCCTCCCCCCAGCCCAAACCAAAGGCTTTTAAAAAAGGAAACCCAAACACTTAATTAAATAAACAAAATAAAAATAAACAGAACTCATTTTCTATAAATCTCCCAAACAATTAAACTGTAGACTCTGAGAAATGGCCAGAATAGGCAATGAATTAATGTGAGCGGGTGGGTTCATTCATACAAACAGAAAAACAGCTGCCAAAAAGAAAAAGAGAAAGACATGGCAAGTCCATGGTGAAGGAAACCAAAGATACACTTACTGCATAACCCTCAGACAACATAAGCTGCTGTGTGATTGGTGATGCGCCTGCTGTGTGAAAAGAAATGAGGGTGAGTCGTCACTGGAGGAGTCATGTGCCTCCTGTGTTTTAGAGATTTAATAACTTTGTCAAGTTTTAGAGATTTAAGATTTAAAAATATTTAACAGTAGATTTGAGAGTCTTATGGCACACAAAACAGGATTTTGGCCTATGCAAAAAGATGGGATATAGTCAGGGAGGCTAAAGGCTGAGAATAAATAAAGAAATAATTCCTATATAAGATAGAAGGTAGAACATGGTTGAAATTATCATTAAGTTTACCCTTAGCAAGCAAATGAATAACTATAAAAAATATTAGTGTTGTCCCTGGAGGGTTGATTGGTGAGGGTAAGGAAGGGGAGGAGGAGACCAGCAGAGAGAGACCACACTTTATACAATGAACTTATTTTCCTTTTTGTGTATTTGTGGGTTTTTGTTTTGGTGTTTGGGTGGCAAGTAGGGGATTCATCCATAAAAATATGTAATAACTGAATTAAGAAAGATGATCCCCAATGTGGGGGGTGGTGGCAAAAAAAAAACCTTGTCCAATGAATGCATTATTTTGGGAATGTTGCATCACGGAAAATGAGGATGGCCCTGCTTGACCTCGGGGAGCTGCCTACTGTTTCTATCATATTTCTCTGCAAGCTTCATGCACAAGCAGGTCAGCACAAACTTTGTCTTTTTGAAAGGCATGAAACATGACACTGGCATATAGCCTGTTATGCCCAAACCACAAAAATGTTTAATTAAACTCATTAATCCATCCTCTGTAGACATTGCACCCAAGTTTTGCACTGAAGGATATCCCCTATTGAACAAATGAAATAACTTTGCCAAGCTCATGAATATGCTTAAGATAATGCAATGAGGCATAGCGCATAAGACTGTTAAAATAGGGCTCAAAGACCTGAAATGCCTCTGATAAATTGATGTCACATTTTTCCCTGCAGGGTGAAATCAACATCATCTTCATGGCTTCCTGTGTTGGAGACACATGACATTCCAATTGTGGTTGGAGTGGGTATTTCCCTAGCCTTCATCTTTATCACCATGGCATTCTACTCTCTAGTTCAGAAGAATGAACCAGTGCCCATGGGACGAGGTGAAAGAGCTACACCTCATTTTCACACTGATCATCACTGTTATCCCCTCTGTCCTCTGGTGATCTACTGCTCCCTTTAGGAAAAAGCATAGGAGAACATTTGTTTCATATATTTTTATATTTCCTTTCACAGCTCATAGGAGCATTGGTGTCCCTCACAGACGCACTGGCCGCCCAGAGACAAGAACATATGAAAACAGGTTACTTGATTGTTATGTTTAATAAATGAGACATGTTGTGGATTCAGGAAAACCAATATCATGATCATGGTGGCACTGGGACTCGTGCTGCTTTCATGTGGTCATCATAAGGTCCTACTTTTAAGCTTGGAAATTATAATTACAACATGTCACGAGTTCAAGAGGTTTTGTTGGAAATGGACAGAGTAAATTGTGATGCTTCATTGAAGCAAGTGATTATGTGTGCCTAGTATGTTATTTCTGAAGGCAGGTAGCACACCCCCTCAACAATTTCTGTCACCTGGCACCACTGTCAATATTTTTTCAATCAACATGTCAAGTATTGGAGTTGCTGAAGCTTGAGAAATAGATAAGCTCACATAACTTGTTGAGATGACTCAGCTAGTAAGTAAGTAAAAAAAAAAACTAACATACTAAAATACTAATACTAAATACTACCAAATAATAATAAATACTAACATTAAATAACAATATATGTTTTCACCATTCACTGTTGACAGGGTTTCCATGCTTTGCTTTGGGTTAAAGTAATGTGGTAGTAAAGTATTTCTGTAGTATCAAGCTTCAAACGGAAATAACATAAAAAAAAACAAATTTATCTACGATCTAATGAAATTCACCATACAGTCAGTTTGTTCACAATATACTGGGGGTTAAACTAACGTTCATAGCCATAAAACATGAGTATCCTCTTTCAAAATAAAGAAACAAGCAATTCCAATCAACAAGGGATTCAAATATTGTTAATTAATGCATTTTAATGCCACATTTGTTTGACAACATATATTGGCTTTAGCCCATAGCCTAACCTATGACAAAAATAAAAGAAGAATTCCATTATCAATTTTTCAAATCAGTTTGTTTTTATTGACACACTTATTAAAGTACACAGTACTTTAATAAGTGTGCACGATTACACAATTAAAGTACACAGTAACACCACTGTAACAGTTTATTTTTGAATAACATTTCCACGCTCCATAGTATACCCTTCGTGTACCAGAAAGGAAATTTACCTTACTGCACTGATGCTTTATTATTTATTTGTTTAAACTCATTTCAGCAATTTCCAGTTCATCTTTTTTTACTTACATATGCTTAGAAACATTATGATGAACTGACTGATGAATGCAATTACAGCTTAATGTAAACATTAATTAACTGAGGACTTGTTCAATATCACAACTCATGAAAATTGGGACTGGTGTCAGACTGAGTGCAAGACGCCTGGATTCCAGTACTACAACACTGGAGTGGACATGTGCTGCAACCACCATTTTATTAGCAATTAAACTTTTTTTGAGCGAATACAGGTCTCACTAAAAGGCAATGACCAAATTTATAACCCTCAATATTTGTCTTGTGTTTGCAAACATTTTGATAAAAATATGAATGGGACCCTTTGTTAAACATTCTCTTCAGACCAGCCCATTCACAATTTTAATATGCCTGCCCCCCTCTCAAGAGCATAAGAGTTCTGTTGAGGTAAAATAAACACTAGATTGCAGTGTTCCTAAGAGGTATATTGCAAAGATATCAGCTGCAGTGAGCATGGTGTTGCTCAGCTAGCTAATCATGAAGGGATTTTACAACCATGTTAGCAAACTGGAACACACTGGATGGGCCAGGATGGAATGAGGGACATTATTAATTGAAACGCAACTCACATAATTTACCAATTAGAAAAACATACTGTTTGTAAACAAAACATAATATAGCCAAGCCACACCTATAATGAAAAGACGTATGGCTGATATCCTTGCTTTTCGCATGCAAAAACACACATGTGGCAGTCTGAAATGGAACTGACAGAAACTGTTGACAATACTTGGAATGTTCTACATGGAGAAATTTTTCATGCACACTTTTACATACATCCTGTGACAGTCTGAAAACCACTACTGTCCTATTTCATAGTACTGGTTTGCCCTACAAGCTTGATTTTACAAAATAAATTATTCACCAAATTATTCTGTATTTCTATGTGAATATATGTATACCCATTTTGTGTGTAAAGCTCAGTGTGGTAATTCTCAAGGGCATGTTAAATGTGTAGTTACACAGTATGATAGTTACCAGTGTAACAACTATGACCAATAGTTACATGAAATAGGTTTTGGCCTTGTTGCACATGTGTAATTAATAACACTGCTAACTCTTGCTCCATGTAGCTTGATGTTCACTACCTGTTGCTGCCAAATTTGTTATGATGCAATTGCACAATTATAAGTACAACTTCATGGAAATTGTTGCCTTCAAAAAACAAATATTAATCTTCAATGTATGTATCATATTTATACCTTTAACTGTCATTGTAAAGCTTAAACATTTTGAGAAGTACATTTTAGTGATTGAAAGCAGGCCAGATGGTGATATGTGCATAAATATTAGGAAAAAAAATGTTAAAACACACCAATACTTTTGGAGTTTCAGCAGTTTTGGTATTTGGTTAATATGAAATATTAGCTTTTATGGGACATTTTCACTGTATTCATTCCAGGGCATTTGAAGGTGACAAAGTGGTTGTTGTAAATGAACAAAGCCCCAATACAAGAACTAGAGCCCTTCTACCAGGTCCCAATGCAGTAAACATGGTGACGGAACCCCCCTCCAACACCTCACCCAACCACGGCCAGCACACCCAAGACCAAACTGCTATATCTGACCAAGATTCTGAATCAAAAAAGGGGCAGCAGGTTAGTGGCGTAGGGTTGGAGAGAACAATGCAATTTCCTCTTAATATTTGCATTTGTCTGTTTCAGCTTTATCTTATTTTTTCTGTCATAATTACAGCAGTTGTTTCTTGGTTCCATTAGATTAGAAGCTGTTCCTTTACATGGGTGTTTAGTTGGACAAATGGTTAAACTGTACATGTCATCATAGCAATACTGTTTACAGTTTTATTTATCCTTGTAAGAATATTGCTCTATGGAAAAAACGTCCCATCTTCTGATCTCTGTCCATTCAGCATATGGATGATTGGGGGAGTGAGGAGTGTGGAAAATGTCCAATGGCCTGCCGAGAGGAGGAGATCCACACTTTCTTGTCACTGCAGCCAACTGAACCCTGTACCCCACCTGTCCATCACAGTGTCAGCATCTCTCATGGCTCCACCCCCTTGCTGCTTTCTCACTGTGTCTCACTGGGAGTCACTACTGTGGCCGTGGATGTCCACTTTTATCCCCCTACTCACTCTGCAGGTCCTTCTTTTACATACACTCCTCCTGGACTCAACAACGGCTCACAGCTGGCTCAGGGTCAGGAATCTGAGCGGACAGCTCCCAAAGTGCATTATGGTGAGTTTTAGACAGGACGCTTCTATACAAGTAATAGCATATGTTAAATGCAGTCCAGTATATGGGCCAGATCTCAAATTTGTAGCAAAGTCTACGTGTGACTATTATTTTCCCAGTAGTATGTTTACTATGTTGTTCTCCTTTTTATCTTCATTGTAGTGCAGAGAACATGTCTGTAAAAAAAGAAATCTCATCATATTGATGAAGAATCCAAATGAGGAGAAGATTAAATGCAAGGAGACAATTAGATCCAGAGGGAGCATCATTAAATAAATTCCAGTCTTTTTGTCTGTAGCATCTTTGTCTTTTTGCATATCACTAATTTTACTTTATCACAATGAAAACTGAAAAGATGTTTTGCTCCTGGGTTAAGCCTTTTTTCTACCCAAATTCTGGTAAAAAAATAGCTTTTCTTAGGTTGATAATACTGGATGTTTTGCTTATAATGTCAAACATTTTAATTATTACTTCATAATGCTTCATAATATATCACTCTGTATCAAAAATGATTGTAAATGGTCATAAGGCATTTTCACATTACCAAGATACTGTGGCTTCTTGTTCAGAATTTGTTCCCCATATAGAGACAAGATATAGGTGTATTTTTTGAAGACTGTTTTGACTGTAATGTATTTTGTTTATGAAGGTGATGACAAAATATATTATGATACCATGCAACAAGTTTTACAAATGTAGAGAATTTGCTGTATGTCTTTAATCAGTCATAAATGTCATTATATTTATTTAATCTGTCTTTACGACAGATTAAAGACAAATATCTTAGATTCCTGAACACAAATATGCTGTAAAATGGTATATTCACACATCCATGAAATCTTTAGTATCCGCATCTTAATATAAATAGCAGTGATGTAAATTTATCAGACAATATGTTACTTTAAGGGTAAATGTTTGTCTTGTGTTGGATAACCAATAACATTACTGGATATGAGAACATTTGGTGTTTTCTTGTTTAGATAAAACTTGATATTTCGTACTGTGCCTGCGAACTAAACAAGCTACCTCTTTAAATACTGACTATTTGCATGTAGTTTCTTCTTTTAGTCTCTTCACTCAAGTAAATGCAGCCCAAGGAGAATGTTCTCGTTTGTAAGGAACCTCAGGAGCATCTTAGCCAGCAACGCATCACTGCATTGTAGTTGTAGAATCACTTGGTGGAAAAAATCAACTAAAGCTTTACATTCCAGACCAATGTTTCATATGTAGCCTGGGTGAATGGAAACCTAGTTGAGGACAAAATATTAATGCCACACTTATTTCAAAGTTATCCACTGACAAGGCAAGATACAGGAAAGCTACCTGTGTAATGTTGTTGCAGAGAAGAGTGTTACAATCACATACCTAACAACAGCCCAAGTGAAGGCAGGCATGTTTTTAAAGTCACACAGTCAGTGCACTGGCAGTTATAATTTGCAACAATACCTAACGACACAAACCATCCTGTGAGCTGAACACTGAGCCATGAATAGCGATGGTAGTGCCCATCATAACTGGCAGTGGCTATGAAGAAGTAGCTATCGCTGCACTGCTATCACTATACATGTGCAGTATTTTCAAATTTCATTATTTCCATCTTGTAATTTACATGACAAGTCCAACAATTGTGTTGTTCACTTTGAGAGGTGTTTAGCTGCCCCCATGCCTGACTAAAACATGTAGGTGGGAAACACAGTAACAACCGTGTACTAAGATAATCGTGCATGAGAACTATGTGAATACTGTATCAGTATAGCTGAAAAGGGCTGTTTTTCACTTTTTGCAATGGCCAAGAGATGAAGTTAATAAGAGAAATAATTGGTTTAGTGTGTGAATTCTTAAAACAGCAAAATGAAAATGAAAGCTGTGAACACTGTGGAAGGACAGCAAGTCTCCATTTGCATGCATTTACACAGAGCCATAACAGTAATTTTTCTGGCAAATTATAAATGTGATAACTTATTAAATGTATCATAATGGATGTTTTATGACATGTAACATGTTCTGTAGTAATGTTTTTATTACATTTTTACAATATATACATATATATCTCCTGCCACCATTGTCTGGATAATGGTAAAATTTCTTATGACTGCTTATGACCTTTTTTAACACATAATGACATGACATGACGCATTATGAAGAACATATGACAAGGATATTAAAGCACCATTTAATGTATAATTGCTAATTACGGTATTCTAATTATATTACTACATTGCCTGTAATACAAATGTAAGTACCATTGTCATTTGTTTTACAAGCGATAAGTAGCTATCTATAGAAAGTACTTGCTTAAAATGGAACTTAATATTGTCAGCCAAATGAAAAATAAATGCTGTTTATGTACTAGATAGTAGTCATATGTATTAGATATCAGTGATCCCTTTTATTATTGCAGTATTCGTGTATTTACTGATAAATCTGCAATAAACCGGTCCTTATGTTTGGATTGTTGTTGCAATGACTAAACTGAAATGTCCATGAGTATACTGCAGTTTAAGAGTATTCATTTTTCTTCTCTGTAGTACACATTGTTTTTGTACAATTTTATTTTTATTTATTTCTTTTTTGACTACTCCACAGTTGTGGGCATGGGATGTTGACAACTTGTTATATGAACAAAATGCTCTCTGGAGGAACAAGCACATTTTATGAAAAGGGAAAGTCAAATATTGTTGAGTATATCCTCTGTATTGGACACCAGGGCGATTATAATGTCTCTGGATACCACAAGCAAACATGGGTGGAGTGGACTTGCTACATTTCTATATAATGTGAAGTAGAACCACATGTAATCTTTAGCTTCTTTGATGTTACTATCACAAACTCCTGGATGCAGAGCATGTTTGACAGCAAAATACTGAAAAATACACTCAATACCTGGAATTCAAATTGCATCTTGTTGAAGAACTAATGGACAAGGTAAGAATGGAAAAGTGAAGACACCTTGTGACGTGATCACAAGTGATGCTAACTAAAGTGAAGAAAGTGAGGAAAAGTATGAACCACCAACAAAAATGAAGAATCCACAACCAGAGACATCCTTGCATAAACATGGAGCTATGCACATGCCAGACATCTGCCATCTACAAGAAGCAGGAATATGAGCAGCAGCAGCAAGACATAAATGCAAAACATAAAATGCAAGATGTTCCTCTGCTGTAACAAAAGAGATTCATTTGTTGAAAAATTGTCTTGAAAAAGGCCTGGTATAAACAAGTCTAGAAATGAATTAACCTTCTAAGTCATATTTTACTATGCTCTATAGCAGGGGTCCCGAACCACCGGGCCGCGGACCAGTACCGGGCCGTGGGTCATGTAGTACCGGGCAAAAAAAAAAAAAAAAAAAAAAAGTTTTTATTTAATTAAATTAGTCCGTAAGGTATTTTATTTTGAAAAAAAATGACCACTGCTGTCTGTGCTATTTACATTAGTCCTTAGAACAGTGCATTCACATTTCACGCAAAGATGTGGTCCTGAAAAGCCTCGCATAAAGCAAAATCACGTAATTCAAAGTCTAATATCCCCATTTAAATTAATGGAAATGCTCGAGATGCTTTCTGCGGTCGCATAACGTCGACTAACTTACTCAGAAAATTCGTAAAAAATAGCAAGAACTAGTGGGAATCTATGAGAGAGAGTGGATACCGTATTGGTGAAAGGGATATCGGATAATGCTAATGGTACAGTATATACTTACATTTCTGCTAAATACATGCTGTACACTACTTTAATTGAAAAAATTGTCTTGCATGAAACCGGTCCGTGGTGCAAAAAAGGTTGGGGACCGCTGCTCTATAGTGGTGACACAAATGCCTTAGAACATCATTATGACACATTCTGTCATAATTTAAATTTTCCGGCCCCAGCTGCTGAGGAATCCAAAGAACTGGACTTGCCAATCACATTAGAGGAATTACTGATAATACTGAGATCTACTAACAAGGAACTAACCCCCAGGTATCGACGGGCTGCCTGTAGACCTATATTTAGCTTTCTGGGAAATTCTTGGGCCAATTTGGTTAGACACACAAAATTTCGTTATCCACTGATAAAGGATGCCTTCACAGACATCTCAACTGTGCTGCACTCATTACTGTCATACCCAAACCAGGTACAGACCCCTTGGAATGTGCAAATTATCATCCTATCTCAATTTTTAATGCAGATTTCAAAATATACTCAAGAGTACTGGCTCATAGGTTAGAGAAGGTGGTCAGTCGATTAATAAACTCAAATCAAACTTGATTTATGAAAGGCCGTTTAGCCTCAGATAATACACAAAGATGTTTTTACATATTAATAGAGGCTCAAAAAATTCCCCCTTTAGCCGGCCTTCTATTTGTACATGAGGAAAAGGCCTTTGATAGGCTAGAGTGGTGTTGTCTGTGGAGAACACTATCAGAATTTTGGCCCCAAATTTATCTGAATGGTTCAGATCCTGTATTCTAATCCTTCAATACAAGTATGTATTCTCTGATTTAATTGGTATATGTTGGGGCTCTAGACCAGGGTGTCCACTTTCACCTCTGATTTTTAATGTCTGCAGTGAATTCATAATAGCACTCTAATAACCCCAATGAAAATAAGATCTTCTACACATAATACATCACAATGGACATGATATGGCACAATTTTTTTGTACATCACATACCCCAAACCATCAGTTTATACAGTACGTATGAGTTTGTCATAGAGCCTATGTGACTTCACGATTTCATGTTTAAAAGCAGTTGTTACACATTTTTTATTCATTGTGTCTTGAAAACTCAATGTCATTAAATGAAAAAAATATACGACGATATTGGAGAATTCATGAGATATTAATCATATGTATCTTTATTTGAATTTGCCAAATGACAGTTCATGACACTGTTTTATAGTTTAAGCATTATAGCCCAATTAAAAAAAAGAAGATAATACGAGATCATGTTCCATGTTATGTCTTCCATATATGTCACGTGTATCATTGCACAGTTTTTGTGATACTTGTTAGAAAAATCCTAAGCATATGTCATAACACCATTAAAAATGTATAAGTGTTGTAGCACCTGCCAAATTTTCATACGACCATTTATAAATTTTAAGGATAAGTCATGAAGACATTAAGGCTCAAGACATGGTCAAGAAGGCTATACGAGCAAATCATCAGTGAAATAGTTACTGGTTCATTTTCCTTTTTAAAATATAGAAACCAGATAACTGGTGAGAAACGGATTGGCTTTTGTTAACCAACTCATGAAGACATACTCTGACATTTCCAATTAAGCCCAATATACACAAAGTGCACGTATCAACCCAAATTTGGAGCCGCTAGAAAGCATATTTCCTCACTTTTAACGTCCAGTCATTTCTCTAAGTGTAGCCAATTCCATTGGTTCTGGAGATCTTCCTATATCACACAGACAGAAATTAAAACTGTCTCAGTATGTCTCTCCTACCAAGCAGGAGAAGGGGCTTGTTTTCCAAAATGCCAGAGTATTTCTTTAAAAGGTTTAATAATGAAACGATTCTATTTATATCATTCTACCCCATGTCCTTAGTGTTAGCTGTTATTTCTACATCCATTATTATTTGTCACTGTACCTTTATTTTAACATTGTAGCAACTGTAACACAAGCTGGAGTTCTGTGAAGGAGGCAATGTGAGCAGTGGTGCTGAAGTTGAATCCATTCTTGTTCATTTCTCCAGAGATTAAATCCTTTTTGGGATTCTTCAAGGCCTCTCTGATGACAAATTCACTTGTCAACACTGCCAAGAAAATGTCCTTATTTACCATTAAATAATTCAATTCAATTTAATGCCACCAAACATTCAGATTACACCCAACTTCACGACCGAGTAAAACCCTTAACAAGGAAATATTATCATTGCAGTAAAACGGCCACTGAGCTGGGTGGTGACTGGAGGTAAAACAGCAAAATCTTAAATCAAAAATGGCCAAAGGCCATTTATTTACCCCTTTTTGGGGGAAAAGGAAACATCATCCAAACAATAATCACCAAACTCCAAAACTGAGTCAAACACAAAAACATCACAGCCATTTTATTGAGATATATATATAGCCATCATTTTGATGATTGTCAGTTTCTACCTCTGGCAACTTTAAAAAAGTGTTTCAATATTATGTACAATTTTAAGGACCAATTACCACAATTATATTACTAGACAGAAATCATGTCAACAAATGTGCTATACACAGCAGCAATAGGTGTCTCAAAAAAAATGAAACCCTAAACCACTGAGTCTATTCTGAAATGGCTTGACCTTACCCCTCTTCACACCTAATTTATTGCATTTGTGGCAATTTCAGAACTTAGCTGACCAATAAACAACATTTTTTTGGTTCACTGAAATTTGCCAACAAAGCTTTTAAATAAAAAATAAAAATACAAATTGTATTTGGCTTAGCCCCATCTCTATGTGATTTATTTAAAAAAAACAATTGATCGAAGAAGAAGAAAAATTGTAAAAGTTTTCTGTACCTGTCTGATGACAGTGTGATACTTCTCTGGGGTGGACGCACTCATCAGTGTTGTATAAACGGTGATCCTGGAAAATAACCCAAACTTAAGGACAAACTGCTTTCATATGGACCTGATTTTGTTCTGGTTTAAGTTTAGGTTCACTCCCTCAATGCCCCCTAAATCCACCACAGAAAAGGAGAAAAGAAAATAAGAACAATTAAACTTTTTTAAAACATTTGCTAATTTTCCATGCCCTTATGCTGTATTGACTGGACCACTACAGCATCCCTCATACACATGACATGCATCTTCCTATCTCAAGTGATCTACTTGTGGAGTAATACAGAACAAGAGAAAACAAGGACATTTCAAACTCAAGCAAGCCCAACAAATTCCTCATCAGTCTCTTTGGAGGACACAGATAGTACAGCACCCATTGCATCCCAGGAGCTGTCTCCATCTGTAAGGCAGTGGGTTTGGCCACATGTTTTCTCAATCCCCCATTTAAACTATGATGCTGACATTCAGCTGGAGAAAGCCAATGCTGAGTGCAAATGGAACTCACATGAGAACCTCACTGGAACTGAAATCACACATTCTGGAGTGTTTGGCAGAGGACATGATAAAATTCAAAGCCTACCCAACTGATGTTGACCCGAAAGCCCTGGTGAAACGCATCCTAGTTCATGCACATATCCTCTATCTCTCTGCAGTCATAGGTCTGTCTTACTCTTGCACAGCGCCCACCATGCCTGATAGAGATCTTTCAATGCAAAGGTGGTGCAACGAGTAGAAAAATCTGAAATCTCATGGTGCCAAACTCTCAGGTTTGTAATAAAACTAGGTAGACATATGATTATAAAATAATCCTATATTACAACATTTTTTAGCCCCCGATTTGAAAATGAAGGCATATATTGTTGCCCAAGCCCATACACCATGTCACAGCCTTTTAGGATATCTATTGCCTGAAAAGAACATGCCACTTTTTTGAGAGACTGGCTTATCATGTTTTACCATAACAGTTAAATTTGTAGAGTGACTGAAATCTCACCTCTGACAATCTGGTACAGCATACACAGGCTGCCTGCTAGCTAGTTTAGTACCGTCTAAATGAATCAGGGCAATCTGGGGCCACACCAACTGGACATCTGCTCTTAATTTTCCCAATCTAATTGAAGGTTTTACAGGGTGTTTTTTTCCCATTAGGTGTCTGAGATCAGAAACCACAGTCTCCTGAGAGAGAGCCAGGGAAGCCAGAGGTGCTGAAAAGCAGTCTTTTTTGTTCCATTGGGTTTTTTACAATTTTAATTTTGGAACACTAACATCCGACTTTTTTAATTTTTTTTTTATTTTGGTTCTGTAAAAATTGCTCTTTGTCCCCTGTCCCCCAATGTGCATTAAAACCATAATTACATGGCAGGAAGCCAAAGTTTGCTGCATTCCTAGGAAGTCATACTGCATGTGACTCATGTACAAACTGATTTTATCACAAATCATACTTTTCACAAACATTTTTTCTCTTATTTGGTTTTGTTCTTTGGTGCAATCAAAATCCACAAGTGTTTAGAAATATGCATCAAGGCATATTTAAAAAAATATGTACTTTGAATGCTTTATTATTCATGCAATTTCATGCAGTTTAAGCAAATTAAGTTTGACACCAACTGATGCAAATAGAATAAATCATTTCTAGTTTTATTTTGTTTAATTTTTCTTTACAAACCTGTGTAGCATTTGTTATACCTACATAGCATTGTCATTTCTAGATAATTGTACTCTTTATCTTTGTTGGGGAATAATTATTTATTTTCCTCATATGTAAGATTCTACCATTTAAATGCACAGGGAGCAGGACAGGACAGTAATCAGTTACAACATGATTGATTGCAATGTCAATTATATGAATTACAATGGAAAAGTAACCCCAAAGATCTCTCTCAACTCTTTTTCTGTTGCAATGGCGTTCTTTACAATGGTATATGTGATACTTTTAGATTACTTAGCTAATAGCACTGTGGGGAGAGAGCATGCAGCCCTGACGTCGTCATGTCTGTTATGGGATTGCCTGGGCATTTCCTTATACTGATAAACATGAACAGGCTATTTACAAATAACTGGCATGAATCATTAGGTACACCTGGAGTATGCACAAAGTTGTGGGTTTGCGCATGTTTGATGAACCCCACATTAGTTTTTGTAGGAACATTTCTCTTAATGAAAGAAGACAGATAAATTTAAGAAATGTTTTGTGAATGATGCCCATTGTCTTTCCATGCACCTGTGTAAATGGTGTCCATAACTGAAAATTTATTGCCACTTGTTAATTTTCATTTTTAAAACAAGCCCAAAAAATGCAATTTGTAACAATATAATTTTTCAAGCCCAAAGTCACTTATGAGAAGCTAATTTGGCAGCCCTGTTCCCAGGCAGTATCACTTTTTTCTGTCTTGCGTGTTGATGAGGATGAGGTGATGCAAAGGGTTCTGACAATTTGTAATCATATGGAAAGTTTTATCAGAATTTTCATTGGCTAGCTTATTCATTTCAACCTGCCACTCTGTTACACATACTCTTCTTCCGTTCACACATTGAATACCATACATTCTATGAGTTAAGATCAATGAAGAAAATATTTGTCCATTGGCTGCAAGAGACATAGATTTATTTACATTTCTGTCTGTTTTGTGTGCCTGCAGGCTTTCAGAGCAGGGAGTGTGTGCAATTTAGCTGTGTAGAATTGCCAACTGCAGAATACATTGTTTCTTGTTAATTTTCATAATAGGTACTTTTTAAATCGCATGGTTACATGTGGGACTGCATTCATCCTGCCTCACATGAACATTTACAGAATATATTTTTCTTGTTAATTTTCATGTAAGGCAGTATGAATGCAATCCCACAAGTAACCATGTGATTTAAAAAGCACCTATGATCTGCCTTTACAGGTAACAATAACAAAACACAGGTACTGTATTACTGTACTTTCCATCATTGAAATGACACTTAAATGACTATCAAACTTTGCTTTACTTGTTCACTTGGATTCTGTGTGAGAGAAGCATATCATACCTAAATCATAAATATATAATATCAAACAGCCATTTTCAGTAATAAAAGTCATTTTAAAATCAACTGTTAATAAGTTGAGAATTTTGAAGCAATATGAGATTTTGTCAGTCATTGAAACACCAAAGGAGATGACAGATGTCTGTTACGGCTTAATGGGATAAACATTATTTATGAAAGAGAGATGAGGGATGAGTGATGTTTTTGAAAGTCAGTTTTTATCAGAGACATTATAGATACCACAATTTGCACTTTTTTGAACATTTCCCACTATTTGCATCATGATATAGAAGTCAAAATTGTAATACTGCCATACCCAGCCACAACATAATAAGCACACATGGTCAGAATTCACATATTTCTGTTGCATATTATGAAAACTAAATTAACTATATACATATAATATACTACATATATATACATTTATCCTTACCTATTGCATGTTGGTGTAACTGACATCACCTATAATGCACAAGAAACACAAATGATTAAAATCATAATAAATAATAGTTTGAATAATTCACAATAGAATATTTTTCAAAATCTGAGCTTCAATTTTATATCAGATGGCTTCATAAAAGAGCAAATTTTCATTTTTAGATGGAGAAAGCTACTATTAAAAACAGATTAACAAAAAGATTAAACTTTCAACACAAGAAGAAGTATGCAAGTCAGAGTTACAACTTTCCTGATTTCCTTACCTGCAAAAGTGTCTCCATGTTAATATTGTTTTGACCAGTTGCATTCAATGCTTTGATGGTTGGTGTTCTGGGAAGATTTGAATAAATACTATCACTGATTACATCAACAAAAACTAAAGACTTCACCACTGCCTACAAAGTATATGTTACATTTAGTTTGCTGCAACAAGATACACAGGCACAGAATGTTCTGTGTTAGTATACAATATGTATGTATATAGCACATGTGAGTTTTTATTATAACATATAGGCTACCTTTTGATTCTGTCATGTTAATGTTATGAAAGTGTTGCAATACTTATGCATGTAGTCTATTCCATGATTATTTGCAACCTTATTGATAATGAACATAAAATAAATCAAAAATAGACACAGACAATGAGCTGTATTTTATGTTCGTGCATATAGGAAATCTATATTCTATAATTTGTTTAAGATAGTAGGTCAAATTCTTTAGTACAATTGTTCTCAAAAACAATTTTAAAACTGAAAACATTACTGAGAATTTGTTATAACCATTCACTTTAAAAATTCAGAAAAGGTTTGGGATTAAATCTGTTTCAGTCCATTCTGAGAGCAGATTTTGATTAGAATTCAACAGCAGCTGTAAACAGCTTGCATCTGCTTCCTCTTCAAATGTTAAGGAGTGGAAGCCCAGGCTAGATCAGTACGGTAGTGTATGCAGGCAATTATACTCGTGTTCATTTATAATTTAAAACATTCCCAAACTTTAGACATTCACTGACCCTTGTTACTGGGCCAGTCATTTGGTCTGTGTTTTCTACCTGCTATCTATCTGCCTGTGATGTAATGTAATGTAATGTAATACTACTGCAGTTTAACATCATACTGCCATCTATTGGGATTTAGTGCAATTTGAGAGCTTGTGACATTCTAATTGAGGTGAAAAAATATGACACACTGACCATTTTAATTATGCTGTTTTCCCTGCCCTGAAGCTGAGTGGAATTCCTCCATCTTGAAATGTCAAATCTAAATGACACTTTGGGGTTTCCAATTGCTTGTATTCAGTACCTTCTGAAGCTAGAAACTTCTGTACCTCCGTTTTCAAACATCAGAATCTCTGTAGAAATGCTCCCCTACCTCAGAGGTCCATTAGAACATGTTTTGATGAATGTCTCAGCTAGGCTGGTCGTCTAATCCACAGTGTATGCAGTCCTGCATAGAGCCTGGACTCAAACACATGAAGGGTCTCTGCCTCAACTACATGAGCTGGTTTCTAAGTATTAACAAATCCTTGTGTAAAATAATACTTCCTGATATCTGTCATGAATCCCAGCTCTCTCTGTATTTTGTGTGTCTCTGTGCAGGCCCTGTCAGCTCCATGCCAATTCTTGCTACCCACACCTCCTAATCATCTAATCTTCTGATCAGCACATCATCCAATCATATGCATGCCTGCGTATCCCTGCTGCTCACCTGTGCCCTGTTCCTCATTAGTCTGCAGTAGATATAGCAGTCATTGCGAACCAGTGCTTTGCCAGATTGTAATTTGTGCTTTACCTTTCACATGCCCCCCTTTCTTCTCCCCTGTTCATAGTTTTGCCTGTTTTTGGTTTTTGCTTTTGCTTGTTGATTTTTGTGCCTTTGCCTGTGAACTGCTTTGTGATTCTGCCTGCCCCATCAGTAAAGCTGCTGTTCTTGTCCAACCCTGCCTGCACAGCCACAGTGTCACTTGAAGCACGGCAATGACATGAGAAGATTCATTATTTACAGCGAGACTGGAATGATACTAAGCAAGCTACAAAGTTATTTGCAGTGAAACTGTATGACTGTTACATGAAATAAACAGTATGAATGTTGTAAACATTCACTGAAGGTGACACTCACCTGCGATCATCTCCATGTGGAGGTGGCTTCCAGTGGTCATAGTTTGTCTCCACTCTGTACCACCTGAGACAGACCACATACAGTCATGTAGCATCCATCAGTGTTTCAGTGTCTTTTCTCCCCCCTCACAAACTACTTTTGTGAGTTTCTCATGCACATGCTTTGCATGATGCACCCTCTCTGAGCATTAGAGGCTTAATTGACTTAAATCAGAAAATTGTATGTACCGTAATCAGTTGAAGTGCTAAGCAGAGAAGTCCATAATAAACACCCCAATGAGCTCCAATGCATAACTTTACAGACTGATACCAGCAAATTTTCATAAAACATGCTGTAAATGCATATGGCATCAACTGATTGCAACTATGAACTTGTGAATGTGAATGAGTGTAGCCAGCCAGTGGCAATGCTTAAAGTGAAACAGTAGTAAATCTGCTGGGTGCAACCTCAGGATGGTCTGTGTTTTTGAGGGGTGGACTAGCACCCCTGCAAATTTCAATTCAACAACATTTGTTAATGATTTGAAGAAGCATCACATCAGAGACGATAACAAATTCATACAGGTAAGTGCTAAGATAGCATCAACCCAAACAAGATGGAAGAAAGCTAAATATATCAGTATTAAACATTTACCTTGCATTTCTTTAAAGGAGGAGAGTGTTCCATCATGAATAAGATTAAATACTTCCGAAATGCCCTTGACATACCACAATTTAAAAGTTTCATCATTGAAATTGGGCGGGAGATTGGGATTTCTCCACAAAGTGGCAAACGATGAGAGAGGTTCATCGTAACTAAGAGGACTGAGAGTTATTTTCATGCGTCTAAACTGTTAAACATCATTTCGTTTTTTTTACTTCTTTCAAGCCAATGTATGGTAAATGTTTACGTTTATCTGGAACATTATATAATTAAATTCTAGTTAATGAGCATAAACTATCATGGAACCACCAGCCATGGAAGATGATTGAATGTCCCGCCTCCTTGCATGTCACTGGATGAAGAAACACAGGAACATGTATTTAAGGGACCCCCATCCTGAAGTCAGGGACACCTGTGTGCTCTATTGTGAGTTTGTTATTCTGCTTTTGTGAACGTTGTGATCCTGTGTAAGTGTACTCGAGCTTTGCTGCCATTTAACTTTGACTATTGCCTTGCCCTCCTGATTTGTTTTTGCTTGTTCATTACTGTAAATAATTTGTACATTTGGGTTTTTGGGAAGTAGGGAGCCCGACTCCGTTTTATTTTAATTCGGTTTTCTCATGTGTATGGTGGCAGTGAATTATGGAAGTTAACTGTACATTATCCCAACTTTAATTTGTAAATCAATAATACAATTTTGTTTCTGTGCACCGGGCTCACCCTGTCTCTTTCCTGTAACAGCCTGTTACAGTTTGATTATTACTCTGCCTGGTCATATAGCACCCAGAGGAATATGACGCCATTTTACAAGACAAATCATAAACCTTACAGGTCCTTTGAGAGATGAAGGACATGGGAGTTCTGAGGCAGAGATTTACACTTTAGGCTTTCCCTCTTGATATATGGTCCAATACCCCAGCAGAGACACCTCAGAGCTTAATATTCCAAATAGGACTATACCTGGTCTGAACATGAAGCATCGCCCAACCCATTTTTAGTTATGTGATATTCAATATACCTATTAGAGTATATTACATTTTTACATTTTTGGAAAGTATGACACCATTTCATTTTAGTGCTTGTGTTTTAGCATCAGTGTTTGACTGATCAATAAGGTATACTCAGAATGCTCATTCCAGATTTTTACCCAATTTGTTTCTATATCTCTGAGTTTCCATTTCTTAATTGGACTACCCGTAATCCAATGACAAACTGTCAAGTTTGACAGAGAACACAGAATATCAGAAACAACACCAACTAGACAAAGGAGTACAATTTAAAGGAGAAATTACTAGCTTCCTTGCAAAAATATGATGTTGATGGCTCAAAATGAATTGTGGATATAAGTAGCTATTTTAATGTCTCCTTTTAGATTTTTGTTTTAGAATTAATGATGAATGATGAAAATGATGAATGAATTGAGGTTGTTTCTCACTCTCCATGCAGGGTGTCTAGAGGCCAGATATCAGCAGCACCTCTCCTGTTCCTTGTTATCACTACCCCTTCTGCAGGCCTTACTCCAGCCACAATGTAGTACACGTCAGTGATGATGGGCACCTTAGACAGACGCATCACAGCATCCTGAAAGTTCTCTGCCTCCTCCAGAGTCTGTGGACAATACAAAAATCCTTTATGCCGTTCTCTGTAACAGCTTGATTCATTACTCGCACTTTACAATTATCTTTTATTTTGCATACATAATTGGGGTTTGAAACTGTCATGATTGGGATTTTGTGTGCAAGGTGAATTCTCACAATACATTAGTAATTTAAAAATTCTCCATACCAGCTCACCTCTCTCACCAGCCAGCTTACTGGAGAGCTTTTCAACAGGATGGCTGAGATGACATTTTCCCACCAATGCCCCTGGTCTGTACAAATGTTCATATTAGGTCTCTAGAAGACAACCTTACAGATACAACAGATGTTATTTGATTTATATCAAAAAGGGCACACATACTCCGTTCATTTCCAGAGACTGTGAATTTGCTGGGACTCTGGCCGGTCCACAGTCCAACATAACCAGCAAAAGATGTTCCTCTATATACCACCTAGAGTAAACATAGAAACCAAAAAGCAAACACTGATTATGGTTGTGTGTTAGTGTGTGTAATTTCCCTTATTGTCTTTTATGTTATGTTATTAAACATTTTCAAATGTTATCCACCTGCTTTGTAGTACTACATCAAATACTTACTACTCTCAGCTATTTCAAGGACTGTGATCTTGAAAATTGGACATTTCCATGGGGATTATATACTATACCTCTCCATTTTTGATGAAAAGAATGTCAATGGTGAGATTTCTTAGAATGTCCACATGTGGGTAATCTAGGTTTCTGCCATGGTAGAGATGCCCTTTTGTATCTTGTGCTACAACACTTGTACAGAACCTGAAATTATACACAAAGGAAATGTCCAAACCACTCTTCAGCTCGTATGAGTTGAATATTTATCATGTCACGCAAAGCAAGAAATACAAAACCCACACAACTCATCTTCATAAAGATATTGAAATTTGTTGTACTTTATTTTGTACTTTCATTTAAAGTAGGAACATGACACAATAGATTTATTAAGAACAGTTGTAGTCAGGAAATGTAATATTTCCACTAATTATAATTCGTTGTGTGAATGTGTTATTCTAATATTATATACATACGCTGTTATTTCATAGGCAAAGTTGAGGAGGATGACATCAGAAATCCCAGCTCCATAGAAAGAGGCCATCCCCCGGATTTCCCCAGCATAAGGTTGTGGTATGTAGTTCTCCAGCGCTTCAACAATGGGAGTGATGGCATGATGTACCCATTTTGGCACAGTGGTGCTAACAGAAATGAAAAAAGTTAATATGTTTATTATGTGAATTCAACATTTGTGAAATGGAGAAAAAAAGCCCTCTCATTCAATATTGGATCTGGCCACCTCTTTTATCTCTTTACCTTTAACAAATTATTCTGGATTTCATATTGGCAATCATTATGTGAAAATTATTGAGTCTAATTCTCTTCATAGATTAATGAAGACGTCACTGCTGATTGGAAAATACCCTTACGACGATCTGTATTTGAATTATTGCAAGTTCAACCATTGACAAGCGCTGTACTCAGGTAAAAATCAGGTAAATGGAAAGAATGTGCCCCCTTAACAAAGCCCCCTTAGTAAATCCCATTTCCTGTTTCCACCCTAAATTTATTATCATCATATCTCTCCTGCTGCTCCAATGCTCCCACACAAACCGAGAGATACTAAGTGTGTGATAGGATACTACTGTGTGATACATATTATTGTATTGTTCTGTTATGTTAATTAGCAATACTAATATTTTTAGTGCTCAGCAGGACCCACTTTTTGAAAGACATTTCTTCCCCACTCCATTTTCTTGCATCGACCTCTCTAAACTTCTATATATCTTAAAGCAATTTCCCCCGGTCCTCCGTTTGTCATACTACCTCATTCCCCCAAAGCCACTCACCACCTCATGCATCCAACTCCAATGCCCCAATCCACCTTTTTTGTTTTACTCGTTGATTGAACATTATGTGGAACATACTACATTATAATAATCAAAAACCTACACTTCATGAATTCTTTTGTTTTCACTGTGTGAAGTGAAATGCTCTTAGTATGTATTAGTGGCAGTTTAACAATATAACTGACACAAGCTAATATAGCACTGCTACACTGGGAAGGTTTC
Source organism: Albula goreensis (assembly GCA_022829145.1). Taxonomy (NCBI): domain Eukaryota; kingdom Metazoa; phylum Chordata; class Actinopteri; order Albuliformes; family Albulidae; genus Albula; species Albula goreensis. The sequence continues at coordinate 20,100,630 of CM040744.1, forward strand.
TTCTTATGAATATCAAACACCTGCAAAAAGTCTATTGGAAATATTAGGACTGAGTTTAAAGGGGGGTTATTCCTGGGGGAGCTCAGTGACAGCTCATGCACTGAAGTAGCTGCCCTGCACTCTTATAGGCAGACTGTATACTGGGGCCCAAAACTGTCAACAAGTGAACATTTAAGAAAGAAAATAAAAAGTGAAGTGATTTTGTGAAATTACAGCTAATACAATAATATATCAACATTTTAAAGTGTTGCATGCAGCTATGTAGGCTAGTATTAAGCACTTCACAAACACATATCCTACCATATGCTTGTAAAGTGCACATTAAAGCTCTATGGGGTTATAAACTAGGTAGCTATACACGTGCTGCCTATTCATCACGTTCAATTTCATTCACTCCATTCCATTAGACTTAAGCAAGGAAAGAGAACATGTAACACAGGGCATCTTACAACAAAGAGTACACTGCAAGCTAAACTCCTCAAGGAACATTATATGTAGGATAAATATGGCTGAGCATTAACGAATCACAAATGTCATGTTTATTACAAAATGAAATTGTATTTGACCAACCAACGGGGAAAAAGTAAAAATCAAAATATAGTCATTTTACATGTCTGTTAGGTATATGTGGACTGAATTGATAATAACAATCATACAATAACTGACATACTTAACACATAATAGCATTATTATACTATTACTTAAAGTATAATACATTTACGAAACTACAACGAAAACTACACTGCACAATATTGCCGTCATAACGCATGATATGGCGCAACTGCCGTATGTTTGAGGAGAGAAAAACATGACGGTGGAGACAGCTGACCAAAGTCATATGACTTGACTTAAACCTGTTCGCTATTTTATTATTTATTCGGTAGTGCCTATCGTAGTTTTTGGTGTCAATTTGTCAACAAAAAAGCAGCTATCGCAAACGTCAGAAAACTTTTCGGTACTGACGACATTTTATCGATACATCCGCTTCCATTAAGCCCTTATTTTATTTTTATTAACGTTCGCATTCACTTGAATGGAAGTATAGTTCGAGATTAATGTGACTTTGCTGCAACATATTTCGCGGATGACTTGACCACACGCAGCCAACACTCGCAGCCAAAAAATTATACTTACTCGATTATTCTAGTAGCAGACTCCCTTAAATACTTAACATTAAAGATGTTTACTAAAGGTAACCATCTTTCTTCAGGCAGCAAGTCCAAGCTGATGTTAACCAATGGTGGAGTTAAGTTTGCAGCACAAAAACCCGTAAAGAAAAGTATAATCAAAGTGTGGAAACTCATAATGAATAGCTCTTTAGCTCATATCTGTGCTGCCAGCACAAATTTGTCTAGGTTTCTGGTCAATTTTTTTCACAATAAAAGTTCTCTACAAAATGTACACCGTGCAGTAAAATGCAGAAATAATGTTATTAAGCATAAAATAGCAATCAATAATAACATTTCTTATATTTCTAATATTTTATATTCATATTTATGTTCACCAAAATAATTGAGTTTGATTGGGGCAAATGTCTAAGGACTGCTGCTGGCCTGTAACTGACACCACATAGGCAAAGCCATTAGCAGATTGTAGATTCGTGAGTAGATGCTTTGACCTTCTTATGTTTCTACCTTCTTATGTCTGAAGGAAAGTGGGAGAATGTAAGCAATTTTCATTTCTTGTTACTTTTTATGAGTAATCCAAACCCCTCTTTCCTTTAAGATACTTAAGATTTTATTTATTTAGTTATTTATTTATTGTAGAGTATATATGTAGCCTACACACACACACACACACACACACACACACACACACACACACACACACACACACACACACACATATGTATATATAGTATAGTTCTGTACTGTCAAAATTTTACTGAACTGTTTTCATTCTGCATGTTTATGGCACAATTAAATACACTTCTACATTTAATATGTCTAAAACTGTTCTAATGAATATTATTTTATGTTATTTCTGTTCAAATGCTATATTTTGTGCTGTTTGTAGAATACTTTTATTATGACGAGTGTTAATCCGGAAGTACGTAGTATAGCGCTGCTGTCTTTCACTTTTCGTCAGACATTCGCAGTAAGTTGGCACAGAAAATACTATTTAATCTCGTTGTTTTCCTGTTGGAGGGCGGAAGATTTAGTATTGCTTCATAATAATTGGCTTCTTGTAGCGCTTTAGCCAGTAAGTAGCCATTGAACCATAAGACTAGTTTGTACATACCATTGTTGACGGAGCAAGGGACAGTTGTTTAGCATGCATGTTTAGCAAGAGGTGACTAAAGATCGAACAAGCTGAGGGTGTTGCAGAGTTCCTCCTATTCGTTTTGCAATTAGGAAAAGTTAGATAAGTATCAATATTGTTTCGGTTTAGTAGGCCATTCCCGTCTCAAAATGTAAGATATTTGAATGCTTCCTGATGGTGGGACGTTGCTAAAAGGATACAAGGAACGTATGTCACGTTATAATGAGTCATTTATTTGACATCGGTTTTAAAGAGTTAAGGCAGTCATGAAAAATTGGTAAAATTCAGCTGTATTTGTATTAGGGCTCATACTTTATATCAAAAGACCGATAATGTTGGCGGTTAATTGGACACTGGCACTTTATGGGCTATCAACAAAAGTAATGCAGATAAAGTGCGATAAATTTTGAACACACAAGAGCACAACTCAATATAGCACAACTTGCATACAGAATTCACTATACACATGGATAAACCTCCATGTTTACCATAATAGCAGAAATTTATGACACCCACTGTGCGTTCAACAAATGAGAAAGCTTGCTAAAAAAAATAGCTAGCGATCTTGTTAATCTAGTTTTCTAGCCTGTAAAGTACCTAGTTGGTTAATTTGTGTATACTGTTGTCTAGATTAGCATGCTAGCGGGAGATAAGTAGCTGAGGCATGCCACCAAAACCCAGTAATGGATAACCAGGAGTTTAACATATGTGGAAGCTATTGCTTGATGTAGGTTTTCTTTGTGCTGTTTTAATCTTTGCGTTCAACGCAATTATATGTCGCCTTTTGTAATTGCTTGACAGAATCTTAAAAATGTCTCAACGTCATGGAATTTTCTGTCCATAATTGCTAAGACTCTCCTCTAAGGAATGTTGAATCCGTCACTTTATTCTGTCAATTTTTTATTTCCTCTAGAGGGGATGGACTTCCTAAATCCTCCTCCTGTTTTAATTATTTTACCTCCCAGTTGCTGATTAAAAACCTCACCTAGAAGTGGTGAAGACACTTCCACTACTGGTTCTCTAAATGTAACACAAGGACAAGGTTGGTAAACTGCCATCCTTTCCAACTCTGTGCGGCCCCATGTACACCTAGTATTGAAAACAGCTGTGATCAATTTTTCATCTGTTCACCAACGATGTGTTTACACCTGGCATTAAAATGTGTCCAACATGCCTTCCCATTGTCCCTGTTGTGATTGAAATGAACATTTTATGTAAAGTGGGCTGTACTAGTTTAGAGTTTGGGTGTAGCTAACAGACTTGCATACAGAGGTTAAACCACCAATGTGGGGCCCACAAGAAATTGTGACATTGGGCAACAAAGATTGTGACTTAAAGAGACAAGTGCAAATTGTACAAAATCATAGTATCAGCTGTTGTGAAGGGCACAAGTGTGTAGGGAAGGGTGTGGATGCATGAAAGGAGCCAGGAATGATGGAAACATGCAGTGCTAAATGCTTTCCATGACCATCATTACCAAGCAAATTTCCACATGAAAAAGTGAAACATGAAACTTTTTTTTCTTATGCAATGCTCAGTGACAAGTTTTAAGGACAGATATGTGCTTTTGCTGTTCCAATTAGGTAGTGGGTGGCCATTGGATCTGAACACAGAATGATTGCACACTTTTCAGTATAAGTAAATATTCAGTGTAAGTAAAAAGGTGTCATTCTGATATGCCACAGGTTATCATGGACTAGAACCACCAGTTATAACCTTATTTTTCTTATGGTGTTATGTTTATGTTACTGGCACAGAAAGGATCGCAATGCTCAATCTGATGCAACACATTTAATGATGATTGTGAATCTGAGACAAAAAAAACGTTTCAGCGGTTAGCTGGGCTGGGATTTCAGCGATCTCCTCAGCGGTCTCGCTTCCAACGGCCAACTTAGTCAGGCAGTATCTAATTACATTCATAAGATTACTAATTACACACTTAATGTACTGAATTCTCATAAACAATTTCAAATTATCATTAGCCGTGTCATTTAAATGTCAAAATATCGAAATATATTATTATATTTCCCTATATATATTATAGTATTATTATGTAATATTTACAATAATTACTACCTTCCAAATTCACTCACATCACATTAACAACTACATCTGACAGAACTGATCCACTCTACATTTCACTTCCTTATTTACATTGTACGTCACCGAAGGAACTCGCCATGTTACCCTGGTGATGTAAACACTGAATTGTTTACCTTGTCTCTCAAGTTTAGATCCGTCTAGTTCAAACGGTTACAAAATATGCACTCATCACTCGTTTAAGCCTAACAGATGTATTTATATATATGTACATTTACATTTAACAGATTACTAAGGGAGTCAAAATTATGTTACATGTTACTCTAGATAATGTATTATCTTTAAACAATAACAAAAAACTGTAACAGCATTCACTCGCTAGCGAATAAGCGAACGGCTTTAAGCTACCGCTGGGATGCTAGCTAATTAAAAATATTCATAAAATAGCGACAGACAATTATAAAGCATGACAACGTTTTAGTTAATAGACTATATTACAACAATTGGGAGTGACATTTGGGATTTGACATCCCTCACCTGAAACAAGAAAAAGCGTTGCAGTGGTGAGCTGGGCTGGGATTTCAGTCTCCCCAGCGGTGTCGCTTCCAACGGCTAACTGAAGAACCCACCCCGAGCTCGCCAACTGGACCCACCGCCAATCCGCAGAGCATATTTTGTTTCCCAAATCTTTTCTTATTCAAAGAGCTAACAGTAAAATGCTAGCTTTTTCTTAATGTTACCTAAATGTCTGTCTGACATTTGATAACATTGCCTCACAAGTCTGAAAACCTTTCATGGTCTCCACCTTGTGTAAGTAAAGGCTGATTGGCTGATAAAATTAGGGTGGCATGCCTACTGAGTTTCTCCAATGCTACAATCAGAAAAGAATAAAAAACGTGCAAAATATACACTGACTAAGGAAAAGACACCGAGATTGAAAATTAAATGGAAATTTTATCATCTTTGAATGAATTTTGTGTTCTTTTATACAGCAAAGTCTTTGAGTAGGCTGCACCTCCCTTACCTCCACCTGCTATTGAGAATGATTGTGAAATTCACATCTGGATTTTAGTTTTTCCCTCAGGTGAATGTGGGTATAGTCATAAGGTCATAACCCACTTTTCAGAAATTAATTATAAGTAAGTTATGGAGTGGAAGCAGTAGACACGCATCATTTGAAAACATGACAACCTGCCACATAATCACGTTATTATGATTCCAGGTAGAGAAAATGAAGATTGCAGTACTAGGGGCCACAGGACAAACTGGGCAGAACTTGGTGAAGCAAGCTGTTCAACAGGGACACACAGTCACAGCCATTGTAAGGACTGGTAGAATGACTGACTTCCACAAGAATGTCAAGGTAAAAGTCAATGTTCAGTTTTATTAACATAGTTTGTATGAACAGCATACTGTGCATCAGAATTTTGTTTTGACGAGAGCTCAGATAAAACATAGAATAATGTTTAAAACACAGAGGAATGCATAGATCTGTGTATAAATGTATGGAGTAGATAAATGAATATGTTCAAGTGCTACAAGCCATTAACTGGTGAAAAGATAATTTATTTTTCATTTATGATGAGTATTGGCATAAAACAATTTCTGTTATTTCTTGTTTCCCCTAGGCATGAATTATACCTTTTGACCCCTTAGTTGATTCTTAGTTTTTATTAAACCCTGAGTTTTTTCTCATCCCATTTGTTGGGATCATGTATTATAGATAAGGGAGAACACAGGCCCCAACATTAATCCCTGCAGGATTTAACTTTGTTTCCTTATTTTTTACCCTGTAGTCTGTATATTACTGAGTCAAACCCTGGTAATTATTTATGTTAGGTTTGATTTAAAAGGCCAATTTTGGCTTGAAAACTAAATTAAATTTAAAGTTCAACCTGGATATTAAATAATACAAGAATATTTAAATACAAAGGTGGTAAGCACTCATAGCCACATTGAAGCCACTTAACAAATTGTAGGTGTGTCAATATCGGTGTTCCTAAGAGAGATAATGGGAGCATCTTTGTTTAATATGTCAATATTTGTGGAGCTCTATATAAGTAATCTAATTGCACCAATTATTTAGGCTTACCTTTTATCTGGTATCTTTCTTGTAACCTGCTCTTTCTTTAAAATAGAGTGACCAGCCAAGTCCAATCCCTAATTGATTTTACCTGTCACATCCACTTCAGTCAATGTAGATGAATGGGAGGTTACAAGTTAAAAAAGGGGCTTTAAGGCTAGAGACCACTGAGACATGGATTGTGTATGTGAGGAAGAATGAGCAAGAAAAGAAAACATTTCAGTGCCTTTGAATATGGTTGCATTGGATATGATAGTAGGCGCCGGGTGCTGCTGTCAAGTTTGTATCTGGAATGGCCCATTAACAAAAGGACATCCAGCACACAGCAGTCCAGTGGTTTGATGAAAGTGGTAAAAGGAGGCTGAAATTAATTGTTCATAGCAACAGCTGCAGTTATACATCTTATGGTCCAAAACAATATTGACGCTAAAGAAGAATGTACTTTGCAGCCAGCAACCTTAAAAATTTCTACGTTTTTCAGCCCAAGACAAGAAACTGTTTAGACACTGTAGAATTGGAAAATGTTGCCTTGAATCCCAGTTCCTGCTATTTAACATGGATGAAAGGACTACATTAAAAAACACATCATGTCATGTCAAACACAAAATGTGTCAACATTGCTGAGGGTGTTATGATGTTGTGGGTTAACAAATGTTAACAAATATGGTAGGCACTTCTGCAACATTATTTTTTGACAAATTATTTAGTGTTTTAGAAATTGCAATAATTGGTGGTAACCAAGTTGAACCCTTTCATTTCATTTGAGTTGAGATTGTGACTTGGGATATTGTTTCTGCATCCCTGTTAATGTAAGTTCACCAAATTTGGTTATTATTAATTCATCCTGTCCAAATAAATGACTCTGAAGTTGTGCACCTCATGTTTTATTCATTTAAGTGATAGTATGATTCTGGTGAGAGAAGGCAGTCTTCATTATTCGTTTAAAAAATCACCAAATAATGATGATTATTTAAATGATCAATAGAAGGCATTGTCTGTTAAACTGATGTCCCTACTTTCCTGGTGATTCTAGCAACCAGTGGCAGTAATTGGTGGTTTTATCATGAAAATTTCAGTTGGTACATAGCATGTGACATTTCTCCAGGGCAAGGACAATGACCTTACTGAGTAACTGAGATGCACGAATTTAACTCTATCATCCAATTTTTCTACAGCTTGCTCCTCTTTGATTTTCCCTTGGCCCAAGTCAAATCTATTGACACGATTTGTGTTACTGGATGCTCTCTTTGCACCAATGACACTGTTAGAATGTGGCTCAGAGTCGTGGGTTTCTGATATCACCAGCTTTCTCAAATGTGATTACAGTGTAGGTAAAAAGAGAAATTACAGGATTCATGCAGACAGTCCTGGGTCCCAGATTCATGAAGGATTCTCATGAATCTCTCCCATTTATAGTTTGGTGTATTGTAACATTTTTCAGGTTGTAGAGGGAAACATTTTCTCTGAAGATAGTCTCAAACCTCATATCAAGGACCATGATGCCGTCATTTCTTGTCTGGGATTCCCTGCATCCTTCATCTACGGCGTCACAGGATATTCCCTGTCTATGTGTGCTGTAGTCAGTGCAATGAGACAAGTGAAAGTTAATCGGATAATCACCATGACATCCTGGTACACTGAACGTAAGTAATAAAGTTTTACCTACAATTACAGGACCCACTTAAATGTAATTAATTTCTCATTGACATTATATTATGGCAGTCAAATTATGAATGAAACCAGCCATATTGTATTATTTGCAGGGTATTGTCTAAGATAGTGTAAGTTCAACCTTACAATATTTTAGGAGACTATTTCCATAAAATTGTGAAATAAGGTGAAATAATCATTCAGTCTGCAAAAAATCAACACAGCAAATAATTTTCCTTGGATATGTAATCTTTATTCCAGAAAATTCTGGCACGAAGGCACCCTACCTGGTTCGCTTCCTGCTTCTGCCAATGATTCGAAGTGTGCTGAACGATATGTATGAGATGGAGACATTTTTAAAGAAGACAGATGACATTAACTGGACTGTGGTCAGGCCTCCAGGCCTGAAGAATGAGCCCGCTTCAAGTAAGATAGCTGAATGTCAAAGGAATAAAGAATGCTTCCATATTTACCTATACAGAAGAAAATGGTTTTCAGTTAAATCATCATTTATATTTATGTATTCATTTTTTGGTGCGGTGGCAGCACAATGCTATATTGCCTGCAACTCATACCTGGTTAATTTTTTGATAATTCATTGCAATACATGAACATTCAATAAGTTGGTAAAAAGATTCTTCTGCAAAAACAGGTCAAATATCTGACCTATTTCTTAATGACATTTGTTCTGCATACTTACAAGACCATGTAAGTTTCACTTATCCCACTTGGCTGTAACAGACATATGTCTGCATATATCTGTAGCCTGGTAAGGAAACTGGATAGGTTATTTGATTGAGTAAAAGTCCAAAATGTTGTCCATTGAATATTGCATGTACTTGGAAATGTTACATCACAGGAAATCATGATAGCTTTGCTTCACCTCGGGATGAAGACTCTTTTTTTTTTTTTTTTGCGAATATATTTTTATTAATTTTACACAAAGGATGAACCAACAACAAAATGACACTACACAGAACAGTAATTACATAGAAATTTAAAAGGAAGGAATATAAAAATGTATTACATTTAGGAAGGAAATACAGATACATATGCCCAAACCAAAAATACATAAGCATGTGCAAGCATAAATTTCATTCCATATTAATGGGAGGAAGACTCATAAAAAGTGTTTAATTCAGTCATGTCAGGCTTTTGGTAAGCAGGGTAGAGGGAAATAATTTTGTCAGTTTAAACTTAAGATAACAACATAACACAATAGCCCAGGAGTGCAGACAAAAAGAAGCATCCAAAGACATTGGATTTTTTTTTATTTTTTGAGAAAGACAGTAATAAAGTATATGCAAAACAAAGCAATATTTGCACCATGGTACCATGATTTAAACAAAAACAAAACAACCAACAAGTTTGTTGATCTCCAGCAGCAACCATGCCTGCTGTCTTCAGTAGGAGGAAGGATGTGACTTTTTACTTGCTGCTGACACACCACCATTTACATACTGTCATGGTGTCGCAGGACTATAAGGCCGGCACATCCTGGGTTTGTGTACCTGTAGGCGTCTGGCATGACCAGATGTGGCTGTGAGAGAGCAATGAGACCAACAGAACTTAGCCAGTTTACCCCTTGTCTTTTGCAGATGAGAGATCCAATTCCTGCCATAATCATGAATTTGAATCCTTAAAGTAAAAACTGAATATGATGAAGACTAAATTTTTAAAGCCATTATGTTCAGTTTCAAAAAACAGCAGTACAAATTCAAGTTATGTCTTTTAAATTCAGTTTTTGCTGGCATTAACCTCTGCCCATGCCACATTGCACCAAAATTATTACTGTTTTTCTTTTTCCAAAGCTCCTACCATGTACTGACCACATAGCCACAACTCCGTTGTGCAGGACATAAAACATTAATCAAAATCAAAGAATCTCATCTCACTGTACAATATAGAATGTGTTAATCCTGCACCAAAAAGTTTTACCTTGAACTAGCTACAGAAAAATTTTACAGCTCGATTCATTATGCTGACCAAATAATCAAGTTAGCAATGATTCAAAACATTATCCTGGCTAAACCTGTATTGGTTCAGGACAGTGGGAGTTGTATGTCTTCCTGCTGCACTTTCAGTAAGCTTAATTATTCTTGTGTTTTGGGGCTTCTTTCTGCTTAAACATTCAACTTAGATTTATTTTGTTTTGTTTGTTTTTAACAACCTTTATGCCATTTTTATATCATGTTGCCAATTTTTTCAATTGTCCATGTTGTTATGCTGCACATATTCCAGCTTGGATGTTGCCTTTAACACCCAACCTAATATGACAGATGTTGAAGCCGCTATGAATTTTGCTCCTCTGCAGGCCTCATTGGGGCTTGCCTTGTCAATGTGTTACAGTCACAATAATATTTCTTTGTAATGTGCTTTTTTTCTTATGCCTTTACAGCAAAAGAGGTGTTGACACACGAGGGTTACTTTGTGCCTGATTCCAGTGGAAACCCCATTGGTAATACTGTGGCAAGGGGGGATGTTGCCCGTTTCATGCTCTCCTCCTTGACAGCAATACCTGGATCAAGAAAGGAGTGGCCATCATCACACAGTAAATAAAATGACATCACTGTCTCAGCTGTAAAGAATTTTGCGCCTTTAAGCCAATTTTCTCACAAACATGTGTCAGTGTCCAGGAATGACTAATTCCGTTATTGGCCTTAATTCTGCTTCTCGGGTGTTTCTTCACCTATAATGCTATTTTTGGCCATTTTAGTCTGAGGATATTTTTAACATACATTCATGATTACAGCTGTTGATTTTTTCTCTAATTGTTCTTGATCATTCTTGATTTTGGCTGTTCATGTACATATAAATGTGTGATACTTCAAATAGAGGACCTTTTCTGTTATTTGCAAGTTTTTACCAAAAAAGTGTCCTTTCATTTTTTTTCTCCTTGATATGTTAAGTTTACATTGGAATCATGTTATATTGTTGTAAACAGTTTTCTGCACTGGATTTTCAGTACTTTTACTTTTGCACCGGATGTGCCATTTGCCATACCTCTGAGGTTTGATATTTCATGGCATTTGTTAATGAGAACTACAGAACAATATAATTAAGTCAGTACAATAAATCAATAAAAAAACACTACAAATTATAAAGGTATTATGCCTTTCATTTTACTTTTTAAATATATCTGTCCCACACTGGTAGTCAAAATTGTCAAATTGGTCACTGTCAAATTGGTCACGATTTAAAGGCAGATCCATAAAGATACAGTGAGCAACACAGAAAAGAGAAAAAGTGGTACTTCAAAACAAAGAGAAAAAGAAATCAGTATGTGAGCTCACAAAGTGGGAGCAATGATAGAGCAGAAACCAACAAAATAAAAAACACAAAGTACCTTTACCAATGGAATGAGTAGAGATAACTTACCTCAAAGTGGTATGCATCCCCAGACCCCCCCTCCAAAATAAAATGGACTTTCTTCTTGGTGACACCTTTCTATTTTCTACTCTGCTCCCAAGTGGTTGAATTGACTTCCTGTCACAATAAGAAAAGCAGGATGTCTCGTCATCTTCAGCCACAAATTGAAAACACATCTGTTTGAATTGCATCTTGGTCCATCTAACGCTGAACATTTTTCAGATTATCTGTAGGTTAGTGTGATTATGTGAACTATTATTATCGGTTGTGACACTGACCACTTATTATCATCTCTGCTTGATGTCCTAGATGTTTAGTGTGGTGTTTCCATACAATAATGGTCACCCACAACATAAACGGTATAAACATTACAAACAATGTAACTGGGGTACTAACACACTGCTATAAAATCATATAATCAAGGTCTTCACAACATAAAAACATAGCTGTGATTGAATTTATCAGGAATGTAAACCTTGTTCTTTTAATTACAAAACATTTTTGTATAAAGGTTTATATATTGGCAACATGGATGGATTACTGAATGGGCCTAACAGGCACAGGCACAGGAGCTAAAGGAGTCAATGTCCCCTAAACCAAGAGAATCTGTGTGAAATTGCTGTTATTCACTAAATTTGCAGTTGAGTCTAAGGTACAATAGTCTGACTGAAAAACTGTAGAAATAGCCTAAACTTTAACTTTGAAGTTGTCACAAGAAAGAAGACATAGTTAATGAAAAGAAAACTGAAAGTTTTCCCCTCAGTTCTTCTGTAGGATTTGGAGGGCAATTGCTCCATTATTGAGACTATATTTGGACCATATAACTCTGCTCGGGGAGAAATCCAACACAATGTCCCTATTAGAAGTTTGAAAGGGCCTCTCAGACGTGACCATAGAGAAATAGACAACGACCCCCCCCAAGAACAATTAAAAATGAATAACTCTTAATAAACTAAAAAAATAAACAAATCTGTGACGGTCTCATTCAAGATTAAACATTGGCTGAGCTGTTGCCAAAGTGTTGTTACATAAGGGACATATTATGTATTCATAATACATGAGACTGGTAATCATCTCCACTTTTCTTTACTAAAAAACTTCTTAATTCCTGCTGAACCGGTCATTTAGGTTTTTTAACCTGTAGCATCTGCAATCCTTGTCCAAAGCAAAACTCACAGTGAAGTTGCATTAGCCAATGAGAAGCATGCATTTGCAGGCTCTGGCACCAATCAAATAAGCAATAAGCAATCAAAAGCCACAAAAGCACAGAGGATACTGAACAACACAAACTGGAGCGCAAATAACGTAAGATTGACATTTAAATATTGCTAATTCAATTTAATAAAGGGATGGGAAGGGAGAAGACAATTTTACAAGTGGGATGGTTGTGGGAAAGATTTTTTCCAAGGGGGATGGCATCCCTCTGCATCCCCCATCAACTCGGGCCCTGGGTATACCTGGAGAAAATAAGATGGAAAAGCAGAATCCACAGAATTTCACAGATCCATCCGTGTCTTAAATTTTCAGTTTTGTTAACCACAGATTGAGAAATCATCTAGTAAAATGTTCACCTTAAAATAAAGACCACTTCACAAAATGAAACATAAATGCACACCTCTACAGATGCTAAAGAATACAAGAATGTTGTTTATATTGAACCGGGTTGGTTTAAATGTGTTTATATGCATCAGGTGAGCAGTATTTTCAACATTACTACAATATTGTTTTATTTTGTCTATACTATACTATTTCAAAGACTTAATAATCAATATCATCCTCATCCTATGGTAATCTGTTTTCATTTTACAGTAATCCTGTTCTCTAGTCTATACAAATCCTGGTCCTGGAGTGCCAGAGATGGTAATGTCCTTAATTTGGTACAGAAGTAGCAGTCCTGTTCTGGCCCCTCATAGTGACATGTTTTGCAAGAACAGCTGTAATTACTGATTAAAGTCCTCAAAGAATGTTGTAAGTATTGCAACCTTTGGTAAGTATAAATGAGGTGAGCGAGTGTATTGTGAAAGTCCAGTTAGGCCATTTGACCATGAGGACTTTAAGCACTGTGTTATACAGTCACATTTGCACAACTTGTAGATACCCTGGCAAACTGACCAAAATTCAGATAAAAAAATGTAATGGCTACTAAGCTATAAAAAGAAAAAAAATCTGTGTCAAAAGTAAGTCATATCTCAGGCTGTGTCCTTTCTGTTTTGCAATTCTTGGTTATTTCTGTTAATTCACCCATTATGGCTCAAAGGTCATGTGAATTGAACTTGCACTGGCTGATCAAGTTTCAGAGTGAGGGATTTCTAGTTTGAAAATGCAAAAATAACAAAAATATCCCATATGAGTAACTGTTGTGCATATTTTTAAAATCTGGTGTCTTTTTTTGTCCATGATCTGGGATATTCTTAGAATGCGGTCCCTTCACCATCCTGGGCCAAGACGGGCATAGAACGGGCCTGAGGTGGTGCGTAGTGGAGCATGTGTGTGGGGAACCTTGTTGGTTGGAGTGGTGGGTCGTGTGGGGGATTTTACCACCTGCCTGCAGTCCCTGTCTTCAGGACAGGGACAAGGGAGGGCGGTGGGGTGTAGAGTCAGGGGAGGGGGAGAAAGCCAGGTGGGGGGTGGTTGGTGTCTCTGTTTAAATGTTGATGAGTTTTTGTACATTTTTTATTTAATAAAGATAGGAGCATAAAAATACAGTTTTGGAGTTTGTGTCTGTAATAATTCATAGTAGTTTGCAGCAGACACAGTAGGAATTTCAAGTGCAGTCAAGGTGTGTGGTGTGCAGTTTTTTTTCTGAGCATGGGGGCCCTTATCTGTAGTGGGGTGGAGTAGTGTGCTGTCTCTGTCATCATGAGGGCATGGGGGGGGCTGGCCAGTGTGGGGGAGAACGAGGGAGGGAACAAAAGCCATCCTTGCATTGACTATTGTTTTTTTTAAAAAACAGCAAAATAAAGTACTAGGGGGTCTTCGGGTTACAACAGTCTCGACTTACGTCGTTTAGTGGTTACGACGCACTCCCATAAATTATTTTAAAAACTTATTTTCAACCTAAGCGGTTTGGTTCGTAAATACGACCACAGAAATAAAGAAAAAAAATTGTTCTCCTTTTTTTTATTACTGTTTAGTTTAATTACTGTATTTTATATGTCCTTCATGTGTTGTGTGTACAGAGTGAGTGACTTAAGGTGTTAACTTAGGTATAATTTAGGTATTAATTCCGACTTACGTCAAAAATCGACTTACGACAAGTCGTAGGAACGGAACTCATTCGTAAGTCGAGGACCCCCTGTATGTGCTTTTCAGGTCTCAAGTCAAATCCTGCAAAGATGAAGAGAGAGCCTTTTCATTATGCTTGGATAACAACACTATCAACCACAAGATGGAGCTATTTTATGTAATATCCCTACATCATCTATTAATGATAAGGATAAAGGGATATAAGGTCAAAAGGAGATTACAGTGGATGATTACAATACTAATGAATTAAATGGCATTAGGAGAATTGCCTGGCAATGACGTTTGCCTCAAGAATTCTTCTCAATGTTATTAGATTTGTTTTTATCAAAAACTCCACTATTGTTTGAAACTTCATCAGGGTTTTCCATAATGGCTTCAACACTCCATCAATAATCCTGCTTTTTAAAACTAGACCCTATACTATAAGAAAGCCAGTGCCCCCTGTCAATTCTAAACTGTGCGATCAAGACATTAGCCAACGTACTAGCTCACAGTCTGGAACTGGTTGAAACCAAGTTGGCACATCTGGATCAAGTTGGCTGGTACACCTGGCTAAGACAACATCAGACACTTACTTAACATAAAAGCAATTCCACAAGCAATTCTCCCATTCCCACCCTTGAATTATCTTTGGATGCTGAAAAAGCTTTTGATGGGTGGCGTGGGGTTTCCTGTTTATGGTTCTTAAATCATGGTTTTGGTCCTTACTTTGTGGGTTGGGTCAGAGTCTGTACTCTGGGGCCTGTGCTTCCGTCTCCACTAATGGCAGGGCCTCCAATAATTTTAAGCTTTTAGTACCCTTTAAAAATAGGGTGCCCTCCTTCTCCTTTGCAATTTGTCCATAGCATTGTTATGGCTATAAGAGAGGATTCTGACCTCAAAGAAGTGACAATAGTGAATGAAACTAATGAAATATCTCTTATTCTGATGGTGTTGGAGTTGAGCCTGGAAACCATGTATGGTCTGATGCAAGAAAAGTTGTAAAGAAAACAGTTTATTGAGTACCAGATCGATCTGATAAAAAAGCTTCTGCCCTACAGCAACTGTCAACCACAATGTATTGAGGGTGTTGAATGCCAAAGAGAGCCAAGGGGCAGTGTATGAGTTGCACAAATTTCCAGCAATGTCAATGCAGACACTTTTGGAGTTGCATTGCAATTGAGACTGTTAAAAATGATTTCGTATGATGTAAGTTTTCTGCTTCATTCATTTTACTGTCTCTGAGCTCCCTAAACTTGGCAAACAATTTCACCCACAGTGTTGTTCAGTTTTTGTGTAGCAGTTGTTTTTGGACAAAAACAAGCCACTTGTCATTGAAAATCACCAACATGCTATTTCAATGACCTTACCCCCTAACTTTGGAGACAGAGGAGTGCTACATTGTCTTTGATGTTTAATTTACTTAGCAGCCATTTAGACACTAGTGGGCTTTTATGTCTTGTATGATGCAGGCTGGACTTTCATGAAGTCTTTGCAGTCTACACTACATTTCCTATTTAGGGGCCACTGTCACATAACTCTGAAATGATGGCATGGAATGGCATTTCCTGAGGATGAACCTGACAGTTGTAAGATTTATTGCAGTCCTTAATTGCGGTGCCTATATCAGGATCATCAGGCTTTAGGTTTCTGATGAGCTTCTCATACCCCTGTCTGTCCTTATTTATGATGGTTGGTAAGCATGTTTTTTTCAAAGCTTTAAAGGGAGATGACTGTCAATCCAAGTGCCTTGAAATCCATTGATTTTGATTCCCTCTTTGCCTCCTTGGTTTGTAGAAAAACATCAAGGTACAGATCTGCCTGCATGAGCTCTGGGGACTGTCACGTCTCCTGAGACCAGCTTTATGTGTTAGAGAGCTCATCCAAGGCATTTTACCTCATTCCAAAATGCAGCATAGATGTAGGGAGGGAAATCCTGTTAACTGACACATCAAGTAAACCTTTCTGTGCAGCATCTTCTTTGGCCTTTGGAAGCCTCTGTGAAATCCCTGTGCAGCTCCAGGTACAGTATCCCAATTGCTTTGCTTGTTCTGAAACTGGTACTTAAGAATCCTTACATTCATGAACTGCAGTAACCACAATTAGATTCCAGTTCCCTTCTGTTTCAGGGTTAAACAGATGGTACAAGGCATACATTGTATTATTTTATACCTATGACTGACTCCTCAAAGCTCCTCAACTCTGTCTTCAAAAGTTAGTTCAAGATAGTGATTAATGCTGTACTAGATCAAAATATTTGGAAACTCTCTGACCTGTAGGAAATTAACATCATAACTAATACCAAGCATTGCTAATTCTCTTCCTCACACAAAACATGTGTCCTTAGGATTTGCTGCGTGAACCCATACATAGATCAGCTTCCAAACAATGTGTCCTCTGTGTCCTTGACCTGACTGGATATATATGATCAAGATGGACTTTATAGAATTTAATTTCATTTGTAGAAATATAGACTGTTGAAAAATTTTTAATCACTTAAGAACAGATTTTCCACGTCTTTCAATCCTCATTTCTTTGGATGGAAAGCAGTGACATATCATTTTTTTGAAAGACAGATGAGGACTGTATTCAACTCAGTCAGATCCATATCTGTGGGCAAGCTTGAAAATGGTGTACAAACATTTTGCTATCTTGTACAAATTTCTGAACACCTTATCCTCGGCATCAAACTGATCTTTCTACATGCCTGTACTCTGTGTTTCTGTTTTCTTTACCTATCTTAAAATCAGTTCTGCTACCTCATGGAATTCTGACGTTTTATGCTTGTGGATTTAGCTCTTGGGAGACAACACATCACGCTCTTTAGTGTCAACAGTTTCAGTTGGGGTGCAGCTATGAGTTTTAGTCATAGGAAGGTTCCCTGTCCCCCACCAACTGCATAACACAATCATTTGAACTCAGTTGAATTCATAATTGAAAATATTGCTAAAATTACAGCAGCGTAGACGAGTGGTCCTTCAACATGATACAATGACAAGGGATGGAATTAGGTATCAACTTCCAAAAAAAAAAACACAAACTTATAACTTCAAAATGGACATCCAACCAGAACCTGTCTTTTACTCTGTATCCCACCTTCTCAATTAACTGTCTCAGCCACGCCCACTCAGTTTCAAAACAACAAACTGCTGTCACAAGCAAGACATTGTATTCTGCTCTAATGGCTTAAACCAACACCTCCGAACATTGGCTCAAATATACTAGGAGTATAATTATAGGAGTTTTTTAACCTTTATCCCATGGAGCGCTTTAGTGCAATGGCTCAGGCAACTGAACACATTTCATTTTATGAAACAATCAGCTTGACCTACTAAAAAGGCTATTAAAATGTGTATTTCTACACAGAATACTACTGTAACACATGTCCTAACAAATAAAGTTGGTCTGAATGCTGGTGGATAAACACAGCCATGAATGAGTATGGACATGTGTGAGTGTACTTTGTTAGTTATGATAACGCTTATGTGTCTGTGCTCTCAATGTTTGTATTCATAGCCCTCTGTACTGACATGTATATATGTCAATATATGCATGCACATATGTGTATGTCTAAATATGCATAAAGTTGTCTATACTGGGGGTATGTTGAAGGTATATATAACACATCCAAGCAAATGACACACTTTCCTTCTCTTTGCTTTTGATATTGACTGTTTAAATGATGTAAGTTTAAGATTTAGTATTACATCTGACAAGACCTAACCCTACACATTTGTATGAAGAAGATTATTAAGATGTGTGTGAATCTGTGTGTCTGTATGTCTCTATGTCTGGACCACCTGTCAGCTGTGGCCACCTGTCCTCCTGTGCATGTGTGTGTAGGTAGGCAGGTCTGAGGGGGGTATGTGTATGTGTGTGTGCATGGATTTTTGTGTGTAGCTGTGTCAGCTTGTGTCCATGTGTGTTGTGTAGCTGTCACTGCACATGTGACTTTGTGTGATCTGTGTGGGCATGGAGGGCATATATAGATGTGAATTTAAACTTTTATGTATTTCTGCATCATTTTCTGCCAGTCTGATTGTCTCAATATGGATTGTAATTCTGCGTTGAAAAGGCACAGTAAAGTAAAACTACAAAATTATTAAATATTCAATTCAAAGCAGTACTGTGTGAGAAGGGAAACAAAATGACTTCCAAAACGCAATGAGTGTTTATGCTGTCATATTAAAGAGAGGGATAGTTAATAGACAATATTTGTATATTTATTTTATAGTCTCATTTGCCTTTACATATATTCTACAATTTCAGGGTTACAACACAGTGTGGTAGTATAATCTAGAATTCATAAAATTTTGCTTCCAGTGAGTAAGAATGGAGTATGACTAACATCAACACACTTTCAGCAATGTTATGATTAGGGCTTAAAATGAACACCTATAACACAAATTGTGGGTAATATCTGGTAGTGGCAGGTACCTCTGTCGATTTTACCAACCACTTTTAGTTTTGTGTATGATTAAGAAAAACAAGTGTAACTGACAGACATGTCTGGATGATAGCATAACTCAAATGAGCCCTGGGGGCAGGTTCTCAACAGCTTTAGATGCGCATCCTCTTCACTTGGCTTGCCCTGTCACCTAAGTGTGTGAAAATGAAACATTGCATTAGCCAACTAGCTAGCAAGAGAGAGACATTACAGAAAGACATTGTTGTCAGGAAGAGACTGGGTTAAATGATGAACAATGAGCATACAGCAGCAAGCAAGAGAGTTAAAGTGAGAAACAGAAACATGTCCAGTAGGAGGAGAATGAATAGTAGCAGACAGGTTGCTTGGGTATAAAAAGCTAAAAAGGTTATGTTCAGCCTATACTGATGAAATTGCTGGTTTCATTCAAATCAGCCCAGTTCAAACAAGATAATACTGCCATTCTGGTTTGGCCTCCATCCACATAATTGGAAACAAAGGCAGACAATGCATTGAATATTTGGGGATTTACAATAAGAAAACAACAAGACAAGTTCATCTCTTTGATTAAATGAAGAAGAAGCAAGAGATGTGAATTCAAAGTTCACCAAAATTCACTTTATTTAACAAAAGTCTAAAATCCACACAATTGAAATTATGCAACAAAAAAGGCTAGTGAAGATTTTTACATTTCACTTTGACGACTCATTGTATTTCTTCCATCGTATATAGGCTCAATAAAGCCTAGACTTCACTGTCGGTCCATTTGTCCATGTTTTGTTCCATTTTGGTGAACATTAAGAGCAGTTGTGTACATGGCTAACGTTTTACACAGGTTTGTAAAATGGCAGTTGCCAGCGCTGCATTGGCTCATGTGTTCGACCAATCAGCATACACTTACATATGGACCAATCACTGTACACTTATGTCACTCAAGGTTCCTGTTGTGCTGGAAAAGTACCTACCCTAAGTAGTAGCTAAAAAAGTCCCTCAAATGGCATTCTAAGAACTACGATCATTCCCAGTTCCTGCAGTGCAGACACAGTAAAAAGGGGGTAGTTCCTCCAACAGTATTTAGAACTATGAAAAAGTTCCTCCGGGCCAAAAGCACCATTTATAAATGTAAAAAAAAGTGTGCAGTTTCATTTTCTCATTATTTAGCCTATATAAGTATATACTGTATTTACTTCAATGATAATGAAGAAATGTCAGTGATTTTTTTTGTTTTATAGAAAGTAAAGCTCATTTGCCTGAAATGAACGGAGATTTAGACTTGTGGAACTGGTTTTCTGTAACCCCTGCATAGCATAGTAATAATGATTTATCGCTTTTCGATCTTTTGTTTTTCTTATCATTTACATTTTCATTACTGTCTCCTTGTAGTATCTATCATTAGTATGCTATGTAGTACACAGGTCATGTTATGGTGACCCTGTTCAAGTTTCTGTGTTCTATTTTCAATCAGATTGAATGACTGGTATTCCAGACATTTAAACAATCACAGTCATCTCTAACCTTAGAAAACCTATGTTTTCATGAATAATGTTTAGGCTGTTAAAATGTGCTTATATCTGTGATTCATATGTGAAATGCTTCTTCACATACAATTCCATGTCTAAATGTCACGATTTGTATCATAAAATGATAGCATTTTCATGGATAGGGTTTCAACTAACTCTAAGCCTCTGCAGGAGCAAAACAGGTGATACTTATTGGATGATTGTTCTTTGTTTGACTGGCAGGAAGTTTAGATCTTAATCCATGACACGGTGACACTGTGTTGTACTTTTTACCTCAAGGGCCTTCAAGTGAGTCAGGCACCAAATTTGATACATTTTTTCTCTTTTTTAATTACTTTTCACCTCAAAATTCATTAAATTTTGAACTGCAGACAGAGACAGAAATATATTACTGTGTGTGATCTTTAACATCCTTAGAGGATATTTAATAAAATGATACTGTTAAGAAATTCCAAAACATTTCAACATTTCAGAATCATTCAGATCATTTCAGGTTCTTTTTGTATCAAATGGAAAAGATGCCTAATTATGCCTAATTATTATAAATCAAAAATGATTTATTTTAAATTCATGACAAGTCAAACCTGTGAGGAAGTTCATCACTTCACTGCATTCACCACGTTTCCTAGAGGTGTGTGTTACAGCCCAGTGTTTAGTGTCCTGGAAGCATGAGATACAGCTCCATATTACCAGTGTCCTGACAATATCCATTAGTTTTCAACTCAATTTCTAACCAATTCAATGCCAGACAACTCCTCTCAATATATCCAAGCACATCTATAGTGGAGTACCTTAAAAAGAGAATATTTATGTTTAGGGTTGTTAAGGATTCAAGATGGATTCAAAGATGTGGCAGGTCTTATAGCAAGCTGCTCATGTGCTTATGTCTATGAATGAGACAGAACTGAAGCAATTACGTAAGCAAGAATGGGCTAAAATTTGCTCAGTTTCTGATTGAAAGCAATACTTCACACACAAATATATTTAATAAACCAGCGATAATTTCCCAATTAACATATTGACTGAAATGTGTCCACATCTAGACAAGTGACTCTGTTTATACCAATCACTGTTGTAATATTTGTCATAAAGCCAGATTTATCATGACATCAGTGGGATTTTTAATGATGTGTGTTTTAACCAAAAGCAAGAACAGTGGACCATCAGAGATAACACATCCAGAATGGGCTGAAAGTGATGTCAGTTCAATCTAAAGAATTTTAATTCTTTATTAAATTAAATAATTTTGGCCTATGTTCCTTACCATTGTCATCTTATTTTGTAGCTACCATAAATCAAACAAGCAGCAACAAATCCTGTCATCTAACATAGGTGCACATCATAAGTACTTGTATTACCAGCAGCAGATAAATCCCTAAATAAAACAATGCCATCCTTCTTTCCCCTCACAAACATACTACAAACCTTAACTTGAAATGGCAAAACAAAATGAAATATTTCTGTGTATTACATTGAAAATGAAAACTATACACTCAGGAAAGTGCTAGATAAAGGAAAAGAGCATGAGGTGAAGAGGAATCCAGGGAGGAGCAGCAGTTGACAAGCAGACTGTTCTGGATGGATAAAATGCATTAATAATATACAGTTTCTATATTTCAGAAATGAATGCTGCACAATTACTTTCTGTCTGTAAAACACACTCACCATTTCCCTGAATTGACTTAATATATGAGTTTATGATTTTGCTGACAACACTGAAAACACGGACACTATATCAGTCACAGTTAACAACAATGGTAGTTAATGAGCTGACATGCTGGTTTTTGTAACAAGGCTGGTTCTTTCACCTTTAATGGCAGTAAAAGACATATCCAGTGTGTGTGTGAGTGTGTGTGTGTGTGTGTGTGTAGGTGCATGTACATGTGTGCCCTATTCAGAGAACCTGTCCAGCTGGGCAATTTAGATTACCTGTTGCCTTGGTTTCCTTCTCCAGTTTAGCCTGATCCTCACCCCGGGGAAAAGTCTCACTGTGTCTGTGTGCTGTGTGTGTATGCACACAGGGGACTTTCCCTGCAATGTAGTGGGCCTGGCGTGCAGTGAGGGGTAGTCTCTCTGCCAGTAATTGTGTAATGCTCAGCAAAGTAAATGTATCAATCATGTTTATTATTGCATCACTGATCCTGGGGTGCCCCTATGTGTGCACCTGTGTTTTTTTTTTTCCCAAAAATGAGCTGTCATTGGATTAAGCCAAAAATGATAGGATGTTACAGAGAATTTATTTGTTCAACTGTTTACATTCTGAACTTCAGACAACTAAAATGTCAATAAAACCACACATATAGCTGCAAGCAATGATTATGGGGGCAAAACACAATGAGCAGAAAATTGATGTCCACAAGAACCCTGTAGATACACTTCAATATGTACATACAGTTTAAATGACTTGTCTCATTTTAATACATTTATTTAAAAAATATGCCTTAGATCAGGGGTGTCAAACTGCAGTCTTGGAGGGCCGCAGTGGTAGCTGGTTTTTGGTGTGTTTTAGCACTTAATTGATTAATTAAAATCACTGGTTGGCTAAAGAGTCCACACACCTGGTTTCCAAGGCCTAAAATGGCTGCCAATCGAAAGGAAAGAACAAAAACCCGCAGACACTGCGGCCCTCCAGGACTGGAGTTTGACACCCCTGCTTTAGATTGTTTCAAAAATGGGACCTTAGTTTTGCAAATCTTGATCTGGCTCAGCATCTACCCAACAATGGGTAGATTTTATCATTATAAAACATTTCAGTTTGAATGAAATATTATTTAGGATTTAATCATATGGATTATTTAATTCAGTGTTTTGAGTGTGGTGCTGATGAGCGGTGATAACACAGCACAACTGCATTCAATTTCAATTTATTTGTTAGCTAGCTATTAATTAATTGCTGATCGTAGATCTGCAAATGTATCACTGTCTGTACATATGATGCTGCTAATGGGTATCACTGTTTATGTCTACAGCAATATCACTGTCAGTGCAATTCTAAAAAAAAAACAGAGAGATTCATACTGTATTCATTCCACTCATTGACAAGTTTAAGAACAGCTGCACCTTAATGTACTTCATTTCATTTTTATAACATGGCTAGCAATCATTTTAACATAAGGGAGGATGGATTATTATAGGTTATTGAATGGTGCAAGAAGAATATTTATGGGAAAGTGACAAATATTTTGTCATCTGAGCAAAATTCAGCACGAATTAGAGCTAAATATGCATTCTGGCAGTGATTCAAATCGCAGAACAGTTTAGGGAAGTTACAGTATGTGTCATGTCATGTGCATGTGCAGAAGGGGGATTTGTGATTATTACTGACTGATTTTTGTATGTACATTATCTAACACTTTTTGATGTACAATACTATGAGCCAAACTAAACCGATTAAACATGAAACTGATAATACAGTTGTATTCATTTGTATCACCATTCAAATTAAAATCAATAGGTCCATCCTTTCCGTTAAAGCCATGTTTCATTTGAAATGACCTGACCACTAATTCTTTCTTCTTTTAGGAATGTCCCACTTCCTTTACATTTAACTACTTTATGTTAAAATAATTCAATAAGTTATTGATAATCATTTTGGCATTGTTCCAAAAGATGTCCATGAGAAATAGGTGGTTTGCATTAAATTAGAGACTACTCAGTTGAACAGACTTGTTACAGCCCTGTATTTTGACTATTTACAGCATTTCTATTAGAATGATCTTATTCCAGATAAGCTTGTGCCTCAAACTGAAAACCATACTGTAATATCATTGTAATGTCAGGAACAGATTTATCAGAGATATTTTTATTGCAAGTTACATTTGTGCAATGT
Organism: Albula goreensis; assembly: GCA_022829145.1. Lineage (NCBI taxonomy): Eukaryota > Metazoa > Chordata > Actinopteri > Albuliformes > Albulidae > Albula > Albula goreensis. The sequence goes on from CM040744.1 coordinate 20,125,034, forward strand.
GAGTGGCTAGAAACAAGGTAGACAAATGAAAAGAAAACCTAAAGCAGGGGTCATCCAGATGGCTCATACTGTTAGTCATAACATTATGTTTGTGATGCAACTGTCTGTCCTGTGACTGGTTGCTCTACTTTGGTGTCTGCGTTGGCCAGACAACAATTAGCTCAGCGTCACCGTGCAAGGATAGAGGTTATACTGGATAACAGTCATCAGTCTCACCACCACACTTGCAAGTACAAGACTTGGGTATATTGTTATTTAATGTCTCTCAGATGTACAGGCAGTTGTTATGATTTGTAGTACATCTACAGTGTAGGTAAAAAGGGAGGGCCAGTTGTTACATGAATTGGATATCAAAAAACTTCTCTTAGGTTCAGGCAGGGGGGCTGCTGCCATGGGCAGCTAAGTGAGATTCAGGGTGGGAGAGGAGGGGAATAGTAAGAACAGAAGAACATCTTTAGCACAACTTTAATCTGAAATCCTTAACACTTAGTGCACTTATTTAAGAAACATCTATTACTTCATCAATCATTTCTTTTTCCTAGTGTAAACCAGGTGGTGATAATTTAAGCACTTCTCTGTAGTTGTATATTGCTGAACAGGGTCAGGGCTGGACTAGGCATGTGTAATGTCATTGGAAAACTGTCCTTGCGATGCTGACAGACATTTATGGCCAAATGTAAATGAAGGACACAATTGCTTTCTTTTAATTAGTTATATGTTCTTATCATTTCAATCAAAGTTTTTGTTTAAATACTAATGCTTGGTTCTGTTATATTATTCAATAAAACTGGCTGTGCTGGTCTAAAGCTTTTGTAGATGTAGTTAATGGTATTGATATTTGTGGTGTATAAATTGCACTTAAAACATCTGCATAAGCAAAAGATTAAACACTGTAGTTGTAGGTATTAATAAGACATTTGATTAAAATGTTTTCAGAGGCTTTGTAATCCTATTTATATAGAATCACCATACCAAAGGGGTTCATGAAAAATAGTAGTTATAACACCTCATGAAGCACTTATAACCCCTCCTAAATGTGTTAGATTGTGACCCACCAAGAATGGGATGAATTTGTTCTTCTGGAGCATAAATAGTCAAATATAATGACTTATGTTCATAATGAACTATTTTCAGATTACATGGTTATGGTTTAATGGATGTGTTTTTATTTGTTACCTGATTTGTGAAGGTCATTAGTTTTTTTGATTTGTCAGGTGATAGAGTAAAAAAGGACTTTGCATGCATATTGCACATTTTTATACCCTACTAAAACAGGAGGTTATAGACAGCCACAATGGTGGTCCTTATGAGTGAGATGAACATAAATAAGTAGAATTATACTGCACATTTGATTTAGTTTGATTTTACTTTCACAAATTTTATGCTAAGCCATGACAATAATGTTTTTGCCAAGAAAATAACATTACACATTAAAACATTTTTGAAAATCTCAACTTTATAAAATAATAGTTTCCTATATTTGTTGTTTGTATATTTGTGTATTGTTGTTTATTTCATACAAGCTTTTTTGTTCATCTTCAAGGGTGCTAATAATTCTGGAGTACACTATGATAAACTAATATTACTTACAACATTATACAGAAGTAAAATGACATCTTAACAGAAAAATAAAAATAGACACGTTTTGGGCAGTTGTTTTGGACATTGTCACTGATAATTCTTCTGATAATCATGAATGACGATCATTTTCGTCATCATTCATATCCAAAAAAACCTTCAGGTCAATTTGCAACAATTCATCTCCTCAGGTTCCTGTATATTAATCTTCATAAAACTTGTTAATTATTTCTTCGTACATTTTGTGTACAACAGGCCTCTTCAGCTTCATGGTGGGACCTGAGATTCAAGAAAGGACATATGTGTATGTAGTTTAAACATGGCACATTATTTACCATATTTATCAATAAAAGGTATTTTATTATAAAGTAGACTGTGTTAATGATTTTGCCCAACAGAATGCCCAGCATTTATCAACAGAAGTTAAAGTAAGTAGATAATCGTGTAATTTTGGCAGGACAGCTGGACAGGCATTAATAAGCACTAACATTCTTGGAAAAGGCTGCCGGTTCTTATGCTCTGTTTTCAATTATTTTAACTCCTTATTGCATGATGTGTGCTGATGCATGATGAAACACTACACATCAATTTCCAAACAATAAGCCATGGGTCACAAGAAATGTATTACTTATGCACCCACTCACATCTTTCACAGCAAATTCATACAAAGTTTCTCACTCTCCAAACTTATGACAGAGCACTGAAGTCAGTATCAAACAGTATTAAACGTTAAAATTAAAATCCTTAGCTGATTATATCTATTGTTATTTGTAATATTGGTATGATGTTTGGTATACTGTTGTATGTTGTATGGCTTGTGTATTGATGTAAGAATGTATGCTTTAAAAGGGCTCATGTGCTTGCCAATTCCAGAAGAGGTACTGTAACTACATAAGATGAACTGAATGCTGGTGTGGGCTTAATGAAATACAGAGAACTGCCTCAAACCATTAATGAAGAGAAACAGAAATGGAACTCAGAGTGTCTCTAAATGAATGTGGGACCCTGGAAACTCTTGCCCTTACTCACCAAGTTCTCCCCCTGATATGGAGAAGTCCCGCTCCAGTATAGCCCATTTCTGTATCTTCTGAGCGTTGGAGGTGGCGCTGGCATTGACACGCTCTATGCCTTCTTGGATTGCCTGATAAATGGTTTGCTCTTTCTTGGCGATGATTTCTGAGATACGGGTTACTGTAATGCCTCGCTGCTGACAGAAATCCACTGCTCCTGGGGCAAGCTCATCTGTGGGTTCCCCTCCATCATTAACATTACACTAAACAGGGGGACATTTTCAATCATGGATCCATCAGTAATGGTCTCTTTAGTGATATGATTTACTAGCATGATTATTATTATTATCTATGTGCAAGCTTTTAAAATGACTTTCTGTGGTTCTGGTCTTACTTTGAGAGTAAGTAGCATGGAGAGGAACTTCCTTTTGTCTCCCACCAGCATGGCATTGCTGATGATAGAGACCTGCTCCTTCACTGCATCCTCTATGGGCACTGGAGGTATGTTCTCTCCACCCGCTGTGATGATCAGCTCTACAAGGTTTGAAACATTACCGTCAGAGTGTGTGGCACCACATAAATGCATGTAACAATGTAACACTATTCAAAGAGCCATATTCAGCAGAATAATAGATATGCATTTCAAATGAGTTTAATTCAAATCTGCCATATATCATACTTGGAATGTTTCATCTATTTTATATTAAACTCAGGGTCCAGAGACAGGATCACATTTGGCCATTAGAATAAGGTTGTTGACCAGCAGAAGCAGGGCAGGGAAATAATGCCATGCTGGAAACAGGGAGCATGTTGGGAGTAAATGTATGAAGCAAGCTAAACCTTTAGGAACATAAAACTTGGATAGTAATGCTGATTAATAGTTTAATGGCTGTCCCTTGCAGGGACAAAGGAGCTACATTTCCAAACTTTCCACAGGAGACAACACAAGTGATGTTTACAATACCACCCCAACATGACATCCAGGGTCTGAAATGAATGTCTGCCATGTAGTTAGCATACACAAGACCCAGCATTAAGCCAGAGGCTAGTAAAACCAAATGTAGCTTGTTTAACTTCTGAGTGTGAAGACCAACAGATCTCTTCGTTCACTTCTTGTCAAAGTTACCCATCAATGGATAAACGTCAGAGATACAAGCAAACAAGATTGCAAACATCAAGTTAGATTGTAACTTCTGGGCATAGCAGTTTAACTGATAATGTGTGATACATGTCAGTGAATGTATTTTAAAACATGCCTTTTGCTATCGAGCTACATGTTTTCCATATTTTAAAAATGCTTACCCATCTTACATTTTCAAAAATCCACAACAAATAGTTAAGCTTTCAAATCATATGCGACTTTGGCTCTCAGTTTGAAGATGAGGTTGATTTGTGTATAGATGAGTTTGATAGCACAGTCCTTTTTCAAAAGACTGATTGAGTTTAATGTCATCATTATATGTAATTATATGTGCATTTTTAGAATTGACATGTATTTCTCTGCTTTCTGTAACCTAAGGTAAACAGCACTGTAGTGAAGGACACTCACCTTTGATCCTGCCTGTGATGAATAGGAATTCATCAATGTGCTTTCCCAGGTCTCCAGAGTGCAGCCATCCATCCTGGTCAATTGCCTCTGTTGTCTTGTCTGGCATGTTTAAGTAGCCCATGAAAACATGACGGCCCCAGAAGCAGATCTCTCCATTCCCTTCATTGTCTTTCTTGTCCAGCTTTGTTTTGCTGCCAGTGATTACTTTTCCACAACTGAAAGTAAACCGATGAGCAAGACCCACCTTAAGTGACCTGATCTATTCCAGTATTAAAAGTACAGCAGAAACTCAGTAATTTGAACCTATAGGACCTGGGTGGTTTGGATTACTGAAAGTTCCTTATGAATGAAAGTAAAAATAAATTTAAACAATTTTCATTTGTTGATTAAAACCATTACTTACATAATGTCATTTTATATAAATAGCCTGCTCTGATTTTGTCATTACCAACAATCAAACCAGTAGCAAGAGTTCCTGTCAATAAAGGCACATGTGTAATGGTAGCTAAAATAGCAAAAAAAATCCTACTGGTCTTGTGTTCTCAAAAATGAAAATATTACAAACCGTAATAGGAATAACCATAAGGTAATAACACCCATGTATATTGAAAACTATTAGTCAAGAAAGGCTCTAGATACCGCACAAGGTAAGTGAAAATCCTTTGAATAGGTAGCAGCAGTAAACTAGCAGGGGGAATTTGATGCAATAAACAATGCATTAAAACAGATGTTTTATTGTACCTGGCTGTAAGAAGGTAGGTATCTATATCATGACATTTATTTATGATTTACTGACCTCATGATGCGATATGCACCCTCCCAGGAGATAGAGTGGGGCCCTGTGCTCTCGCTCATTCCATAGAGCTCATACAGGGGGATGCTGAGGCTCATGAAGTACTCCAGAGTATCCTTGGTGATTGGAGCAGCTCCCGTGTAACAGGCCTTGCATCGGTCAAGACCCAAAGCAGAGCGCACCTTCTTGAAAACCAGGTTATTTGCTAACATGTAACCCCAGGGTACTGCTGGATTTCTAAAGTCAAAGGAGAAAAATGTCTAAGGAAGGTGCAAGTATTTGCTTATGTGCAATGATTAAAACAGAATGCGCAGCTCCTTATTCACTATTTCAGTGCTGCTGCAATGTATTGGTTTATTGGTCATTACATTTTCCAGGGAGGAAAGGAATAAACATTGTGTCATCATTCACCAGTGAACCCTCTGGTAAGCATTTAGCACATGCAAAGCTGTTTGGCTGGTGCAAGACTAAGAGAGCATGTCATTGGTTGAGGGAGTTAGTTTACTCCAATCAAAAATCATGACAATGAAATTGCATACATTGTTTTTGAAATAATCTATGTGCCTACAAGGTACATTTTCAAGAAATAAATGTTTGAACAGAAAAATCCAAAGTATTCACATAAACAGAATATTTCTTCTGTAGGTCTGTTCAACAACATGATGCCAGGTTATAGATAAATATTCCCACCAATATATTTTACAAACACTGAACACACACTAGTGGAAAGCAATGCTACCCATATTTCATTACATTCATTCACATGTTTTGGTCCTGTTTTCTTCATTAAACCATCTCGTCTCTCATTTCTGGTCTTGCTTGTAAATTCCTCTTATCAACACACATATTAACACACAACAAAAGATATAACATCACATACTGATGAATTTGCCCATACAACCAATTTCAAAAAACACAGTGCCAGGTTCCTTGAACAAATAAAATAAATATTAAGGACTTTAAAGAACAACAGGTCACTTTTGTTGGACCTGGAAGATGGCCATTTGAAATCATTGAAGTCTAAACAATTCCAAACAGGAAAGTGTTAATGAGCAGAACTGCAACTTAGCATTTTCAATGGAATTGAACCAGTGACTTAGTGGATGGCATAAATGCCATCCCAGTAGCAGCCAGTCTGCAAAAAGGCAAGTTGAGTTGTAATATTAAGAGCATGTCTTACCTGTTCATGGCATTATAGCTGGCCTGAAGCCCTATGGCTTTAGCCCAGGCAGCCACTCTCTGTTTCATGACTGAGGCCTTGGCCCCTACGTTCTTCATACTTTCCTGCATCTTCTCCCAAACACGGGGCACACCCAGAAAACTAGTTGGGCGCACCTCCCGCAAGGTGTTCACCAGGGAACCCTAGAGGAACAGATTGAGAGACTGATGTGTTGCTCTGCGCTTGGCCTCATTTGGGGTCGATTAATATTCAAAATCCAAATTATCAAGCCATTTTCATAATATAAATGATCTTTATGAGGCAAAGGAATCTCAGAGACAACTCACTTTTAATGCATCTGGCTCTGCAAAATAAGTTGTTCCCGCAAACCTCATGCAGATCCACATGTCATTGACCTGTGCTGCAACATGACTGAGTGGTAGATAGCTCACTACAGCTTCATCCCCCATCTTCAGTTGAGTCATTGTTCCTGCTGCATTTGCTGTCCATGTTATCTGATAAAGGAGTTGAGGCTGTTAGTGTTTACACCAAATGCAACAGCTGTCTAGGTACTGTACTGTAAACCAAACTATGCATTCTATTTTCATAATTTGTTTTTCTTTCAGTTACAAATCACATTCATTCTTCCTGAGTCACCAGCACCTGCTCCAATACACAGAGCCCTTAACTCAAGCACATATGCATTCTTACAAAACAAGACTTAAGGACTATATTTTAAATATCTTAATGCATGTTCTATGATGCGTAGCACAAGCACATTCAGGGCCTGTGCAACCTTAGGCATAAGTACCAGGAAGGATGTAATTAATTGTTGAATTAGAATTATGTGATTTCTGGGCATAAAAAGCAACAAAGGAGAAAAAAAACAGCTGCAGTTGCATTTAGGTGGATTATTAGTTAAGTGTAATTTTTGGACTAAACTTTCTTGTCCTTTTTATTATTTGCATCTGATAAAATTGTATCAAGTTGACATATGTTTTGTACATGTTTGGTGCACAGTAAAAGGTTTGTCACATACAATTTAGTGCAGCCTCATATCCTGATCAGTAAATGCTCAGTTTCCACAATTTCACTGTGTAGGTGCAGAACTGTTACACTTTTAGTTGGACTTTTCTGTTGAAGAGGGGATGGAGAAAGTGGTACACAAAGGTACACATAAATTGAGCTGAATATAAGTTTTTAGCTTTGCCTGCTTGTGGTGAAACTGTAGTTAAATTGCTCATAAAAATGATAAAAACCAAAAACAAAATGTGAAACAGATATAGGTCAGTGGGTAATGATAAGAATGGATGGCCAGATTAGTTAGCTAGTCTACTACACCTTCCCTTTGCTTCAAAACATAAGAGGCAACATGTAACAAAAAGGGAAGATAGCATTTAGACAGCCGAAAAAATGATCAATGTCTTAATGTGATTCCACTTACTGCTGGTTTGTGCATATTTTATGACAAGGCAATGCTAATGTAGGTAATTATTCCAATCAATAAATAATTACGTGTCTCTAAATCATTTTATTTTGTTGCCAGTGTCATCAAAGATGACCCACATAAAATGTGTTCTATTTTACTTCCATACAATACGATTCTGACAATGCAGTAATTTGAAACCGCAGCATGTTCCCAGGCATGTGCCTTTTCTCAGATGACAAGGTTACATTAAGATCAGATTCATCATGATCACATGCGATTGGAACCCATAATATGCATATGCATAATATATACAGTGAAAAAAATCTTTCACACATGGCACATTTCAGTTTTGTGACAGGCTGTTTGTAACAGAGAGTGCATGTGAACCACATACTGCCTAAGTCGGCACACATCCTTTATTGTACCATCAAAGTAAAAATAAAAAAACTGTAAAAAGTTTTAGTTGGTCATACAGAATAGTTTTGCAGGTTTAAGATAAACCTGTTTTGAACAATGCAAATTTGGCTCATAGCCATTTGCTATATTATTTTTTATGAATGGTTTAGTCTCAGTGGATATGTTTTCACACTTTAAACTGATTTTACATGACTGAGAATTAATCCCAAAAATATGATTACTAAGACTTTTGTAGAAACATTTATGTGTAGGATTGTTCAAGTCCAAGTTGAAAAATGTATTGAAATGTTGCTGCAGGACTTGAAGCAAGCTGCCCATGAAGGATGGCCTACATGTCACAGATGTGACTCAGATATGCAAGCAAGAATCAGCTAAAAATGTTCAAAACAGATAGAAGAAACTGATAAACATTTAGAGGAAATGCTTACTTGAGGTCAATACAACTCAAGAAGGCTTCATCAGTCACTGTAATTTAAATTTTCATATACCATTGCACATACAGCTACTGACTTTCCATTTTCTTAAATAAATAATGCAAATATATGTTACGATTTCAATAATCAGGGGGTAGAAAAATGTAAAGGTGAACCTACATCATTTTGTAAAACAAGTCATGGAAGATATAAAATAATATCGATAGCTACATTTGATACTTTTTTACTTTGCTTTAAATTATACCTGTATTTGTCATACTTGATTCAGTAAGATAATTAGTAACAGATTTGTACATTCACTTTAGTTTGAATAACCTTTATACTGACACACATTTGCATTTACCATTGCATTTAAACCAGACTACATTTAAGGCTAAGGGCAACATATTAAATATTGACTATGAACAGAATTCTACTTTAACCACAGTCATAGTTTAATTTAAACTAATAAAAAGTTTCAAATTGGTTTAGTTACAAAAAGGAAATTTCCTAAACTTTTTCAGCATTCCAACTCACATTATCATGGCTCAGCATGACTCCCTTGGGATTGCCTGTAGTTCCAGAAGTATAGATGAGAGTGCAGCATTCATTTGCTCTCTGACTCTGGATGATACTGTCCAAAACTCCATCTGCCATATCCTCACCAATTTTGAGAAATTCCTCCCACTGTTGAGAAGGGGATAAGTCTTTCACAATGTAAATCTTCTACTGTTTGCCTGTCTCTGTAATTGGGAAAAATGAGTGTCACCCCCTCAAATTAAAGTCAGGGGAACCATTTCAGTACACTTAGATGAAGCTTACTGTGTACAAGTTTGGCATTTTCTCTTCCAGTTCATCCTTGTACTGGATGATAGCTTTCAAGTGCGGCAACTGGTCTTTAACCTGTAATATTAAACATTTTAATTAAACAATTTCAAAGTACTTTGAGATAAAAATGACCCTCAGTTCAGTGCACCACTCACCTTTAAAATTTTGACTAGTTGTTTGTGATTCTCCACCACTAGAATATTAGCATCACAGTTATGTGCCACATACTGACATGCTTCTGGGGAGTTGGTTGTATAAATTCCTGCCGCAAGACCCCTGCAAAGTAAATATATCATTAATAAAAAAATATTTAGCTTTCTGTTCTTAAATATGAGTTCAGGAGAATAAACCTTCAGACTACATGAATGTGTTTGGAAGGAGTTTATTGTGATTTAGTGAGTTGTATATTGGTAGGAACATTGATCTTGGGCTTGGAGTCCAGAGGGGCAGTGTCATGCCTCACTATTTTTTAGGATGAAGTGAACCACGCCCCCAGTAGACTCAATGGTGGGGATGGGGAAGGGGGAGGGATGCCAGAAATAGAGAGCATGATGGGAGAGAAGGTACATGGCAAATTAATACCTGCGTATACAACCGGATTGGACGGATACTGGTGTTTGATTGAAGGGTTGTTCAAAGGTTGCCTCTCCCAAAATTTGTTATTAACAAACACCAATACATGAGAGTATTCCATTTATAAATGTGTAAAATGGTAAGTCAAAATTTAAATAGACCTGTAAATTAAATGTTAATCCCATGTTATTTAGATCCTACTTGGCAAGAGAAAGCCACGATGAAATTTGTCAAAATAATTGCCAAAAACATACTTTTTTCCATTTCTTTTGTGTAGTTTTGAAAGTTATGCAGTGTCTCCTATGTGTGCAAATGGTTCATGTTTGTAGAATATTGAGTGGATTAAGAAGTCCACTCTATTAGATACTATCTGAGTGGAACCTGACAGAGATTCAGATACATTTATGAGGGTGTGCATTACAAAATATCCTAATTCCCGTTTACTATGTGATTACATTTATTGGGCTAACAAGGACATTATTTTGGGTACAATTTCAACGTTTTATCGCTGTCTAAGTATTCTCTACTCTGTGATGTTTAATGATATAACCTAGTGTGACAGTAGTGATACAAACATTTTTACAAAGCATGGGCCAGGAAGGAATCAACACTTGTCCTTAATTTAGGTTCATAATTAACTGCAAGCAATCATTTTTTTCTTCAGCTGATGCAATTTGGCAAATCAACCAATGTAAACAGTTAAACTATTAAAAATAATCAAAAACAATCAAGCCACTGAATCACCAATTACTTTGTAATAATAATGTTTCATAATATTCTTGATATATATATATATATATATATATATATATATATATATATATATATATATATATATATATATATATATATATATATATATATATATATAGTGCCTCCATCCTTCACCTGTGTTTTACACTTGATTCTTTGACAGACTAATTATTACGTTTTATAACTATTACTATTAGTACTATTCTTTTCGAGCCATGTGTTCTACATAGGATATTTTCCTTCTGATACAAACATAGACAGAGATAGGACACAGTATACAAAGAACTTTATGAAGGTGTAACTGCTTTACCCTGCCATAATGCATCCTATGTCTGCAATGAACCATTCGGGAGAGTTAAAGCCGAGAATACCAACACCGTGATAACGTTCAAGTCCCAGCTACAAGGAAAAGAAAATTAAAAATTAATAAGAAAGCTACATGTTGCTACTGACCATGTTTGACCTACATGTCACATTGTGCACTTCTCTACTACAACATTGCTTCTCATGGGAATGTAACTAGATATGTAACAAGAACCTTAAAATACTCTCAGGTGTTGTCTTTCAGCTTTGCTAATATCATTTACTAGACAATATGAGACAGGTTACAGTGTACTGTCTGTTCAGTGTGAATATCCTATTAAAGCTGTTTTTTCTTAATGAAATTCTTATTTTTCACTTCAACTCAATACAGTATAAATATAAAAATGTATGAGAAATCATCTTTTTTTTACACTTAACCATGAAACAAATTTCTGCTTGGCTAATCTTTTTTTACTCTTTATCTATAATTTACTGTTAACATGATTGTTACTGTTAATTTGATATGCCATTATATGCATAGTGTTTCATGCACAATTCTGAAAAATTCCAGTACTTTAGATATATTATGAAAGCCTTGCAGATCTCAAAATTATACCACAATATTAATTGAATTAAAGGAAATAAACCTGTAACTGACCTTCAGGAAGCTCTTAGCTGCTGCTCTGCATTTCTGATAATATTCATCATATGTCAGGGTCACCCACACTCCATCCTTTTTGCTTGCCAATGCAGGTTGGCTCCCGTATTTCATCTTTGTCTCCTGGAACATCTGACAGATCGTCATGGGGGCCTCGGAGCCAGGACCCTCCTCAGACATTCTCAGTTTCACAGCCTGATCTCTTGCAGAGGTCCATAGCTGGTCTGCAGTAGCCAAGGAGATTTCAGCCTTCACCACTTCATCCACTGGTTCTTCAATGGAACCACAGCATGGGCAACATTGACAAGCCATTAGCCACAATGTTATGCAGGTGCATAAGGGAACTAAAAGAACACTCTACAGAAACTTTTATCAAGTATCCTGACAGCCATTCCTATCTCGTCAAAGTCACACCTCTCATACACAGCTAAGAACACAGAACAGGTCAGATTCAGTTCTTAACCACTGAGCCAGCCCATATCAGGTTACGCAAGGTTCCAGGCAATGGAATGTAACCACACAAGGTTTTTCTATTTCAGCTGGCTCTGATAAATTAACTTCAGGCATCATGCTAGGAAAATATGAAGATAAAGAATTCAAGAAGTTATTTCCTCATATAGTTATAGTTAATAATGAACTTCACACATTATTCAGGACAAAATGAAGATGAAGAAAAATGTCAAAAAGACAATAACAATTAGCTTCATTCAATGGAGGTTTAAATAGACACAAAGAAAGACTATGGTGTAGATTGAGGGTTATCAAATAGATTTTACCTGGGCCAAATTCTCAAAGAGAAAATACTCAACATTGTAAACATTGTAAAATGTCCATGGCAAAAATATTCAGTGTCAGACATCAACCCTGATCAAGTAAGTTCAATTGAAAAAATACAGCAACATCTTAGAGATTATGGCTTATGATTGACTTGCTTTAAATGTACGTAGGCCTAACATTAATAGCTACATTAAGTACATTTTAGTTTAAATGAATATTTGTATGAAGGTCATTGAGTCAAATGAAAGGCCCTAAATGAATACATTTAGCTGCTAATAGGTTTTGTTTATTTCAACAACATCAAAAACCACAAGAACAAGATATTACTCAAATCATACATTATTGCTCCATTCATGCTGCATCCATGTTTTAGTCCCAAAATATATCCAATATTTTGCAGCTTTGAAACAGACTGGTGAAACAATACCTGCTATTTCTTTTAATGGGGAATATCCTGTTGAACAAGTTCAGCAGCATCCAGCAAAGTGGAGTGTGTTATTATGTGAAGTGCACTTAGATTGGGTTAACTAGGCCTCGTTCACAAAACATGCATATAATAATATTTGACTGTGAATATACTTACAAACGTTTCAACAAAATTTCAGCATTTACCATGTTTTTGTTTTTTGAATTTGTTCTTTGATACAATGGGTATATGTGTGTTTAAAATATGCATGATTTTTTTCTAATTAGAACACTATTAATTTTGCTAAATCAATCTAAGTAGTTAAACATTGGATTTACAATAAAATGGTCATCAATACATCTAGAGGCCTAAATGGGCAATGGATTAGGGTGTCATGATTAAGAAATTTGGGTTAATTATGAATTTGGGACAATTATAAGGCTAATAACTGCAATGAACAGTATTATCTTTGGAGGATTTTTTTCCATTATCATCACAACTGTTTAATAATCTACTGAAATAATAGACCAGAACTACTGTTGTGCAAGGCAGGGAATTTTCTGACACTGAAATCCAGCCTTCACTGTTAATTCTGCATCTCCCCATGGTGCTCCTGGCCATAGACAGCACTGCAAAATGATTTAAGACCACCTCATTAAAAACTGCTGTTTCAGCTGAATAAACCACCTGACAATCCAAATATGTATATTGAGTACACGGACACATGAACTCTTTTACTTTTGCAAACATGCATGATATATGGATACTGTGTTGAGAGCATGGGCAGCCATAGACAGTAGTCATCTTACCATGGAGACATGCAGACCCATTCGGTACCGGTGAATTGGAGGGCTTATCTGCATCCCTTGATGTATCTGAAGATTTTTTTTCAGCTTGTAAGTCTGGTACTATACCATTTTCTTTCTCTGTCTTGAATGGTTCTGGAGGGGAGCAGGACTGGTTTGGTGAGTCCACTAATGGTAGAATGCTGTGCCCATCTGCATTCTCTGCTTCCAAAAGGTTTCCTGATGTCTCAGGCACAGTGTCATCTGCAACTGCATGCATTTCCTCTTCTATGACTATGTACTTGCTCTTCCTGCTCAGCTGTCCGCTGCCTGCCTGACCCTCCTCAGTGGAGACAGGCTCTGTTTCACCATTGAGCATGTATGAATAATTTCCATCCTGCTGAACTTTGGAGTCTAGGAATGATTCTGTGTTCTGAAGGCAGCAGTTCAATTGGATATCTTGCCTGGAACAGACACTTAATAGAAACAGAACAGAAAAGGTTGAACTCATGACAAGCCATTTGCTGATAGCAATTACACTTTAAAAGAAGCATTACTGAATAGTAAAAAATGTCTAATGGAATAGAGTTTAAAAAAATACCTCAGTTCAGAAAAAGTAGATTATAACAATGCAATCAAATCCCTAACATACCTCTAATTTGCTTAAAAAAGACCTTCTGATAAAACTGTGAAAAGGGTACATAATTCCATGAAAAGGACACAACATTCAGATCATTTCCATTTCAACACATATAAGAGAAGAGGGATCACATTCACTTAACTGTTTGTACTGTACCTTTCTGCACAATTCTCTTTGGCATGCAATCCATTGTGAGAGACTGTTTTATCAGTCATCTTTCAGTCACTAATCAAAGGCAAGGCTCAAAGCTTAATATCAAAAACAAGAAGCAAAGGGACATCAGAGTGATTTTGCAGATCACATATTATGCTTACATTTGACTGAAATGAAATTGAACCGCTGATACATGTTTGCATTAACAACCCCCATTTATGCAGAATAAGTAATCCATTTTACAAATAACTGCAAAATTGCAATAAAAAGTTCAGGTAGCTATTAAATTAATTAATTACCAGTTCACAATTACAACAGCAAGATAGGAAATCATCAATACCTTAGAATAATGTATATCCTGTTTAGAGACACTGTATGATCCTGGATTCCTGACACTGCAGAAATTGAATGAATACACAAATTCCTAAACCTGCCAATTTGAAGCGTCTTCTGGTTAATGATTTTTGATCATGCAGGTCCATCGAGTTCAAAACAAGCCAGTCCAGCTGTCTCCTTATATGTGCTGTATTCAGAGGGTATTGCAACACCACCATTTCAACAAACAGCAAGTGCCAAGGGTTGCTCAGAGTCATGACAAGACTAAAGTGGTGAAATTATGGGGCCAAATGTGCACACAAATGCAGCATTGCTGAATATATTCATAACCTTTTATACATATCTATTGGGAAGGAAAAACAAAGGGCACACAGGGTACAGTAAGTGTGTAAATGTGTGTGGGTTTGGAGTCCAGAGCAACGTTCTTTTGAAATTAAATTGTGCCAATGTTGCATTTTCAACAACTTTTAATTTGCTTAATTCCCCCAGTTTGGAATATGAAATAAGAAAAGCAATTTTAGTTGTAACATTACATACAAATCTCACTTCTGAATGAAGCAAAAGCAGTAATGAAAACGAGTTGTTTTTATGACTGTATCAATGTATGAAATGGCTGGGAAGTGCACTACTATTATACCAGAGAGCCTTCAGTTTTTCCATGTACTGTATAAAGATACAATTTGTTTTTTTCAAAGGACTACAGTTACCAACAAAATGAATCTCAGGAAATTACATTTAATAATAAATAATAGATAAAACAGTTAATTGGCTGTACTTACAAAGCAAATATAATGTGCAGTATACATATTTAATGGGGCAATTTGTTTCATTAAGACTTGAGCTCTCTAGTTTTCTTACCTCCAGTACATATTCATGAATGTTCAACCTGTTCTCTGACCAAATCAAATCTTGTGCAGGGCAATTTAGGTCTTTTTCTAATTCACCACTATTCATTTCACAAAACAACCTGTAAAATGTACCACTAGCATATATATGAACCCCATGGATGCAAAACTTTAGAATATGCATTTTTCCCAAGTATATGTCTGATATATGTTCCCTCCATCTTTACCGTTTTCCTACAACACCAACAACAACATAGTGCTATTAGTGGGTTAAACATCTCATGTATAACTTGTTTGTAATGCATGCTAATAACTACTTCATTTTTTCATTCTTGAGAGTTGCCAACCCTGTATTTTCATTTGCTCCAATGCATTGGAAAAAAGTGAATAGACATAGCTCAAACAGCCACTGTATATTACACATAAAAGTCATGCTAATCATTTGGTAAATACAAACATATTTGAGCCCTTGACATGACACAACAAATATGGCAATCTAAGGAAAAGCAGCTGTAGTTTTTTAGGCTTCTGAAAATTAATATTAATATGTCAATCCTTCATGAAGAACTTCATGACTCTTCCATTAGCAACAATGATGTATGCAAATGTTAATGATGTCATGTTAATGACAATGAAGTTAATTATGTACACGAATGTTATATCCATCATATATCGCAAGCTGCAGCATATGCACAATACATGCCAGAGTATGGTGTTGTGATCTGGAGAGTTTACAGCCACAATATTTCTTGCAATGGTTATGAATGAGAATGAATAAAACCTATTGCAGGTATTGTAATTAAAATGTAGTTATACATTATTTGTTTAAACAATTTGTTTTAAAAAATTGTATGGAATATGTTTTCCATTCTGTCCACTGCAGGGGATGTCCATCATTGCCCAGTAAAAACCAACTGTTACATGTACAGATTTAGCTGTAGACCTGCTGACTCCAAAAATATCCATTTGTATCCTTGCATGCATGCACAAGTGATTTTTTATGTAGGCTCTTAAGTGCTTCAAAATGTGTTTGTTTTCAATGACTATACTACTGTTTTAGTGAGATGGTTTGGCTAGGTTTGTGCTGCCACAATGGATGTCAGATTCATTACAGTAGTGTATGGATTGCAGCACAGAGGTGAAAAGTTGCCTTTCCTCCTGTCATATATGCATGAGAGTCCACTGTCTAAACTACCTAGATCTCCCCCAGTCTGGAATAGATACTTGACAAATACTTCCAATAGAGACACTTCCAAAGCCATGCAACTACTTAAATTAACTTTTTTGCTTGAACAGTTAAATATAGGCTACAATAAGCAAATAATTGCATTCCTTTAAGTACTTTAGATTACAATAAATACAAAACACAAACCACCTTTTAAAATACAGAGTTTAATCAACCTTTTATTTTCATGCCACAAATAGAACAGAATTAAATAAATAAATAAAATAAGTCTTATGTGGGCATCTTAATCGCTGGCAACTTTGTTTGCTACTGAGACATATGTGCCCGTTTTGCACGTCATGCACTCTGGCTTCCACGGATCCTGAACCCGACGGAAATTTCTTCCTTAATGCGTCGGTACATTTGCTCTTTCATTTCGGCATTTTTAAAGTTCTGCTCAAGTGTCATGCCCTACAGGCAGCACCTCTGTCCCTAGCGGTTGCTATGGTGTTGCACCACGCACAACGTAGAGGGTCGCCGAATGATAAGGCGTGTAACTACGTGCATTCCAAAACTTTTGCTCGTCTTCTACTTTCTTCCATTTCCCCACTACTGCACGGCAGCCTTCCAATCCAGAATAAAATTCTCCCTTCACTTTTTTACATCCACTCGAGTGCGCCCCCAGTGACGTTGCCGACTAGATTTCAGCGAAACGGAAGTTTTACTGACCATTGAGACAACTTAATTTGTTGCATGTGGGCTGCAGTACCTATTTCAGTTAAACTCTCCACCAGTTAATATTTGTAAAGACAGAGAGAATTCTTCTCTCTAGGCTGCGTAACTTAACCAGCAATTTAGTAAGTGAGAGAAGATGCATTTTAGCTAGATAGATGATAATTCACCATGCCAAAATCCATATATTTTCCATGACCATTAAATCATTTAAAATCGATGTTTTCTTGTGCTATTACTTGATGTGATGTTATTTTCCATAACGTTCCCAAGGTTTTTCCGACGTGAAGCCACTTATTTTTATGCATTTTAATAATAGCCTAAAATAATAATCATAATAAATTTGCTAAAGTTTCTGAACACCTGTTTTTAACTTTGTCATCATGGGACACTTACCATATATTGAGGATTTAAATAATTACAGCACAAAGCTGCACCAGGCCCAACAAACTGAAAAAGTGAAGGGGTCTGAATGCTTTCTGAAGCCACTGTATGCGAGATACACCTAAGAGCATGCATTTTGCATACGTGATATAAATTAAATGCCAGCAGCAGTCCCTAAAACATACTGCCCTGCGCAAACTCACTTGTTTTGGATAGGCTATTAGGGGTGATCCTGAGTAACCTGGACCCCACTTTCATTTGGACAAGTAGTACAGTTTAGCGATACAGTCCAATTTTCTTGGATGTTCGAGTTCTGTGTTTTGCATAAAGGACCAAATAAAATGCATTATGTTGTTAAATATAACGCACATTTTAGAAGTTGCAATTGTTAGATGCAGTTCAATGTTTGAATTGATTGTTTTAGCGCTTTACTGCAAGTTCTTGATTTTTCCAGAGTACTTTTCAAAATAATCGCATTGACCCGGAAGTACTTTTCTTAATGCTGCTGAGCGGAACAGGATTGTACTATGGGTAAGGGTAAACATGGCGACGTTCACAATGTTACCCTTGCGGACAGTTCTCACGAAGCATGGAAAAATCTTACTATGCAAACGAAACCTTCATTCGGATATTTTGAAACGAGAGCCTGTATGTCCTGGCATCGTACCATCCAAAACTGCAAAAAGTAAGTCTGCTATGAGACAAAGGGAGGAAGACTACCTAAACAAAGTACGATCATCGCCAGTGCAGGATAAACTGAGACTACTCACTAAACTACAGCGAAAGAAATACGTGCTACACCCGCAAACGTTTGCGCTTAACGCGGATAGGTGGTATCAGTGTTTTACCAAGACAGCATACCTGCCGGGTATTCCCAAGAACATTTCTCGACAACTAAATGAAAACAGTAATGAGGAGCTTCACGCAACGCAGGAGGCAGCAGCTATTATCGAAGGAAATGAATTTTCTGAGCTTCGGTCTTTGGTTTGCGATGCGATTTTGCAGGAGAACTTCCACTTAAAAAAAGCGAAACCATTTCTGCAGAAAGACCAGCAGACATTTTCCTCACCTTTCCTCCAAAATCTTGTCTCTGGTATCATTAGCGCCTTGGCCAAACACAGCCCTTTACTTCAACGGTCAAGTCTTGGTAAGTCCTACAGTGAAATGTGTTACGTTAACGTAGTTTTCTTTTTAATAGCATATGTGCTTTTCTTCAGTCCGAAAGAATGGCAGTACGTATTCATTGTTAATAACTTTCATTGTAAATTGTAACAATTTAACTTTGTTGGTCGGCTCGCAAAACCTGGTGTCTGTTCAATCAACATGGCATTACCCCTTACGCATCTATTGAAAAATTAAAGGCTCGTTAGTCAAATTGACCGTATAGTCATCGTATGCCATAACTTAAAAATGTTACTGTGAAATGAATGATTTGCAAGCTAAATGTGTTCTTAACAGAATTCAATCCACAAGTAAATTTCTATTGGATGAGAGGAGAGAGAACCATCCCACGGGGACACCGTCGTGGCCGCGTAGAACCAGTCAGGTTTCAAATTGATGATGAACCACACTGTCAGATCAGGGTGCCACAACCACTTCCAGAGGTAACTTTTCATTTGTAAATGTATTAAGAAAATGCAAGTTTATGCATTATTCAATTTTGTGCACTGCAGGTTGATGTTAAGCTTTCAAATAGTCAATGAATCTACCCTATGTATATTGCTATGCATGCTTCCCAAGATGTGAGACTTTACAGTAGAGGTGTACATCTAAAAATGTGGACAAACCTGTGTATTTGTCTTTAATTATTTTGATTATGGCATGTGATATTTTCTGGAAAATTGGCTTATGAGAATGTAAGAGAAAATTAGAATCCAGTCAGCTGTCACGACAGCTTTACCCCCATTTAATGTCATAAGCATTTGATTTATTGTGGAATTGTGATTGCCAAAGACACATATTACTCAGTAAATGATGATTTTGAATAGGTATTGGTCTGTTATCAGCAGGCAAGTATTTAATGTAAAATCATACAGGATTGATGATATTGCACCAAATACTTATCTTGCTGAACTTTGTTGTTGTTAATGCTGTCTTCGTTGCTTATAATGCTAATATTACTAATTTCATTGTCTTGGTGGTTCAAATTCTGAATACAGCCACATTGTTAATGAGCAATATGTTCTACTTTAATTTGTCTCTAGTTGGTTCCTTTGGGGACAGATATTTCTGCAGAGGTGCCTGAGATTGGATATGCCCCAGACCTGCTTCCCATGTTCAGAAGGCAGTATGACAACAACATCTTCACAGGTACACTGCTGTAATTCAGTACATTAACTTGATCATGATTAAGGCTGTCATACAAAAAATCAGTTAAATCACTGAACGGGCTGTGATTAATCCTGCTTAAAGTTTTTCAATGCCAAAAATTGGAGCATTCAAACTGTATCCTACTCACCACATGTTTCACATGGTTAGGAGACGCATGAAGTAGCTAGCCCTGAAAACAAGCTGGAGCTGAGAACAGCTACATTCCTGGCCTGGCAGAGCATCAGAGAAGATGCTCAACACTTGGTGATATCTGTGGGTCACAGGCTTTAAACAGTCATCACATGCAAAGGGATACATGATAAAGTATTAAACATTAGTTATATTTATATGTCCCAAACAGTCTGGTGGCCTGAAGTGTGGGTGGGTATGTATAAAAGTGCTGTAATTTCTACATTGTGAAACCAAAATGTACACAATGAAAAAAAAGCTGATAATCTGCTCTTAAAATACTTGAATTGTTTGATTACATATGTAAAATTGCAGAGTACAGAGCCAAATTAAGAAAAAAATGTCTTTGTCCAAAACAGTATGGACAGCATTGGACATTATTGTACTGCTCATAACTTAGTGCTCATGATGCCAGGTTAGGCATTGTTGCACTTTGACTTTGGTTACGGATAGTTTTCCAATGGCTGTCTTACCATAATGTCAATCTCTGCACATGTGTACATATGTAGAGTGACTTGTCTTTTCCATTAGTTATTGCAACAGTGAAAGAGATCGTTATTCAGTATAAAATTGTTTTGTAATCACCTTTTTTCTTTATTAATTAGGGGCAAAGCTTGCTGACCCTTGCAGCTATGGCCATACACAATTCCACCTTGTCAAAGACCGGTTTCACAGGCACAAACTTACCCAGACAAATCTTGTTGACCAGATTGAAGTTCGCTTGAGAGCTAATGCTATTGCCAGTCTGTTTGCTTGGACTGGAGCACAGGCTATGTATCAAGGTGAGTCCCATTTTTCTTTAGTGCATTTTGATCCTGAGTTAAGCACTCTCCTTTGGTCTTTTGTGTATATCTCAGCCCTACTCCAGGTACATCAATCTCCCATTTAGTTCTTGGCAATTTCTCAAAATTGAAGGTTCTCACTAGTGAAAAATGACAATTCCTCAAATAGGTTAGCCACTCACGCTCTGCTGATCTGATGAGTAAGATTCCTCAGTATTTGGTCTGTCCTGTTTTTTTGGTTTTTTTGTGTGATTCCTTTAACACATGGTTTCATTCAGAATTCTAAAAGAGAAAAACATCAATTTTCCCTATTAAAACCTTGCAAAATAATTGCATTATCACATAAAATTCCATTACATTTTATCACATGTACTACTGTAGTTATTAAATCTGGCAATCACCATTGTCTGTCGAAATGGCTGAATTAATATCTCTCATGAATACAAATAAAAAAATCACAATGGATAAGATGAATTATAACATGAACCTGTAATACGTACATGCCACAATGTTAAGTCATAATATTGATCAAAATTAGAGAATTAAGGCCTGCTCATTTGCTGAAATACAGCATTTGCTTAGGCTATTTCTGTTATTGTTGCAAAACTCCTGAGAGTTCCATTTCATGACTGTGAGATAGCAGCAAAGGCAAAAAACAGGAAGCTCAGGAGTTGGAGGTGTGAGATTTGTAAAAAGTATGACAGTAGTGATAAATGAAACTGGTTAATTTTTTTTATGGAAAGACGTCAGCATTTGAACAGGCCGTATTTAAATATATTCAAGAGATTGTGTTTTTACAGTGAACACGGAGATCACAGATCAAATCTGACCTACTCCAAAACTAGTTTTTTTTCTGCATTATTACAAGGCCGTATAAGTTGCGCTTGCCCCGCTGGGCTGTAACAACCGGGTGAGCAAACAGGATAGTCTATTTGATGGTCTTAAATGTCATCCATTGAACATAACATTTATTTGGAAATATTACATCATGGGAAATGAGGATAGCCTTGCTTCACCTCAGAGAGCTGAGCACTATTTCTATAATTTCTCTGCTTGCAGACTTGCACCACATGCATGAGTAGGTCTCTTCCCTCTGCAGTGAATCTGTTTCAGTTAAGGCTCAGTGCAAATAAAATATCATATGCCACCATATAAACCTTATTTTTTTGTACCTTACCTGTTTATAAAGGTGATGAAACATGACTCTGATCAGTTTATAGTCTGTTATGACCAAATCGCACCATGTTTAATCATGCTCATTCTGCACTTGAGGACATCCCCTGTGGAACTAATGAAGTGGCTTTGCCATGCCCATGATTACGCTTATGATGAGGCATAGCGCATACGACTGTCTTAATAGGGCTCTTAGACTTTTGTAAACTGCTCATTGATGGAATTTGGCATCTTCAGCTTGGCTACTCAGGCTGAAAACTCTTTGCTGTTAGAGACATGTTATGTTTACCAGTCTTGTTCTAGCAAAAGCAATAAAGACATAATAAAGACTACAACAAATGCTTCCACCACAAAACTGTGGTGTAAAAAAAAAAAAAAATCATGAAAAAAGTTGCTGAATCCTGGTGAGACTGAATTTGAGCAGTATGTGATGCAAAAGCACTGGTTCTCTGAAAAATAATATGTCTGAATGGTCCTGAACCTAATCCTGAATGCTAGCGTGCGTGTATGCGCATGGCTAGCATACAGCGTGGAGACTTGGCATTCCAGTTGCAGAGAATGTAAAGGAATGCATTGCAATGAATTAAGAATTTTAACATTCTTTTTCATTGCCATTAACAGGTTTCTGGAGCCATGAAGATGTGACACGACCATTTGTGTCTCAGGCTGTAATAACAGATGGACAGCACTTTTCCTTCTTCTGCTACCAATTGAACACCCTAGCTGTTACTGTGCAGACTGACTTGGGGAACCAAAGAAAGAATCTGTGCTGGGGTACAGAGAGCATGAGGCTGTATGAAACTGTAAAGAGTGGGAATGTCATTGGATTGGACGAAAATGTCCTGAAGCTCCTGGTTCAGTTTCTTCTGAACGGGGCCAAACCAGTGTGAAGATGGGGAGGAGATGTGGCAACTGTCTGTTAATTTAGCTGTGGTTACAGTACAGTATGAATGAAATATTAATAAAAATGTTACAAATGCTGTAATCATAGTTCATGTTTATAAAATAGCTACAGAATGGATTTTTGCAAGTACAGGTTACCAACATTTACCTACATGGTATTTCTGATCAGTCATTCCATTATCATGAAACTTCTCTATAATAAGTTGTTTGTTAAAATACATATGAATTTCCAATTACTTCAATTTCCAATTGCTTTTTCAAAATTTTATAAATGGTAAAATTACAAATTGGATAGCTATTGACATGCAATGCATTTTAAAATGCTGTCAAGTATATGCTAATAATACTGCTTTCTCTAGTAATTAAAGAAGCTGAAATTCCTAGTGAACTCTGACACAAAACTCAAAAGTAGATTTGCATAAGCCTTTGTTTGGGTATGGTCAAGTTAGCTGAGGAATAACACATTTCTTACCATAGCAATTTGCACTCCATTTTGTTTACCTATTTTATGCAAGAATAAACATTATTCTAACTACATTATTTGGGTTAATTTATAGTGCTAAAGCATTAACAGTTTTCACCATAAAATGACTACAATATCTGTTAAAGCTGAATAGTCTGAGTGTTTGAAGGAAATAGTCAACAGAAAATGTTTGACGGACTTTGCTAACATTGTGAACCTTGACCTTGATGTTGATACAATGTAGGGCACAGACACAGAGTGAGAAACCCTTTACCTGCTGGGGCTGCGCTTCCTGCCCAGCCCGGGGTGCTGCAATTTCTCTGTGCTCCTCGTCATCGGTTTCCTCTTCAGCTGGCCCCCTCCTTCTGCGGCAGGACCTCCCCAGCAGCACTGTCTCCACTCATGCACCTAAAAACAAGAATCCCCACCTGGGATTCCCCTCAACAAAAGTCAAATAGAAAAGAAACAAATCAAAGCAATATTCCAAAATAACAAAACAAAAAGGAAACTACAAAAATCAAAATCCAAATGAAAAAGCAAAACCAAACTGAAACAAAAGAAACAAAATTTTCCCCATTTAAAAACCAGTCGTGGAGTCTGCTATTCTATTCTGAGCTGTCCAAACCTAAATACCTGTGCTGTGACGCTGCCTAATCAGTAATACAAGACAGGTGTGTGAACGTTCCAGCAGTGCGACCGGCAAAATGACCAATTCCCTAATTCAGCACACCTGTGTCTTCCAATCACTTAACCAAGGTGCCATCTGTCAGGCTAATCTCCGAACATTGACATCTACCTCCAAATATAATCTTAAGATTTTTCCTAGCCCAGTTAATGGTGAATAGCTCCATCAAATTTCCATGAAAGCTGGTAGCTGTGTAAACATAAAATTGACAATAAGAAATAGGCATTGTCAAGAATGGGTGCACTCACCAAGGTGTCTTTCAGATGGCAGAAGGCCTGGTTGCTCAAGTCCATCCACTACATTCAGGCATTTGGCCGTTATGGTAGACCTTTGCAGTAGCTGATGGAAGGAGGGCAGCAAACAAACCCCTGGAAATATTGTGCCTGCTTAACAGTATACTGGCCTGTTTTCTCTGGGTTGTTGCAGTGCAATCTGACTGATGACACAGGTAAGATAAGTCATTATGTAGTAGAGAGAGGTTTTTAGGGTATATGAGTAAATTAAACTTTTTGAACTGTGGGATGATAACAGTTGAAAAGCCCATACACTCTACAAATGAACAATAGCACATTGTCAAACCTCATGTTTGACAATACTGAAGGAGGCTGGCCTGATTACTCAGCAGTTGTTGTGCAGAGTAGCCCTCACTCCTGGATGCAGGATAGAGCTTTGGCAGAGGAAACCTGAGGGAATTATCCCTTTCAAGGAGAGGGTGGGAAAATGGATCACCAAATTAAAACCTCAGCTGTAGGCTGAATAGGAGACCAAGTATTATGTGAAAATCTGTTGCCCTTACATTAACCTGATACAATATTGATGAATTGTGCTATATTGTACATAATATATATTCATGGCTTTAAACTATATAACATTTGTATTTGTATTTAGTTATCTTTTTTCATCTTTTATTTCCTTGTAGTTTTTGTTTTATTGTTCTGTTTGCATGCATTCATAATTGTATTTTCCAAATATGTATCTCGTGAGACTTTTGTAAATGGAGTTGAAAATACAACAAAAACTGAATTACAGTAGAATTCCCCACTTACACAAGCACACATGATATAAGATGCTATTTATTTTAATTCTGTTAAAAAATCTCATAGCCATTAAGTCAGACTAATATCACAACCTTGGTATTCTTATAACCAAATCTGTGCTACCCTGTGGGGCTGCTAGCCACAACTGGCACTGCCCAAATTTTAATACCAGACAATGTTTCCCATTCTCACTTTAGAACTGTGCTTGAACAGCTAGAGCAACTCATAAGTTCCCATCCTATCACTATAAAGACTGTATTGGCACCCCTTAGCCTGAGACTACTGCTAGCCCCTTGTGAGATAATGTGTTTCAGATTATCTAATGAAGGGCTAGTAGGCACAGGACCACAATTACAAATGTTTGAGAAATTTATATGAAACAGGGCTATTTTTTAATATGAAACCATCTGTGCATGGCATAGAAGAGCTGGGGGTTTAATCCAGATTACAGCTGTGCCATAACTGGTTTTTAGATCCTGCTCTCAGCTGTCAGTAAGTCCCTGAGCACACAGTCAGCCAGTAGGTTCGTTTAAATTTCCCAACCGAGACAGTGAAACAGTACCGCCAAAGAAAAATAGTTTTGTCTCCAAGAAACAGGGCATATCAAGGGGCTGTAAACTGCTAAGGCACAATGTCGTTTCTGTTGAAGAGCATGGTGAGCAGCCAGGTGAAAAACCTGGGTCTGGGTGGAGGAGAAGAGAAGACCGAGGAAGCTACTCCAGCCGACCCTGCTGCTGCTGCTGGGATGACCCGGGAGGAGTATGAAGAGTACCAGAAGCAAGTGGTCGAGGAAAAGTAAGCTTCATGACTTTCTCACCATAACCACAGAGCTCTGAGTAACCAAGCAATACTTTTGTAACCTTGTCCCACCCCCAGGACAATAATGCAACATTGAAAATGAGAGGGCAGTGGGTTTTGCACTTAATTCTGTCTAATAAGTGTTCAGTGTTTTCAATGCTCCTTTATTTTTTTTTGTTTAAAGATGTCTCATTGAGCATATATTTGTTTTTATTATGAACTGTTTATGTGCAATATTTTAAAAATTATTATTAACTCAGTAGGGCGGGGAAAGCAACAGTGGATCGTGATACACTTGTTAGGTTGAGAGTGACATTTGAGATTAAATCCCATCCCCTAATCCCTTGTGCTGTTTTTTCTATCCGCAGTCTATTTGTAGTCAAGCAGCAATGACGCAATTTACAAAAACAAGCAGCAACAGCAGCAGTCATAAAACATAATCACCACATTTACATTTCTAAACACTCTAGACAGGACTCTAACCTATTATCGCTTACATTCGATCTTTGGTCTGTGACAAACAGTATTGGCAAAATCAGAGCAGTAGACAACATATCCTCTCACTGCAAATCATATTAAAATATAATCATGCATTTCAAAGTAAATCATAGAGAAGTTGTTACATATTGTGTATTCTGACAGCTACATATGGACAAAATGTAAAGGATCTTTCTTTCTCCCTGATTATTTTAACCGTGACAGAAGGGAAGGAGGAGCTTTGAAAATCCCAGAAAAAAATAAAATAAATGAGAAAATAAATCTTGTCATAGGCCGAGTGTAATCTGAAATATTCAGGCCATTCACTTTACTTCTTCCTGGGAGTAAAGCTATTCAAAATAATGCTGCCAAAACACTGGTGATATTTAATAATCATGGACTACAATTGATAGGACCATAGAACAACTAAGCTTTCAGATGGGTTACATTTGCTTAACCTTAAGGCCACTCTAAAGAAACAAAACAAAAAGAATAAAGCATAAAGAATTCTAAACAGACATTTTTGAAACACACATAGATTTTTATCATACAAAAGAGCATGTACTAGTAATAAAAAAAGATGAATGCTGAAATTTTTGTAGAAGGCACAGTTTACAATAAAATCTGATTGTACACCTGTTTCATACATGTGGCCCATTGTCTTTATGCGGTGTCTGCAACTTCTTTATTTAAGCACGATTAAGAAAACAGTTTTTTTTTTTTTTTGCTTTAATATTTATTCTATATTGGCACTGTTTTGTGTACAGATGACCTACAGGCATTATGGATAGCGAGTCTCACAAGAAACCAAAATTTGATGTCACTGTTATGTTTATCCAGGAGGATCAATTTTGCTCTCTTGAAGCTAAATCATAATCCTGACACACCAAACTCCACAATGCTGAGATCTTTAACTTTGCCTATGCTTCTCTGGCATTTAGGATGGAGAGAGATGCAGATTTTCTACACAAAAAAGCTGAACGGGCAACTCTGCGAGTATGCTTAAGAGAGAAATATCGGCTTCCAAAGGTCAGTATTTCAAACCATATACCAAAACTATGTTTGAATTCATGCTAAAAAGCTGGCAAGAACTTTAAAAGACAGGAAATTCATGAAATTTCTCTGAGCGTCATATCAACTTTTGCACTGACAAGATTTGTCAGCACAATACATTCAGGACTATGGGCCCTATCTTGCACTTGGCACAACAGGCGTTATACATTATTTTAGCATATTGCACCTCCGCCCTCTAAATAGCATAAGTCAATTCACCCATGTGGGCGTGTCGGTTTTCGGGTGAGATGTGGTTAGGCTCAATGGCAGCGCAATCCAATCTTTCATGTATCTCATAGCTATTACACCAAAGAGTAAAAACAAACATGTCACAGGCTGTTTCACAGTTGCTATTTTCTATTTATGTCTTAAAGATAATGATGCATGCCTACATAGGCAGGCACACAACACGCATACACCCCACTTGTTACATATATGGGGCATGTACAAGCATGCATAATAAAAAAAGATGATGTCTTAAAAGATCACTGTTGTGTATATTAAGATATGTAAAACATACATGCTGCAATGTTTAGACATAATATTGATCAGAATTATAGATAACTGGGGTTGCCTTATTAATGAAATATAGCACTAACTTTAGGCTATTTCTGTCATTGAGAGTTCAATTTTGTGACAGTGAGATGGCAGCAAAGGCAAAAAAAGGTTATACATAGGACTTGAAAAGTATGGCAATGATGATGAATGATACTAATTTTTTTCATCATGCAAATAATATACTTTGACATTCAAACAGATGGTATTTAAAATGTTTTCAAGAGAAAACTTTAAGATCACAGATAAAATATTTGAACTATTATACCTGCATCTATAGCCTTCTAAGCGAACTAGATAGTTTATTTGATTGAGCAAAAGTCCAAAACCTTGTCCAGTGAATATTGCATTTATTTGGAAATGTTACATCACAGGAAATGAGTATAGCCTTGCTTCACCTTGGGGAGCTTCATACTGTCTCTATATTCTGTACACAAAAGGAGGTCTCTTTCCTGCAGCTGTTTCTTCCAATAAAGGTACAGCACTGTTAAATAGCAATAAGCCGTGGCACAATCCTTATCCGTTTGTAAAGGCAATGGAACTTAAAACTGGTTTTTAGTCTAATATGCACACATCATACCCATGTAAATTTAAGCTCATTTATCCATCCTGTTCAGACATTACACCCGTGTTTTGTGCATTAGGGCATCCTCTGCTTTGGCACGCCCCTGAATATGCTTAAGATAATGAGAGGAACAGAGCATAGCATGTAAGACTGTAAAAATAGGGCCCTATGACTATGTCACACTACATTTGCTCACCTAAGCCTGATTATGATTCAAACAAACAGCCATATAGGTAGTCTTCAGAGGAATTAAGGGCATAACTATGTAACTGTTTGGTTACTATATTCCATTTGGCATGAATCTTGCAAGAATTGATTCTTAATATTGTCTAATTATGCATCTGGTTTTTTGTAGTAAGTAATGCAGACTCTTTGTATGGGACTCTGAGTAAACCGTATGTAATTACATGGGAAGATATTGTCCTGAATATGAGAGTCACTCTATGTTAATGTAAAGGTATTAAAAGACTGTAGCCTCAAAAAAAATATTAAAGGACTTGCTACTGAATGTGTGATTTTACCCTAACTTTTTAAAAATAAATGGCTGCCAATCAGTCAAAGGTTTATAAGCACATGTAAGTGTAAAACTTGTGTAATGACATTCTCAAATTCAATAAATTCCAGAAGTTCATGAAATCTCAAGATTGGTATTGAACAGTATATATGTACTATTGTATTATCTGGGATAAAAGTGTGTTCCTTACAAGGGGGTACAAAATAATGCAATGGAAAATGTTATTCACCAAATAGAAAGACAAGTAATGCATGTCAAACACTAATAAATGATCAGTAGCCTGTGTGATGCATATCACAAATGCGCCAGTAGCCTGTGTGATGCTAATTATCTGTAGCCTGCTATCCAACAAATGAAGTCGGCTACTCACAGTGAACAGTAATCAACGAATACAGATATTCTAGGATGTAAGAAAATTTGCAATAATTCAAGTAATGGAGTGAGATATCTGAGTAGAAGTTGAAGTACTCGGTCTGTAATATGGACCTGTATGGAGTCAGTCTACAAGACACATTGGAAATCCAGTGTCAGAAGGGTAGAGCGGCATGTCTGTGGTGAACCAACAAGTGCTAATGACAAGTGCTAACAACAGTAAGATGGGAAGTGTGGTGCATGGCATTTATACATCTGTACAAAACCGGTTTGAGACATATGGACATTTGAGTAAGGCCTTCTGCAAATATTTCTTCAGAACTATGTTTTATTAAACTCCAATTAGGTAACTTGACATCTGATTCCCAAGAGGTAAATTTGCATTCATTGAGGAGTTAGCTCATATATGATTCCTTGATGCTGGTTTATAGGGGGTACTGTATATCAAAATTATAATTCACCCAGAGGAGCACTCCAATTTTTTTGTACATTTTTTATATGTTTTATTTTTTATCGGGTCAGTATTTTTTTAATAAAATATTAAGAATTTGTAGGGTGAACACTGCCTCGTCTCATTTAATTATGTGTTGTTTGTCATGTTGAATGACATCACTGATTAAAAATTACCATGGATTTAGGGTCGTATTTTTCAGGCAAAGAGCAAAAAACAACTACCCATATGCTGGAGCTGCAGTTTGCTCCTTCCTTGAATGCAATGACCTATATCTACAGGAAATAAATATATAGGTACAGTGATTTCCCACAGCCATGCTGGTGGTGCTTTACAAGGTATGAATACTCAAAATTTCTTCCTAAATTAATTTCCCTATTTTTATTGTTTAAATGTCAATACAATATTGTAATGTCCCTCAGTCTGGTAGCAGAAGAGCTCTTATGTGAATGACTTATTCTTCCACTAAGTGATGATCTTTATATGTTGCTATCCTATCCTTAGAGTGAGCAGGATGAAAACCTGATCCAGATGGCAGGCGATGATGTGGATGTGCCCGAGGAGCTGCTGAAGATGGTGGATGAGGATGCCACTGAGGAAGAGGAAAAGGACTCTATTCTGGGCCAGATGCAGAATCTACAGAACATGGACATGGACCAGATCAAAGAGAAGGCCCAGGCGACCCTTACTGAGATAAAATCAAAAGCTGAAGAGAAGTGTTCTGTCATGTAGAGGGAGAAGGTTTATGGACATTCTTTTTTAACTTAGTGATCCAAGTGTTACAACATTCCTCTTAATGTGGCCAAAAAAGTTCCTTACATCATCTTTCAACAGTCATCCCTTTTTAAAGAATCCTTACTGCTTCAGGTGGTTAGATGTTTTTGAAGAATTGTCTGAATAAAGTTATGGGATAAATGTAAATAAATATCAAATTGTAACTTGTACTCTTCATCCTGTTTTTGAAAGGACTTTTTATCACTCCTTCTTTCTCTCTTAACTTGGAACCGTCACAAGATACTTTTCAACAGAAAGCATTACATGTGAATCATTCAAACAGGATTTATGGCAATAGCAACTGATATGTCCGATTTTATTTTTAGATATTATTATTATTATTATTATTATTATTATTATTATTATTATTATTATTATTATTATTATTATTATTATTATTATTGAATACAACTGTAGATCCTTCAATGACCTTCTGGTGACAGTGAAATGACATTCATGTTGAGCATCATTTGGTACACTCTGACTGACCACAATACCACCAAACTGCACTTGGATCTTTCCTATTCCCGATTCATAATGAAAATCTGTTTGCTACAAAGATGGCCTCATTTCCGTTGCTTCTATATGATCATGGAAAATCTTGCAGATATTGTTATAACCATGTATGAAGATGAGGGTGATCAGCTTGCCCTTATTTCAAAATGTTTAATGAAAAAACCAGGCAGAAAACTTTCATATTCCTAGATGCCCCTGCCTTTTTGCTGATCACGGTGCTATTCACTCGATCAAGCCATTTAGTACTGTTTTAAAAACCACAACTTTCTGCCACTGAGCTCAGGGAGGAAAGTTTGTTCTACTAATGAGCACCTTTCAGAAAAATCCCTTTTAAATATTCAAAAGACAATTAGCATAACACTACCATTAGTTGAATTTACCACTGCAAACTGAATAACCACACCACTGGAGGGTAATTATTTTATCTAGTTAATGAGAAAACCAACATTTTTTTAACACAACAAGCTATCACCACCAACTTAAAAGAATAGCACTCAGAGTCTTGGACAGAAGGTGAAGTTCACTCTCATTATTTTAAAAGAATACATTGACCTCAGAGAAGTTTTAAATAACCAGACACACAACCATAGTGCATGGATATGAGTGTCCTCAGAAGTTTTAAGCCTAATGTCCAATGACAAATCCCATTTTCTTGAAGTTCTAGTGCATATTTTATGATGGCAGACATATCGACATGTTTTGATGGGGGGCTAGTTTGGCAAAATAGTAGTAATGGTCCAAATTGTAAATATCACCAAAACAGTGACTTGGATAGGCCAGTTTTTTTTACTTTAATAATTAATACACTAGTGTTGAAAACTTCATTACCCCTTTTCTTCCATATTAAAGGACCTTCGTAAATGCAAAAATGTTTGGGTTGGCCATATGCCTGAGTTCAAATAGGGGGTAGATTAAAGGTCAGGGAGATTTTCTTCCTCAGGATCTGCTGAGAGACCGCTTTTTATGAGCTGGACAAGCCAGAGGGGGGAGCAGTTAGAACACGTCACGGCATTTCATACCAGGGAAGAACTCCAGGGCAGAACTGCCCCATAAATAAAGAGTGATAACAACCTTTGAGTATCTGCAGATACCTCACTGACCTGCCATTGTAATGAGTGGTACATTTTAATTTTTACATACTGCTGCCACAGACAGCTCTAATGTTCAGAAAGAGTGCTGGGGATAGACACAAACCCTGCCTTGTGCTTCTGCCAAGGGAGATATGATACTCTTACTCTGGACTGTTATCTCTAGTTCACTGTAAAGTATACATAAATGTAAGTTCACACATTGAACCAAAATTAAATGAATTACATATGAAAAATATTCCACCTGGTTGACCTCTTTTTCAGCTTTAAGTGTGATAGCAGCAAAAATAGAGTCAGTACTATGAACTGAACATAATGATAGCGTGTAAGTGTCTTTTGTTGTCAGATAAGATCCTATTACATTGATCAGAGTAAAACAGGGATGAAATCACATAGTCTAGACTTCTGTTTACAGGATTAAGACTTTTTTTCAATTTTTTAATGATTTGGTTCATTCTTGTCCAGTACCAGGATATCAATACTTACATTATTCACTTAGTTTTTTGTTAAGCAGGTACTTGCACTCATTCACTCTTTTACAACTATGGTTTCTAAAAGTAATGCTTAAGAATGTTTAAAATGGTAATGATACTTGAAATTATTACCATTACTTGCAAACCCATACAAAAAAGTATCTTTAATCACAAACATATTATTATGGGGAAAAGGGCTTCTATCACAAATAATGTTCACTGATTCAATTATGGCTTGTTCATTCAACCACTTAAATAAACTCAATTAATAGCAATAGAATAGATTAATTCATTCATTTAAAAGTTATGATAACTGGACTTAGAGCAGTGACTGAAACACTTCTTATACATGTTATGTGTTTTAGTGGACATTTAGGCTGCACAAATATAGATATGTGGTTTTAAGTATACAGGAGCCCCACATGTTTATGCTATCGGATAACTACACATGGTAGAGGGGTGAATGGGGGAGGGGGCGGCAGAATATTTAAAAATAGATTCGGTCTCAGAGTCGCATGATCATGTCCCCATCTCCTACATCACTGGTCCATATTGAGCCAGTCCCTCAGGCACAAAGCAGGTATGTAGACCATTCTTAAGATAATCCAGTTTTGTTAGTTGTTGATTTTGAACACCATTTTAACTCTGCTGTTAGTTATTACATTGCTGCCATATGTTTGTAATACCAATGTCTGTGAGCTTCCATCTGTGGTGCAATGGATGAACAACAGTGCCATTTTTATTTTGAGCATCATGCAACAGGATAACAAATGATGTAATCTTTGGTTAGAGCAGTCTTTTCAGTTCTTCTGTTTGAAGTGTTATCTTTATCATAGCTTATGTGTCAATATGTCAAGTTGTTATAGTTAATGCTCACAGTGCATTAATGAGGGGATGCTTACTATTTGTCGTTACAGTAATGTAATGACAAATACAGTACAGTAACATTTTTTATGTTTTCTTTAACAGATTGTAGTAAATAATAAAATATTTATTTAAATCAAATTAAGTTTGCACAAGAATAACTAAATGCACTGAATACAAAGAAGTTAATGTAATAGTCCCAACTGCAATAGAAATTGTAATAGAATGATATATTGATATATCATATTGATATACTTATATTTCATTAAGTCCTTTGTAATAAGTAACATAAAGCAAAATAAGTAATGAAAAGCAGCATCTAAGGGACAAACACACATACTGGAATAAATATAAATCAGTCTTATGGAACTGAAGAGTTTATAACTTGAAAAGTGACCAAAAATACACAAATTTAAACAATCTGAGTTATGTAGTAACAGGAGTCATGAGCTGGATCATCTGCCAGCTGAAGAGGTCATACAGAATGCAAGTGTGCATTTCACAAAAAGTGAGGCTAATTCAACTGGTAACTGCTAACTGTAAATTGCTCATGACAGCATGAAGAGGAGTTAAAATCATCAAGGGAAAAGGTAAAATGAGCAAGCACACTATATAGTATTTAACTAGTTGGTTAACATTATTTGTCCTACCTCAGCTTTCAATCACCAGCTCTCATAGCAACTGAATTCATTCCAAGGACTGGTGGGACTGTCTGAAATGTTTCTGCATATGAAGCAATACTAAAAGAGAAGTTTGGAAGATAACTTAAGTCATCATAGAGACAGACGTTATTAATGAGAATAGAATATGTAATATATTTGCATTTTTTATAGTACTGTAAACTCATGTACATGTTTGGAAGATTTTAGGATCAATTATTTTCTTTCACTCCTGCAGCTCTACTGAAGAAAATGCAGATACGAGAATCTGAAGTGCCCAGTATCTGTGAACCACACTAGTCATTGGAACATTCACAAGCTATAAATGATAAAGCTTCCAGCCCCACCATTACCCAGCCCAACAATTCATACTGCGAATTTTGTAACCTTGGTCAGCCTGACACAAATGTACCTCTAAAGTACTCTTTGCAGAGATGTCAGACGTGCAGTCTCAGATTTTGACACGTCAACTGAGTAACAGCAGCCAGAGCATCGATGATGAGTCTGAGGTCTTTTATGATGCAGTCGAGTGGCTCTCCGACATTTCAGTCTGTCTCTCTGAGGACTTAGCCAACAAGGGTGCCATCAATGAGCATAGCTTAATTAGGAGCACAGAAAGTCTAGTGAGAGAAGAGCAACATATTAAACAAAATATTGAGTCACCAGAGCCTGTGAGGAGCTATGGTGCACCTCCAGATTTAGTGGACATCGGATACTGTTTCTCTATCAACTTCTGGATAAATTTGTGTCAGACTCAAGAGAGTGAGGATGAAGAAACTATTGTTGATGAGGAGGAGGGCTGTGATAATTTTGTTGATGCCTGTAGTACACAGCCATGGGCCTTCTTTCCAAAAGGATACACCCCCTACAATGAGCCCCCAGAGGAAGAGGATGAGAGAGCTACTAACCATGAGGAATATACACAGCAGCAAGTATCAAGTCTCACCACAAAAACAGAGATTAAGAGTTTGTCTGACAAGGACATTACCATCTCCCACATCGCAGATAAATCTCCTTCTGCATTTACTCAGGTACGCTACTCAGTCACAACTTTAAAAGATGACAGACTGGAGCCTCAGCAGAAACAGGGCAGCCTCCTAACAGAGAAGCCTTTGCCTGCATACCCTAAAAACTTTAAATTGATTAATAAGGAGGCTATTGAGAAAGTACAAACAGGAGGGATAATTCTGAAGCATGTGGAGGAACAGATGCCATCTCAGAAATATAAAGAAGCCACACAAAGTGGTGTACCACTCACAGAAGACCATTATTCAGAGGTAGATGGTTCCTTGGATAAGATCCGCACTGGTGGCTGTAAGAAACTATGTGGATTGGATACGGCTGATGTTATGCCCCTTTCTGGACATCCTCCATCCACAAGACGAACAACTTCAATGAAAGGTATTCTTGAAGAAGAATCAATTTGTTTCAAGCACACAGCATAGAACGCATTTTGCATGTGTCAGCATTTTCAAAACTATACTTTGGAGCCACCATCACTTGTAAATGGGCCAGAGCTGTAATTTTACTTTAGTGTTTTTATTATCGCAACCAAGGTTGAATACTAAGCAATACATGGAATATCTGAGTGACAAAAAAAAATATTTTGAAACCTTCCAAAAATATCTGCATGGTACAACATGACTAAATTCAAATCAAATGTCTGGTCAGTATGGCTGGCAGGGAGGTCTGGTTTCTGGCATAAACTAGCAAGAAAACTAAACAGACAGAAAGCCAGATTCTTAAAATACAGCTTCAGACAGGAGCAGGCAGAGAAAGGAAATGTGATTTGTAGTAATATAAATGTGAACAGTAGTTCCAACTGGGTGAAGAGAGATATGTTGGATAATAAAACTTGAGCTATAAAGAGGGTTAGAGGAGAGAAGATGATAGTGGTGACAGTGTGCATGAAGGAAAACAATGACAGAATAATGGTGTGGCAGCATGACTGAGGGAGAATAGGCAGATGGGTGGCCCTTTCAAGAGGCCAGCTCTGAGGTAGTCAACACCAGACCATAGCTGGACCAACTTGAGAAAGAAACCATTCAAAGATATGGTGGCAGCTCAGCCCACCAGAGACTCTGTGATCTATGCTGACACCAAGCTATGTCTAATCAGCTAAAGGATTTGATAAGTTTTCACCCTAGCCTTAGAGGCAGAGAGAGTCTGTTCCCTGAATTGTTGTTCTAGAGGAGCAGCACAGGAGAAAAATCATTCCAACCTACTTAGCTTTTACCCACTCTGGATAAGACCTGCAAGTTGGGAGCAAGGAAGTTGTGGTGCAGTGTAAGAATGAAAGACTGGGGAGCAAGCCTATTTAAATTGTTATAATGTAAGAAAGATATTTTGTAGTGTGGCACAGTGACAGATGTGATTACTGGGCTGTATGGTAAGTGGAAGAGGAAACCCAAATACAAAGATCTAAGTGTACAACCTAGCTATGGCATAGTTTACTTTTCACTTGTAGGGCATAAGGGGAAACATACAAAAATGACAACAAGGAAGCTAACCAAGTAAAATGCAACACCACCATTTCTATAACAACAGCCTGAGAAAACCAGAAAACCTCCACCCTTCATGATGCAGTCAATATGAAATTTTATGGGTAGCGAATGAAGACTACACTCACCCAATCAAGCTATTACTAGGGTACTAGTTTGCTCTGGTTCAGACATAAGCAGCTTCAGTTTTAACAAGAGAACCTTAATTAAGAGAACCATATGCACAACCAGGCAAGAGAGCATTATAACAGTCCAATCTTGATGTTTTAAAAGAATGGACCTGATCAACTGTGGTTGTCCTCCTTGGTTGACTCATTCAAAACTGCTTATCTTTGACCACCAACAGGAGGGAATGGAGTATTAAGAGAGGATATCAAGTGTGCCCCAGTTCTGTTGAAAGCAGACTTTCTCAGTGAGCAATGCTTTGGAGAGAAGCAATCAGCTTGCATCATGACTGAGGAGGTGCACTTTGGTGAGGGGATGCATCGTCGTGCTTTCCGGACCAAGCTGCTGCAAGGTCTGCTGCCCTTATTCACTCCTGGGCACCCCTGTGTGCTTAAGGTGCATAATGCAGTCAGTTATGGAACAAAGAACAATAAAGAGCTCATCTATAAGAATTACAATCTAGCTGTGGAGGTAAGTGCTGTTACATTTGTTCTGCATCTGTTCTACATCTGCATTTTATGCAGAATGTAACCAATTTTAGGAAGCTCTAGATACAGTTGTCAGTTAAACTAATAAATTATGTAATTTTAGCATTGATGACATCAGTTAGTAAATACATGAGACCATGAAGTAGATTCAAAAACTAGGGCTGCTCTCTAGGGGTGAAAATAAGTAATAAACAGAATATTTATGACAACATACATCTAGACATAACCTTCAATATGTATTGTATTCAAGTAAACTATTAGTACACTGCACCTTTCAAATGCTGAAAGGTATCAAAAAGTAAAACAAAATATGGCCCTACTTATCCCAATACATTTGACTAAAACACAATAAGTGATTGCAGAGGTGAGATGTGAACATTGTCCAATCATACTTACAATGTGTGAATCATTTGCTTGGTCCTATCACACCGAAAGAGTGGGGAGGTGGAGTTAAATAATATCCTCAAAGCAAAACACTTGAATCGTCTGCATGCAACTTCTTGAAATTCTCAATGGGGAGCTCACCATCCATTTGTAAAAATGAAATCCCAAATGAATACTAAATTGGTCACCCTCATTTGTTTGTAAAGTTTGCTTTGAAAAGTAATGGGTTCAGTAAGCAGTTTTAAGCAATCAATCCATCAACTATATAGATTATTTAATTGTGTACTCTTGAATTAACCAACCTTCTCATAGATTGTTTTGACCTGACGCTCATTTACCTGGAAGTGTAATTTTGGCATTCAGTTCCACAAAATGTGATTTTATAAATTAAATCCTGGACTCATTTCCCAGAGCAGCTGTGTGACTCCCTTGCCCCTACATGAGGGGCTAATTGATACATTGTTTACTGATGCTCTCCAGGGTCCTGCCAACAGATTCTTGCATGCATCACTTTATTCTGTGCTTCACAACCATATTTCAAACCAAACAATTCACATGTGTGCAAAGTGCAAACTCCCAGATTTTATTAAAGGGCAATTTTACACATTCTGGTTTCACCATGTGCATTTGGGATATATTCATTACAGTAGTTAAAGTCATTAAAGTAGTCATGTTCAGCACTTTGTCACATTTCCTTTGCATGCAATGACTGCTTGAAAGCTATGACCGACAGACATTGTAAGATGCTGAGTAACTTCTCTGGTGATGCTCTGCGAAGCCTGTAATGCAGCCATCTTCAGCTCCCACTTGTTTTTGGGGATAGTTGTCTTCTTTCATCTCTTCAGCAAATGAAACATTTCCCATTGGATGAACTAAAAAAAAATCAAAGCCATAAAGACTAATATTTCGTTCCATAGCCCAAAAATGCAGTAACTGCATCAAGTCTGTGATCCACTGACATCACCAAATGTTTGGTATCTTCTAATCCTTCACAGCAGCTTCTTTCAGTTGATCTTGGTTTTGGAGTTTTCTGTCTTCAGTGTTTTCTTCAGCTAGTGAGACGCATGCTCAGTTATATTTTAACCAGGTTACTGACTTGTACAGTCCACAACTTTCCACATTGAGTGCATTGTTCAATATCAAGAACTTCAAAACGGCTGCACAAAGTCATTCTATGACATTTTGATGAATGTGCTCAGCAATGAATTTGGTCTTAATGTACATCTGATGATATAACAAGCCTATGATGGGCCTAGGGCATGGTGAGACTGTCAAACACATGGTGGGCATCTACAAAGCAGGCAACAGATGCAGTTAAGCAGAGTTTGCCCACAATTCTTGAGGAATTATATAAATTGGCCCCTGAAATACTATTTTCAAAACTTAGCACATTCTACAAAATTTGAGTCTTCCAATATGTATAACCTAGTCTAATATTACAGTTTACATGACAGATAGCATAAATCCTGACTGAGTTTCATTACAGTTTCATGAAACCTTGTTTCCGCCTTTTGGCCAATCCAAATCAACACAATGCTTAAACATTTCCAGAGAAGGATTTACTTACCTAGGAAATTGAAACCCTGCTAGGTCAACAGAGCTCAACTTGTGAGCCTTGTCAACATGTGCGTAGAGTTTATTGCCTCACTGTCCCTTTGGATGTGTCACGTCTTCAGCTATACAAAGCTTAATTTCCTTCATGAAACACACACAACATACACTAGCTTTAGAATTTAGGATTATTCTAGGTCTAGCTTTTAGGGTTTGGGTGCATAGCTAGGTGGCAAGGCCAGATTCACACAGTGTCTGAAGGTTTGTGCTTAAAACAATGGAAATTAACATGAAAAACAATATTGGCTTAATGGATTGGCTAGAAGAAAAAAGTAATCCCTGCTGCTCAACCAATAAATAAGTTTACTAGTATTGTTTTTGCAAAGTGCATTGCTGTGTGCAAACAATTTTTTTACTTAATGGATTGGCATAATGCATAATGTTCAATATTTTCCAAAAACAGCTGGTTTCCCTGAAATATTTAATTTGTCAAATGTGTCACTTATAATGCTGGTGGCAGAACCTACTCAGTTAGTACTGCCAATAAATTATTTTTGACATCTGGTAAGATTAATGTTTGGAAAAAAATATTGGATTGATATTTTAAAATATGTTTCAGGAATGTTATGTGCAGAACATTGCCAGGGAATACATTAAGTCTTACACAGAAGCTACCAGGACTGCTGCTGCATTTGGTGAGGTCCCAGAGTGAGTATAGCAAGTCTGCTTTAATGTTTACACACAAATGGTGCAAGCCACCAATGTGCTGATGTTCATTGTCCTGACTGGAGACCAAGAGAAGCCACTGTATGTCCTTCTCTTAGAATAATTCCCATTTATCTGGTACACCGCCCATCCAGTGACATTCCATATGCCACATTGGAAGAGGAGCTGGTGGGCAATTTCGTGAAATACTCAGTGAAGGATGGAAAGGAAATCAATGTGATGAGACGGAACTCGGAGGTAGGGCAGAAATGTTGTGCCTTCCAGCACTGGGTTTTCCAGGAAACTGAAGGAAATCTGCTGGTCACTGACATGCAAGGTACATTACAAACTACCTGACTATTAAATCAAAACTTCAGTTCAAACCTTTATATGTCTGGAACATATGTATACTCACACCACAGCCACATTGAATTCTCATTTCAGATTGGCTAGTGTGTGTACATTATTTTTCTGTATACGGACACCTATGAAGTCATTCCAGCCATTAGATTTAATTGGCATTCGAAGTCAATACTCAGGCTTTGTTCTCTCAAACCAGAACTGTAGATTTGCCCCTGGCTCTGGCTGCCACATGAAGTGACTATAGAAAGGGAGTATACCAGTTGATAAATAAAAACAAATGTGCCCTCACACAAACCACATAGCAGAATTCACTATATTCACATCACTGACCCATGTGGAGGCAACAATCACACCAAAATATTAATTATGCAAAGGAGCACTCACATACAATTAATTACATAATGTTTTCTGCATGTCAACTTAAGCTCAGATTCCAGCAGTAAACTACATTGGTTTTCCCAGACTGGTCTGTACTATATTAGGTTCCGTCCCTGCCACCTTCCCAAGGGAAAGATAACGGTATGATAGGCTCTTTTCCAACAAGCAGATGAGAGCTGTATTCCTCGAAGTAGAGTGTCCTGCACTTTCCACAAGACCAGGTGTACACCTGCAGCATCACAGCTCATGCTTAAAACATTTGTGGGTGGTGCTCAATATTGTCAGCTAAGCCCTAATACCCTACCTGTTACAATGAATTCTTCATAGAAAGTGTTACTATATTGTTTCCATAAATATTTTTCAAGATATTGCATCAAATAATTCACAATTTAACAGAGAAAGCATAATCACAGCTTTTTGATTAATATGAACAAGTAATTGATTGCTCAGTGTTTTATTTTTCCCTGTTTTCAGTTATTGGTTCCAATTAATATGTTATTTATTTCACCGTAGGAGTGGGGATGAAGTTAACCGATGTGGGGATTGCAACATGCCGTAAAGGGTAAGCCGCTGGGAAAATCTGAAAAAAAATGAGACCAAAGGGTCTGCTTTTTTTCCTGTATTTTTTCTCCTTTTTTCCCAACCTGAATGTTCAACTGAACTTGTTGACCTCACCACAGCACCTGCCCTGAAAGCTGTGGGAAGAGAGGTCGAGCACGTGACTCCTCCGATTCACGTGATGATGCTCTTGCTTGTTTTCACGTTGCAGCAGCACCACCAACTGCACACTGCCTATGACGTCTGAGGAAGACGTAGGCAGCGTATAGTCGATTCATGCTGCTGCAGGCACCCAAGCATGACAAGAAGGGTGCTTTTGTGATGAGGCCAACAAGCCGACCGACCCCGGATCGAGCCCTGCCGGGGTTTGACAATTGTTGCCTCGCCAATGGGACCTCTGGCCATGGCTGGGAATGGCGAAGCCGGGAATCAAACCCCCGACCTTAGGACCTGTAGACAGCAATTTATCCTACCAGCCACTCAGAGGTCCTAGGGTCTGCTTTTTTAACTGAACTCATTCAGTTAAATTCAGTCATTGTTTCCACTCTCATACATTTACTTTTTGTTGTTTTCAGATACAAGGGGTTCAGAGGCAACTGTGCCACCTCATTCATTGACCAGTTCAAAGCACTCCATCAGTGTAACAAATTTTGTGTCCTACTGGGCTTGAAATCTCTTCGGGACATTCCAGAAAAGTGAAAAGGGTAGCGCCTGCGCCTAAGAGAAACCAAAATCACATCTCAAGAAAAGGGAATCCACCCCAATACGAAGAACAAAGCAAGAGACCTGGGGCCAGGAAAGGTGTTCAAATTATCAGTCCTTAGGAGTAGAGTGCCACAAAAGAATATGACGTTTTCCACAAGTCTACAGTACTTTTTTTACGTTTTCTGCTCTTAATAATTTATTCAGCAAATCTTTAAGGAAACCATAAGGGGGAAAACCAAAGGACTTTGAAGTAACTATATCATAAAGAGAATGGCAGCTATATAGATGAGTCATACTAAGTTTAAGGCCAGTTAGCACTATGTGTCAATAAAAGAGGCCTGACTGTGTCTAAATGTGAAAGTATTTCCCTTTGCATTATTTTTATTTTCCATATTTCATCAATTACATCCATAGCTATCAGATAAAATAAATATGGTGTTCAAAACTCTGGCTACCACATGCTTAGT
This sequence comes from Albula goreensis, assembly GCA_022829145.1. Lineage (NCBI taxonomy): Eukaryota > Metazoa > Chordata > Actinopteri > Albuliformes > Albulidae > Albula > Albula goreensis. The sequence continues at coordinate 20,167,686 of CM040744.1, forward strand.
ATGTGTATTTATTGAATATTTATTAACCCCCTTCACTGCACACCAGGCCCACCACACAATGCAGGTAAGTTCCCACTCGTGCACACACATCACAGTGATTGCCACTCTGACTGCCTCTGGCACCTGCCCTCACAGCACATGCAGGACCCCTATCTATCAGCCACCCAAGGAAGAGAACAGTGCACCAGGGACACGGTAGGCCCATACATGCCCACAAACACATACACTTACATACACAGATTAAAAAAAAGGTTTGAATGCAGGTCAGCCTGTTTCTCTATGCCAGGCCTTTTCTGCATCCCAAAATGAAGACAAAATCAAAACAAAAAGGACAGAGTGCTGCTGTTCACTGTCGTCCTCTAGACCACCTCCTCCAGTTGCCTCCAGCTATAATTGCTCTCAGCCTCGCTTATAGAGTAGGGGTTCAGGCCAAACTTGATAGAGTAGGCATAGGAACGATCACTCTTACTGCTCAGCTGGACAGATTCAAGAAAAAAGGCACATACTCGACCATGGTGAGTCACTTCCTTTACTCAACTTGGGCCCAGCCCCACTGGACCTCCTGCCCTACCCGGGCTGCTTCACTGCTCCCACTTTTCTCTCTTCTCTCCAACCAGCTACTCCTCCTGCCTGCTCTTGGTGTCTGCTCGGCAACGGTCTTCAGAAATCCCATCCAAGGATGCCATTTAAAAAATGGAGAAAAAAGCAAAATGATTGAAAAAATCCTGAATAACAAAAATACTGGAAAACAAGACACCTATATCCAAACACAAATCCAAACTAGACCAAAAAGAAAATGAAACAAACAAAAAAAACCTTTTCCCTGTTAAAACCCGGTCTCAGAGTCTGCTCTCCCAGAGCCATCCGAATCCCACAGGAATATAGTGCATCTGTATTTGTGACACAATGACATATTGTTTCTCAGACCAATACCATCAACAAACCAGGCATTCATGAGTTTTGGAAGGCACACAATGTGAAGAAGGCTATTGATAAGGAGTTGTTGAGTGATGTCACACTGCCATGCACCAGAAGCCAAACTCAGGGGCTTTATTTTGTAGGCTTTAATGAAGCTGCAATTGATGAGTGGTCAAAGTCACAATGGTTCAATCTTTAGTGCATTAAGTTCAAAAAGTGCTGTTAGTTTTTCATCTGCTTGTACCAACATTTTGGCTGGAAAGAAAAGTATCAACTTTAATCAAATAATAAAAACTGTGTTTGAAAGAGAATCTTAAAGTTTAAGAATGGATTTTAAGGAAAATGTTTATTCTGTAGATGAATGTCAGCAAATTGTTGAGCTGTGAGCTCTTTTTTTATCTGTCAGGAAACTCTCTAAAGTTCTGCTGTTGAGTGTATGTCCTTTCACTGAGTGGCTTTGTGTATTTGTTCATACTATACAGATAACTTAAACCTTGGTGTTTGCTGGTTTGAACTCTGTTGGCTCTGTTGCCTTGGTAACAAGCCTGGCTAAATTGTGAACTTGCTTTATAAAGCTAAAAATCTTATCAGTAAACTTATCTGGTTTAGTCAGTTGGCCACGCATTTACAGGGCATTGATCAACGTTTAAATAGCAACAAAGAAAGAGCAAACAGTCTGCTGGAGGATCTGCAGCATTGCTCCATGGGCCTTTGTTTTTTTCAGAGATTTTAATGCGTTATTTAATGAGCAAACAATCTATTATGGAATGTGTGGTTGTCATCAACAACATGTTATTGATAATATGTTTGGCAATGAATCACACAAGTTATCTGAATGTTTGTAATAATTGATAACATTTAATTTTTCTGCTGTACCAAAAGCCAAACTGTGACATCCAAACTCAGACATATGCCAAACTGTGGGTTTTATGCCTGTTACGCTTCCAAAATTAATGGAGTTTTTTAAAATAAAGGTATTTGTTGTCTGAAAAAGTATTATAAATACAGCCTGTCACATCACAATAAACTGTTAAGCACATTCATTTTGTCAGAAAATTCATTCTACTGAAAGTAAATATGGTGATTTTAATTACCACAGTTGCTTTTTTTTTGCTTTTTAATATTTATAGAGTGTGCACTTATACACACTGTGTAAATATTTATTAGCTATCTTTTTCTCCATATAAGCAAGTGAAATATCTTTGCATTACTGTAGTTTGTGAATGCATATGTACTTTAAAAGAGCAAGGTGCAGATAAACTCTCTGATTTGCCTTCTTTTCAACCTTTGAAATGTACTTGAGCCTTGCAATTCACAACATAGTAGCTGCTATCTTCAACACTCAAAAATGAATGCTGACTCATACAAATAATATGAGGATGCTCTTAGCCCTACGAAATCTTTGGAAAATTCACTCCAGATGACAAGGTGGGATTGTATAGATTGCCTGCGTGATCCAGAAGAATCCTGGAGTCTGTTTTGATTGAATTGCATAAGCCCCAAAAAGAGCGCTTGATTGAATCCTATCCAGTGGGGACTGTTCTCTTGTTTTTCTGTCTTGTTTTCTATGTCATGATTGCAGATTCTCTCAATAGGGCATACATCACTAGGACTACAGTGCTCAGGATGAACTTCAGTAGTACAATGCTTGGTAAGCGGGTGTTGTCATCGTATTTGCTTACAGCTGTGTGGCTTCATGTGAGGAGAAAGCTGAGAAAGAACAATGTATTCCATCATTCTGAACGATTCTACAATAGTACTCTGTGCATTTCAATTCCAGGAAAGGGTCTATGGAAGCATGTAATCCATAAATTTAAGGATGGCTTGTCTGGACCGTGTACTGTAGAGTACCACACTAAAAGGGGTAAGGAAAATATTTTTGCATAATTACAGAACTCTGTCTGCGTTATCAGTTCATATTTTCATGGGATTTCAGTAAAACAGGTAAAATCATTTTCAAAGCATCTTTGTAAAAACAATCTGTATTTCATTATTGTAATGATGTAGCATTGTAGCATTACATTGAACATTACAATTGTTGAGTGATTTTGGGCAGATATTGTTGTTAAACAGTATTGTCTGATCCACATGTAAAATGTTTTCTATGTTTAGTTTAACTGTTTCATCAATTTGGTGTTGTTCAATGACAACTGCAAGTCTTCAGACCCAAAACACCCGAAAGTATGTTGACATGAGATACACTGTTTAGTCTGAATTTTTCACTAAATGTCTTACTTGTTCAATGCATGAATATCTAAATGTCTTACTTGTTTATGCAGAAGTATCTCACATACACAAGTACCTCTGCCACCTAATTCTTTAACTCTGAAAGTGACATCAGCATACAAAATGTTGCGTTGTGATAACATTGTGTTGCTTTGCATGTTGTTGCTTTGCAACCATAGGGTCAGGCATCATTAGCACTTCTGAATGATTCCATTAAATAAAAAAAACACATGACTGCTGACTTGATGGCCTTTTTGACAATTTTATTTCTTAAAAAAAGCATATTAGAGTTACAATGTACTTCACATTTATGCTGGAGACATAGACATACAATGTTTCTGGAGGATGTGTGGGTATCCTCGTAACTACTGCAGTGAGTGGCCCTGGTTTTACTTGTTCATTGTTCTGCTTGAGCTGGTCAGTGTTTGAGCTCAATTGTTTGCCAGGAAGAATGACACATGTCAAACAAACAAGGGAAGGAGCAAAATGGCAAAACTACCATGTAACTGGGACAAAACAAGGGATGCTTCAGCATGACAACACAAAAGGTTTATGCTGCTTGTGTTGTTATGTTATTTATGAATGCAGGATATCGCATACTCCGAGCCCAGCATCTTTTTGTAAACTTGTCTATATGTAGTATGTAACTATATTAACTGTTACTACTACTTCTAATTAATATTAATAATAATCATTTCCAGGTATGTTTTATATGTTCTCATGTTATTGTCTGCCATTAATGCAGATTAATGTTTTGAATAAACCATTTTACAAAACTGGTAAAACACAACACAAGATGCAAGATTCAGCATCTTCTACTGCATTGTTTAGGAGAAGGGAAAATTAGTTGGCATAAGTATGTGATTTCTGGATCATATAACAGAAATATTCCAAAATGGCCTTCACCAGAGTATGAATTGTAACTGGGATACTGTGTGCATGTGAAAATATTTCAGGAGAATGAACCTTCAGACAATATGAATGCATTAGGAAGGAGTTTATTATAATGTAGTGAGTTGTATATTGGTACAGACATTGATGTTGGGCTTGGAGTCCAGGGGGGCAGTGTCATGCCTCACTATTTTTTAGAATGAAGTGAACCCCCGTTTGATTGTTAAAAAACAGGTGGAGGGTGGAGATGGGGAGGGGGAGGGATGCCGGAAACAGAGAGCGTGATGGGAGAGAAGGTACGTATCAAATTAATACCTGCATAGACACCCAGATTGGACAGATACTGGTGCTTGAGTGAAGGGTTGTCTGAAGGTTGTCTCTCCTGAAATTTGTTATTAACAAACTCCAATTAATAATGTCTGTCACAAAAGATCATATGTTGTACTTTGGGGTTTATTGGTATTTTATGTAACCAAGAAAAATATTCTCTTTTTTTAAATCACATCATCCTTTCCTTTTGTCATGTTATATCAAGGAAGATGATCAGAACCAGTGTCTTTATAATGGTACTGTCCCCTGACTGATGTGAAGTATGCACTGTACTGTTGTCTTCCCATACTGTAAAGTGCTGAATGTTGGAGTTTTCATTTGCAGGCTCTCCAATGCCAGTGAAAGCAGAACTCAAATATGGCACTGCTTATTCTTGGAGCTTTTCTGGGCTTACTGCTGAAAGCGTTTTCACACACCCAAAGCAGCATTCCCAGGATTTCTTGGAAATGGCAAGGTAAAATATGAACTGATAAATTGTGTCATAAAACAGCAACATTGGTATGTTGTTGTTTAACTTAATCCACATTCACCTTTGATTAAACCTCATTTTGATTCAATCTTGTGTTTATTATGTATTTGTATTTTGTGTTTATTGATGTATGACCATATTGATGTATTTGGTTTTCTATGCAATTTGGAAGGAAGATTCATACATACACTATAGAAATGATATAAATGTATGGTTATTTGTGTTCATTTAAAAAGTCCCGTCTGACTCATTTATATTAACAGATGTAGATTTGATCAAATTCTGTGAGCCAGGAGTCTTCAACTATTCCACTTTGCTGCTCAATGAAGATAAAGATGTTTTGTATGTGGGTGCAAGAGAGGCAATCTTTCAGCTAAGCATGAAGAATGTGTCAGTGAAGAGAAAAAAGGTACAATGGGTCTGAACTTCATGAATACTAAATGTGGACTCTATTTACTGTAATAATTTTCACATCTTTAACAGACTATTTTGTTTTGGGTTGACTTTCATGGTATTGCAGGTTATTTGGAAAGTTCCAGAAAACAATATTACAATGTGCACATTAAAAGGGAAATCTAAAGAGGTATGTGAGAAATTGAGAGTCAGTATGTCAGAAATCCTAAATTGTCATAATTGCATACACTCCCAAAAGTTTAATAATTCTTTAAAACCAGTCATGAAAGTAATCATAATGTAAAATGTATACATGAGCACTGATATATGGCCTTACTCTGACAAGTATGGACAAGTATACATGCCTTTATATTGACCTGCTCCAATGGTTCTGACTTTAGTGTAAGATTTGTGTATTACAGACAGATTGTTTTAATTACATCCGTGTGCTTCAAGTGATGAATGATGACATTTTGTACGTCTGTGGAACACATGCCTTCCAGCCTCTCTGTGATTACCTGGTAAGCTTAGCGATTCTTTGACATATTCACAACTGATATATTCACAATCAGATTAACTCATCCACACCACTTCTATGTCTGTGCATAATAGGTCATATTGACGTAAAAAGCTGCACCCACAAGGATGAAATGCTTCATAGTTAGAAAATGTTTTATAGTTATATATGTGTATATAAAACGTGGTAGTATGTATAATACACGCACCTGTTTTTTTGTGTGATCATAGCTGTGCCTGTTCTGTGACCATAAGTCATCAAGGGCAGCTCAAACAGACGACAAATGTATTTTTAAATACTTTTTATATATGTCATATATTGATATATTTTTAAAATGTATGTAAATATGTTATGTCAGCACTACAAAATGTTCAAAACTATGGGAACATTTTAAATGATGTTAAATTTCAAACTAATCTCAAATGTATTTAAACATGTGTAAAGAAAGACCAAACCCAAATGTATTTCTGTATTTTTCCATGTTTGATATACCTTGCAGTTTATTTCAGTTTGCTGCAATGTGTTTCAACACATAAATCCTTATTTGTATGGACAATATGAATATATTTCTATGAACAACTTTTACTGTTTAGAGCAATAACAATAAGTAGTAATACCATTACTTATATTGTTGTTTGGTAAAACAGAGATTCGGGAGAGAAACTCTCAGACAACCCCTTTACCTATCACTCCCCTTCCGGTTGCTACAAGTATATAAACACCACGTACCTTTTACCCATCATGCTTAGCATCTCCGGCATCCCACCTCCTCCCCATCTCCACCTTCATAATCCTAACTATTATCCCTATTTCTTTCAGCCAAAAGGCAGGGGGGGTTCCCTCTCACGAGGACGCGACGACTCCTCCCCTTTTTGACTCCAAGCCCAAGTTCATTCCTTTCTATCTCTTATCAATAAACTCATCTTAAATACTATATCGTTGTCTGAGAGTTTTATACTACTGAAATGTTGAACTTGGGGATAGACATTTTTTTATAAAAATGCATCCTTGTGAATGTTTGTCAATATTAAGGGTACATGTTGATTGAATACAGGTCTAAATGTCTTCTCTCTTTGTTTGAAGTCTCTAAAAGATTTTAAACTGAAACAGAACCAGGAGGATGGTAGAGGCAAGTGTTCTTTTGACCCCTGGCAGAGCTTCACCACAGTCATGGTTGGTAAGTTGACTACCAGAACTTTCACAATAGTTCACATAATGTCTTAACCGGCAGATGTCTGGATTCAATTAAACATACTTATGGCTATATTTTAATGATCTTAGTGTATGGTCTAAGGCACAACACAGGTGCATTTAAGGCATGTCAAAATCCATTTTTGCTCATTACACAGCTGTAAGTTAAATCACAACTGCCAATGAAAAAAAAGGTAACTTATGATTCAAATAGACTTGAGTATCATCTCCCATTCCCTTTAAAGACCACCTGCTGTAGCTGTGCATTGCTTATTTCATTTAAGTGTCTGTGCATTTCCACACAAGAATCAGTGAGAAAAAAAATTAAAATGCTTGCGGGTGTGAGATCATTTTTTATTTTGTCCACTCTATTTGCAGTAAATAAAATGATTAAATATATGTTACTGTTAAGTGCATGACCAGAAAGCGTGTCACATTGACAGTCTGGTATAATACCCATATTGACATATTACTGCTTAGAGAATGAAAAAAACTGTTGCCTCCTTATTAACAAATGCTAACCATGCACCAAATGTCGCAGAACAAAATGCAGGAGCAGCGGTGTGCAGGCGATTCTTTTGAGTTGTTGCACTTCTAATTTGTATGATGACCCTTTGTTTAAAAACAAAAACAAGTTATAATAATTTACCCCAGTAATTTGAGATAAGGTTGAAACTGTTGTATGAAATTTTACCTCCAAAGAAACTCACATACAGTTTAAGACATAAGGAGGAAAGATTTGGGAACATACATGAATAATTCTGAGAGATTACCTCATGGGCATGCATTTCTAAGAATGATTTTGGATGTTCCAAAATCTTTCTTTCTTATTTCTTAAACTGTACATAGAATTTCATACATCTATTTTAACCAAATCATTAATTATGGACTTAAAGTCTTATTGAAATGAAATAAAAAGCATTTATTTCCCAAGTAATTATTACATAAATTGTTTCTCTGTATTATAGTCTGGGGTTGCGTCTAATTCAGTCCCAAAGAGTTAATACACAGATAAAAAGTTGAATATCCTGCCTGGGATTATTTTGGTAGTTGAATGTATATCTCCAGAAATATTTCAGGTATTGTAATATTTCCAAAATACATGCATGAATGGGTCTTATTTTGTCTTGCATCCAGCGCACATGGGAGAGACATTACAATACATTCATTACATTGGATCAGTGTTAAAAAGATTTTGTGCATGAATTTAGAGTTTTGCCTAGTTGTATTTTGTGGAGGTGGATGTGGGAAACATTTTCACAAGTCACTTCTCTTTCGGCCTTGGTCCAGCTTATATCCAAGATTCTTTTGCCAAACCTCCCTGTGTGGGTCAAATGAGGAAGAGACATAATTTAAAAATGTACTGTAGATCAAAGACTTGTTCTTGTTTGTGAAGTTGAATTTGTTAGTGCATGTTTTATCTCTGACCAATAAAAACAAAGTTCCTCTTTTTTTTAAGAGTGTGGATAAGGTTATGGATATTTATGTGTTCAAAGAAACGCTCTTTCTGTGAATTTCAGATTTTAGTTAAGGAATGATTTGATATACCCATTATCCAAACGTTTTAAATTCCATAGTTTTTCAATTCAATAAGTAATGATTTCTCAACAGCGGGGTGTAAAGATGATTAAAGGTGAAAATTTTCATGTATTGGAGGGAATTCCACAATATTTTCTCAAAGATTTAAAAATGATGGGAGGGCAGAGAGTGAAACTGAATGGCGAATTGTTTGTTCTGTCTGGGTCTACAAGTCTTGAATTGAGGATCTAGGAATCCTGAGAGCCCTTTTTTATTTCAGTTCAAGGCAAAACTGTTTTCTTTCCCAGATGGAGAGCTTTACTCTGGCACTTCTTACAACTTCTTAGGAAGTGAACCAATCATTTCCAGATACTCTTTCTCACAAAGTCTATTGAGAACTGAATACTCAACTTCCTGGCTGAATGGTAAGAGTCCATTATTTCAGTGGCATTTGGTGTTGGTATATACATTCTATTTATGGTGGTGATCTTTAATATCACAACCATATACAGTCGGTCCGCCTTATCCGCGGGTTTGCCATCCACGGTTTTGACCAGCCACAGTTCAAAAATATTTGAATAGCTCCAGAATATTCTCAAAAAAGAACATTTTAAATTCCTGTGCGCAGTGTATGCCAGAATACTGTAGCCAGTATGATTTACGTGGGTTTTAGTGGTTCCTACCAGTACATATTGATGGGGTTTCAAGTTATGAACATGTATAGGGTAAAATTACGTCATTTTACATAAACGTTCTGAACATCCGTGTTTTTTGCACATCCCCAGGGGTCCTGGAACCATATACATGTGGATAAGGTGGGCCAACTGTAAAAGGTCAATTCAATCTGACCCTGTTTTATTAAAAAAAGGGTACTTAGATATTGTGGAAATTCCATTTACTTGCCAATTATAGATAAATCCTCCTCGACCATTTTAATTTATATTCATTCATTCTGCAGAAGTCCTCTGAACAATTCACCAGACTACTGATAGCAGGTATCAAGGTGTATAAAAGTCAATGGGTTACTTCATGGAACACAACCTAGCTTCATTCAAAAGCAAAATCTTCCAACAACATCACAAGGTCTAACAGAAGTGTTACAGACTCAAGTTTAGAAGTTCCAGAAGAGGCTTTTGTTAGTTCTTGCCCAAAAATTTGGAGTAACCCCAGAACAATAAGTCCAAAATAGAGTGACAGTGGGAATTCATAATGAAGGGTTATGGATGAACCCTCAGTTGCCCTGTTTCCTAAAATCTGGTATGCACCAGTGAATATGTTGATACTAAACTTATTCAGATAAATCACCACTAAACATGAAACTGTATTAATCTTCATTTGCTCCAAATGGTTAACACTCATAGGTGTTCATTTATACATCATAATTTGCTTTCTTTTCCTTACACCCAGAGCCCAGTTTTGTTTTTGCGGACGTCATCAGAGAGAGTCAAAACAGTGCAGATGGCGAGGATGATAAGATCTACTACTTCTTCACAGAAGTGTCAGTGGAGTATGAGTTCTTTGGCAAGCTGTTAATCCCCAGGATAGCTCGTGTCTGCAAGGTTAGAAGCTGGCAAATGTCTGCACTGTCAATTTAAAACTCTTTTGGTAAATTTGGTCACAGAAAATAAACTTTTAAGATCCAGGTGGCATTAATCAGAACCTTTTTTAATATTTAATAAATGTTAAAAAAGCTACAGGTGGCAATTTCAATAAGACACAGGATTTTAATAAATGCCTTTGATACACATCAGTCTGACATAATCAAAATACAGTACTGCTCAAAGTTCCTTTGCCTGTCTTCATCAACAAATTCTTTCACCCCTGACCCTAAACACTACTTGAAATGTCAGTGCAATGGTACTGTACCGCTGACTGATTTGTGTGAATGTGCTTGATATTATGTTTCTACTGTGTTGATATCAGTTCAGAGATTACATTTAACTACCCAATTATGCATCTGACTTGATAAAAAAAAAGATTAAGATTAATGGACATTTTCTTTACAACTAATATATTCAATGTGTTTTGTAATTACTGGATTATTTTATTTTATCCTACATTTTATAAAATGCAATAATGTACCCAAGGCTGTGATATATCCAATACTGGCACCACTCCAGGAGCTGCATGTCTACACCAAGTAGCCATGATTGTCTGTATTTATATCTATCCATGTGTGCTCTTTTAGATATATTCACCAAATTTACTTAGGCTATCTGGGTTATTTGATTTGGTAGCAGTGCCCCAGCCTATTCTTGAAGTTGTCAGATATTAAAATTCACATCATGATAAAATGCCTACTGTATCATGCTTTTAGACAGATTTTCAGTTGTTTTGCTCTGTACCAATCAAATTTGTATTCCAAATCAAACAATGACTTGAAGGCAAAATTCACAATGCCTACATGTATTTTATGTGTTATTTTAAACAGACATTGAACTTACAACAAAGTTGATGAGACTGTCCATACAGTGCTGTCAGAGCTGCCATGATTTTGGAATAGGGACCCTTGCTTCTGCTTTATGAGTGCTCCATCAGCAATACGTCTTACAGCTTCAGATGATCAAGGAGTGTGTGGTACTTAAAGTGCTCCATGGCATCTTCTGGGAGTAGGTTCTCAAGGGATACCTTAAAGTGGGTAATCTCTTTAAAGGGTCCTCATGAACAAGTCAGGAGCTCTGTAGCTCTTCTGTAGCTGAGTGGGGGAAATGTGGTGCTGGCACTCCAGTGTTTGATCATCCACATTCCTTATGCAAATTCCTCCAAAAGTGGTATGGGAATTCCCTCTGGCCTGGAGGGTGTCACCTCAACTGGTCCCTCCCATCTTAAATGCATCTCTCTGCAAGCTGGTTGGTGTACAGTGCAAGGTAGTCTAATTGGTGGTGGACTTACAAGTTCAGTGTGACCAAAATATCTGATATCAGAGTCCTGCAAATGTCTAGGAAGGAGCAGCTTACATCTGTGGTGAACAAGAAGTGCAAACAACCTCCTCTCTAACCTCTGACTGTATCCAAGACATCTACTTTTAACGACTCACCCTTATCTGGCTTGATGGACCATTTATTGTTGTGAAGTGTTTCTAAAAATCTTCTCTTAGCAGATTCACCATCAGTTCACAGCCACATCAAGCATCCAGTTAGAGATGGAAAAAACATGTTCCAGAACAAGTTTATTTCATCACCACCAGTTCTGTGCTGATATGTCTAATGGTTATTGCACATTACTTAACAAAAATACACAGACTGAACATGTACACGTGTGTGTGTGTTTGTGTTTGCGTGTGTGTGTGTGTGTGTGTGTGTGTGTGTGTGTGTGTGTGTGTGTGTGTGTGTGTGTGTGTGTGTGTGTGTGTGTGTGTGTGTGGTCTAAATAAAGAGAAAGAAAAATAACATCATAAGTAACATGCATATTTTCTATACAATATTATGTACAACAACTCAATAATAACATAGCACTTTATGTTATTCCCTTTACATACCACTGGCAGAGAAACTCCTCAGTTCTCCATATTTCATTATGAATGTATGAATGTTACCAAAATATGTTTGGTAATGGACTAATTTTCATTAAAAAGATAATTTTGCTTATTCATTTTTGCACATGGATCCCAGTCAGATTCCAGTCCCATCAACTGCATACAGATATTATCACGATGTAGTACACCAGTGTGAGACCATTTGTAGAAAAGGTATAGTGTTCATTTTTCTCATACACCTTTAGATATGAATTTATAAAAGGTTTTTATTAGTCACTACTTGGCTCGCAGGTATTCTAGCCACTGCTTAACTGTCACCACAATGCATATCTGTTATCAGTTACTTGTGTTCTGTTTCTATGGTTAAAAGATGCCAGCAGGACCCATCATAGTGCATTTAAATAAACTTTACAATAACAGTTTGTTATTGCACTACTGTAACTACTAACATAGGCTCATTTTAAAAGCCACTTACCTGTATTGACAAATAATTTCATTTTGAAATATGTACAATTTTTAATGATTAAAAAAACAGCAATTCATCTTCATTATCAAGTTGTTATAATATGAGCTGCCTATTACAATATGTGTAATTGCATTAACAAAACTGCTCCTTTTTGGCCCATTTCACATTTAAAACTATTTTCACTTAAATGTTTCATTACAACTGTTAAAAATATTTGTGCAAGTCAACAATGCCACTCATACAATTGTTCAATAAAAAGGTTTTATCTAAGGGCATCTATTAGTTTGAAAACAATTGAATATTTAGCATAGTGATGAGCGCATGTTTGATGTAAAGCAGTCCAACACAGCAACAGAACTGTGATCATTACAGTGTGCTAGAAAGCTTTGTGACTGCATAGGTCAATTTCAGAACTTCTCTTCTGTGTTTTTTATGGGTTTTGCAAAGTTTATCTTTCATGCAGTCAGTTTAAAAGTAGCTTTTCAAGATGTCAGAACGAAAATGTTGACTGGACCATAAATATGTTATGTCTCTGATCCAGGGGGATCTTGGTGGACAAAGGACTTTGCAGAAGAAATGGACAACCTTTTTGAAGGCCAAGATGGTCTGTGCCATACCTGAGACAAATTTTGTCTTCAACGTTGTCCATGATGTGTTCATCCTGAAGACAACAGACTGGAGAGAATCTGTTATTTATGGAATTTTCACCTCACAATGGTGAGTGGTCAAACTGTAATGTTTTTACTTAGTTATCAAGGCAACAAGTACACATGATACACAGCCTTTACTTCAACTTTGTTGCTTAACGCTCAAACATCATTAGAAGATAAAGCCAATCTGATATTGTTTGTAAAAGGATAATGAAGTATATTTGTGTAATAAGGCTGTTTCCCCCAAAATAATTAATAGAGACCATCAGCTTCTTTCCAGCTCTTACAGCTCATTCAGATCCTTTCTTCTGTTAATCTGTAAAACATTTATGACAACAGCTTTTTTCCAATCTTCTGTAAAATTAAATACCAGGTGGAAGTATCTTCAACTCACCAAACATTTCATTAGAGACCACTACTTGGTAAAATTTGATTGTACATTAAAGCAGATAATTTAAAATGACAAGATGTGGCAAGGAAAAACTAAAACAGAAAAATTATACACTCAGTAGGTATATGTCCACTCCTTAAAATAGTTATTTCGGTTTTGTATCTTGTCAAGGAGGGGGCCTGGTCTTGGGTCAATACTTTGTTTACAATGGGGGATGGAGCACAGCAAATTAATCAGGAACCAATGTTCCCTCTCATTTCTAAATTCTGAAACAAAGACATTGTGTGTAACAGAATTTTTACATGTTTGGTGTAGAGTGGGTTATGTTTGTGTAACCCTATTTTTACATGTTTGGTGTAGAGTGGGTTATGTTTGTGTAACCCTATTTTTACATGTTTGGTGTAGAGTGAGTTATGTTTGTGTAACCCTATTTTTACATGTTTGGTGTAGAGTGGGTTATGTTTGTGTATCCCTATTTTTACATGTTTGGTGTAGAGTGGGTTATGTTTGTGTATCCCTATTTTTACATGTTTGGTGTAGAGTGGGTTATGTTTGTGTATCCCTATTTTTACATGTTTGGTGTAGAGTGGGTTATGTTTGTGTGTATCCCTATTTTTACATGTTTGGTGTAGAGTGGGTTATGTTTGTGTATCCCTATTTTTACATGTTTGGTGTAGAGTGGGTTATGTTTGTGTATCCCTATTTTTACATGTTTGGTGTAGAGTGGGTTATGTTTGTGTATCCCTATTTTTACATGTTTGGTGTAGAGTGGGTTATGTTTGTGTATCCCTATTTTTACATGTTTGGTGTAGAGTGGGTTATGTTTGTGTGACCCTATTTTTACATGTTTGGTGTAGAGTGGGTTATGTTTGTGTATCCCTATTTTTACATGTTTGGTGTAGAGTGGGTTATGTTTGTGTATCCCTATTTTTACATGTTTGGTGTAGAGTGGGTTATGTTTGTGTGACCCTATTTTTACATGTTTGGTGTAGAGTGGGTTATGTTTGTGTAACCCTATTTTTACATGTTTGGTGTAGAGTGGGTTATGTTTGTGTGACCCTATTTTTACATGTTTGGTGTAGAGTGGGTTATGTTTGTGTATCCCTATTTTTACATGTTTGGTGTAGAGTGGGTTATGTTTGTGTGACCCTATTTTTACATGTTTGGTGTAGAGTGGGTTATGTTTGTGTATCCCTATTTTTACATGTTTGGTGTAGAGTGGGTTATGTTTGTGTAACCCTATTTTTACATGTTTGGTGTAGAGTGGGTTATGTTTGTGTATCCCTATTTTTACATGTTTGGTGTAGAGTGGGTTATGTTTGTGTATCCCTATTTTTACATGTTTGGTGTAGAGTGGGTTATGTTTGTGTTTGGTGTAGAGTGGGTTATGTTTGTGTAACCCTATTTTTACATGTTTGTGTGACCCTATTTTTACATGTTTGGTGTAGAGTGGGTTATGTTTGTGTAACCCTATTTTTACATGTTTGGTGTAGAGTGGGTTATGTTTGTACAACCCATGTTTAAATGTTTTGTGTAGAGTAGGTTAGGTTTGTGCAAACCAATATTTAATGTTTCATGTATATTGGGTTAGGTTTATTGTATGAATGACTGGATCTTTGCTAATAGAACATTGTTTCTATCCTAGGGGAAACATTGGCTTAACAGCAGTGTGTGCCTATAACATGTCATCTGTAGATGATGTGTTCTCCAAGGGGAAGTACATGCAGAAGGCCACAGTTGAACAGTCTCACACAAAGTGGGTGAGGTATAATGGGATCATCCCAAGTCCTCGCCCTGGAGCAGTAAGTCATTTCTGCATTGGGGAAATTAGCATTAAAGCCAAGTTTTTTCTTTAATACATAGTGAAAAAGGAAATAGTACAATTTTGTGGAATTGTACATACTGCATGTTCTGTTGAGTGTAATTTGTAATTTGACCAGCTAGTTGCTTTTTAAAAGTTCCGCACTCCAACAATATAATACACACTTCCAACTTACAATCTGGTAGGAATATGGAGACAGATGGAGGGCAAAGTAATTTAATTATTTTGCATGTTGTATTCATTACATTAAGTAATAATTTTGCTAGCAGCCAATAAGACAATAATTTGATCACAATTTCTGCAAAGAATCTGAATAAGAACCTGAACAGGTAAATTTTACACATAAGCCTACAACAATTGAACTTGAAATTAAAAATTGAAAACTAAACAGTAATTTCTAAATAATTCAATTCACAGTCATTACATTATAGCCATTTTGCAGATGCTCTTATCCAAAACAACTTATAACTCAAAGTGTATCTGTCAGGGATGAACGTGCTAAAAGTCCTAGAGTGGGGTAAGAGTCCCAAATGCCAGAGGGGATAGCATGCATATAGACTATAACCCTGTGAATGACCTTCTGAAGAAAAGAACACCATCAGTTTTTCCAGCAGCTAGACTAGGGCTTGAACCACCTACCGCAGGGTCCCTAGTCATGTACTTTATCTACTAGACTGGAGTTCTAAATTGTAAAAATTACTTAAGTTGTTTAATTAAACAGGAATTTTATGAGTGCCCCTTTTTTTCACCTCATGTTTTTTTCCTTCACCTGCCCTTCAGGGCTTCTGTAAAAATGAAACATGAAAAACGTCCTGAACATAAACACTGGGAATCACCTCACATTATGTACTTTTCAATGATCTCTCCATTGTGGAATTTACCATAAAATATGACTTAAACAGAGGAAAGCTGTTGCAGAAACCTGCTTGCCATAGCTGTACTGCATGATTTCACTGTGCTGCTATGCACTGTCAAAACTAAAAACCCTTATATGTATTAAACTGTTTCTGTTCTGACTGGGATGTAATGTGTAATATACATTTGTTCACAATTTACACCCTTTCATTGCCAACATTCCTGAGTTTTCCTGAGTTTCACCTTTGTGACCAAATATCTATATTACTTTCCTCCATAAATCTACATGCATATAGAAGTACACTTAAATAAGACTGATAACATTGTGTTACCAGAACAGACATAAGTTGGGTTCTACTGACCTATCAAAAACTATTCACATTTTTCTTTTTGTGTTCAGTGCTTGCTCTTTTTTATTCATTGCTGATTTTTTGTAAACATGTAATAATAATAAATTGGTTCTTCAGCTTCAGCTCAACAGAAGAGCTGACTAGTGAATTCCCTGTTAAAAATTCACCTCTGTTTAATTATTTTTACAGTGTATCAACAACAACAATCGCATGCAGAACATCAACAATTCATTACATTTACCAGATAAAACTCTACAGTTTGTCAAAGATCACCCCCTGCTTGAAGAAGCTGTCCTTCCTATTGGCAACAGGCCCAAACTCATCACGAAGGACACAAACTACACCCAGATCGTTGTGGACAGGGTCCAGGCACTTAACAGAAAAGTGTACGATGTTATATTTACAGGAACCGGTAAGAGTTTTGGTTTGAGATTATGGGGCTGTTGTACATGTTTTTCCCTAATACGCATGGGTTGAAGGTAGAATTGATGTTTGGGGAAAGTACAGTTGTATGTTATAGTGTCAGTTAGCAGCTTAAATCCATATCATTTGGTAATGCCATTTTATACCGATGTTTGGTCTATTCAAGTACATTAAAACATTACTAAACTAATAAAAACAGTGACACTGTAGTTTTACAACTTAATGTGCTTTCTTTGTTTTCCAATGCAATCTCTTTGTTTTATAGATAAAGGATTCCTGCATAAATCTATTATCTATGAAGCTGAAGTGCATATAGTTGAAGAAATACAGCTGTTTCCTAATTTAGAACCAATAAAGACCTTGCTTATGTCTTCTCAGGGGGTAGGTGAGCTATTAGAACCTCTTTCCTTTTAAAATAGCTGGTTATAACTCATGACACCGTAACTGAAAGAAGTATCATGTAACTAAGATTCATTCATTTAACATGTCAAACATGAGTCATACATAGAAGAGGATCTATTTGAACTGTCCTGGCTGTCTTGCTTCGGTGTAGCCCTGTAAAAATTCTGTATCTGGTACCATGCTAGTGGCATACATACAGTCAAGTCAAGAATTATTTTCACTTTTCATCAATATGTGCAAAATGGATAGCAACACAAAATAAGTCATATTTGTCCCTCGATCATATTGGGAAGTCATATTCTTTCATTCCCATTCAATATTTTTAAAACATTGTTTTCTTCAAAACATAGGTTTCAAAATTATTTGTTACCCCTATGAATATTTGGTGGGAGCTCATTTATAAACAGATCACATTATCATTCATAATCAGTGTTGTTTTTGTCCATAAATAAATTGTTCCTCAAATTAACCCATGTGAGCAATCAGTGCATTATTAATCAGTTGATTTTGGCTGCCTTGGCACTGCTAGAGGATATTGTGAATGGTATGGTGTGATGGGATCGTGTCTTCGAGACCTTTCCAAAGTTTTTGGCCATGATGATGCCTGGCTCATGAGTCATTTTCTCTCTCTTTGAAAATGAATTTCAATTTTCCAAATGGCCAAAAGAAAATCTCTTTCAAAATGAGCAAAAGTAGGATCTGCTCTCAACAAGTAATCAAACCTATCCTTTTACAAAAATTCCTTCAGTCTATGTAACATTACTTGTGTCAAACAAATGCTGGTTAACTCAGCAACACAGAAAGTTGGAGCTGAGCTCATGTAAGTCAATCTGACATTGTGCAGACTTTGGACTGACTTTGGGCTGGCAGCAAAAAAATGACCCTGACTGATACCTCAAGTTTTCTTCTTACAATTTACCCTTTGTGTTGTGCTTTATAGAGTTGTGAAACAGGATTAAAAAAAAAAAGCTACATACCTTTTCAATACCAATTCTGTTTATATATTTCATATATGTATTTCATACATTTTATTTTGCAGAAAAATGTAAATGACTGTTCTATCAGTTCATTAAAATCACTTGTATGCACAATGAACAAAGCTACTGAACAGATTTTTTTTTCAGGTCGGATTCCTTTATGCTGGTTCCGATAACCAGGTTGTACAGTCTCCCAAGGCCTTCTGTGAGAAGTATCACTCTTGTGAGAACTGTATTATGGCACGCGATCCCTTCTGTGCATGGAATCCTGAGTCTCAAGCCTGTTATAACATACTGCAAGACCACAGAAACACACGGTAGTATGACTTGAAATTTTCTCATGATTACACTTGTAATTAAAATAATCAACAAAACAGTCACATCATAACTCATTAACTAAGAGGCATCTGTTAGAATAGGCTGTAAAGGCAGTCACTATGGGCACCAAACTATTCAAGGGGTGTCAAGCCATGACTTTTTTCTTAGCTGTGTCCAGTATCTGCTCTCTTATGTCATGTGGAAAAAGGTTAGTAGCAATGCAACCAAGTCAGTGAGCTGTTGTATGTCAGTGTGTGGAGGATAGAAGACACTTTTTGGACAGTGACCATGATCCATTTTCATCATGGTTCCAAAAGCTTCACATGCTGTTTATGATCATTAATTCATGTGCAATGACAAGTGCCTATTGACATAGCAATGATCCTGATTTACAGGACATCAATCAGTAGCTGGTTTATTGTATGTTTTTGCATTGGCTGCTGGTGATTAATAGTGATAATAACATATCTACTCCTGCTGAACCCAATGCAGAGTGTTATGTTTGTTTACAAATTGATTTTGCTTATGGTGATGTAATTGTAAATGTGAAGTAATAGTAAACAACTATCGCACATTCAAAACAATATTGCTAAATGCTGAGTAAAGCTGTGTAATTGTCATTAATGGAATAGTATTATTACAGGTGAGCAAATTTTTGAAATGGCAATTGTGTTATGCTCATCTCAAAACTGTTCAACGTCAGGATTCTGGTCTAATATCTCACACCAAATAGGCGAGGGCCACCCCTACTCCTAATACTAAGAGTGATATCCT
This sequence comes from Albula goreensis, assembly GCA_022829145.1. Classification (NCBI taxonomy): domain Eukaryota; kingdom Metazoa; phylum Chordata; class Actinopteri; order Albuliformes; family Albulidae; genus Albula; species Albula goreensis. Next base: position 20,187,042 of record CM040744.1, read on the forward strand.
GTGCAGGAGTGAACTTGTGCATTACGTGCTATACATATCATTTGTTGATCATTATGATGAAACCGATTGTGGATTCTCCAGTCAAGTAAAATGTTTAAAACATACTAGCATGTTAACTATTTTGTATAACCCAAATGTAAATTCATTATTTTTTTATTTTACAGGAATGCCATACAAAGTCTAAACGGTGATGTGGACAGATGTCCGAAAGGTATGCACAAGGACTATGTAAAAATACTGAAAAAAAATACATTTTTAAAAAACGTTTTGGCAAAATGTCATGAAACTGATGAACAGGGCTTGAGAAATGTTGGAGTATATTTCAGTTAAAATTGTTTCTCTGTGGCTGTGTGGCATTGAAGTCTCCTGGCTCTCTGTTCACTAACTGAACAGGATTGTTATCCTCAGCTACTTAAATAAAAACTGGCACCATCTGATAAACAAATGATAACAAGTAATATTATGAGTGCTTAAGTTATCAGTGTGCAATATTAAGCATTTAACAAACATAGTTAAAGTGTTAGCAAACGTAAGTGAAAAATGTATTCATCAGGTCCTGTCCTTCCCTCCAACTTCTCTTGCAGGGAAGACCTTGAACACTGATGAGTACCAACATATCTCTGTGAAACTGGGATGCTCTGTGGAGCTACCATGTCAGCTGGAATCAAATCTGGAGCAGGCTGTGTGGAAGAAGAACAGCAGAGTGTTGAATCAGATGCCACCCCTCAACCTGCAGGGCAAAGATGGCCTGTTCATTTACAGCATGAGCCCAAAAGACCAAGGTGTCTATGAGTGCTGGTCAGTTGAGACAACCGGCATTAAAAACTTTAGCCGCTTAATCAGTGGCTACATGCTGAAGTTGGAATCAGGCAAGCCATTCATATACTTCATTATATACTTACAACCACCATAATCCCCAGAGCTCATCAGCATGGTTATACCCTGGCAAAGGAATCCCTTATCAGTTCTTATCCAGACTCAAACAAACCCCCATCCTAGTATCTGACAACAGAGATAGCCCCCTTTTCCTCCTCTCGACAGCTATCCTCATGCCCAGCTGTTATATGTAGCAGTTTCCCAGTTCATTTCTGAACATACTTCTGAGAAACAAGTAGGATCCCTAGCCAGAGTACCATACTAAAGAGGCCAGGATGATAGATGGTCTCAGGTCACAACCTCAAATTATGAACAGTATTCCTCAAACCCTTACAGGGTTAAAAAATATTTGGACACTGAATAGACATGCATCAAGATATTGTTAGTTTTCATCATTTGTATTTCTGTCTGTTTTTAATGTTGCTTTTATTTTAATTTTTGCTGAGCTGTTTTGGCCAGGGTTTTTTAATCCAGGTAATATAAAGGTAGAACATTCACACTTCTAATGACAAACACAAAAAGTACATCAATAATCTCAGTGACTCCACAACATTGTCTGTCCCCCCCCCATTCTCTGAGAATATCCTGATGTTGAGCCCCTGTATCCATTCCAGCTGCTCTCAGGTGCTGCAGTCAAATCTTTTCAGAGTGACGGACAGAGATAGCTTAAAGAATGAAGTTCAAGTCTAAAACAATACTACCAGATTCAGAAAAGATACCAAAACAATTTAACCAATAATACCAAACAGATTAGCATATTGCATTTGGGTCATTCCATGCCAACTCAACCAGGACCCCCAGTTCATGTCATGGATTTTCTCTAAAAAATTCATTTAAAGACTTCAATTACATTCATGGGACCATGCAAAATCCTATAGCTCTACCCCAAATACATAAATACTTATATTAATACTTACATAGTAATTATTATTTTAAGTTTGGCCCTCTGAGCATTTTTGTGATTCTTTGTATGTGCATTCTAAGCCTCACCAATTGCTTATTTTTCACTGGATTGGATTGAAATTTGTACTGAACATCCAAGAAACCCTACGGATAATTTGCAACATGAATGTAAATGGTTGTTGCTGAATGTTTTACAGTAATGGAATTAAAAACATATACCCAAACAAAGAATCTTTAATTTTCAAAAAATTATATCTCCACTAGCTTTCACTTTCTTGCAACCACATTTTGATTCTGTGCAGTATTAATACAATTCTATCACATCTAGAAACTATTTGGTCCTTCATAAAAAATTGAGTGCCACAGATCTTGCTAAATATAGCTTCAGAACTGAAAAACCCACGTTTTAACTATATTTTCCCAAGAAGGATTATTTCAATTTCCTTGAAACCTTTTATATGAAAAGTGTTAATATTCATTGCCGATATATAATTTTTTTCCTCTCTTTCAGCATCTTCTGTGCCTCTGTCTTCCATTGAAAGCTCATCCCTGTATACCCAGAGGAAAATGCCATCTGTCACATCCTCCTCTGCCTCTTTTTCAATCTCTGTCTCATCCTGTACTGAACTGTGGGGTGGTGCATGGTTTATGGGGGTGCAGTTTTGGCTGGCCCTGCAGAACAAGCAGACTTGGTGGCTTCAGGTCAAGGGGGGCTTCGTCCTTGTCTCTGTGGCTATGGGTGAGTTGTTGAACTCACAACATATATCTATGATCATTCTGTTAATTATTCATGTAGTCCATCTCTGAGAATCCCCATATTAACTTTTGCAGAACCAGTGCAGTTGCTTAAATCTGAGAAAATTCTCTCAGTATGTTATACATTTTGGTTTCTTGGTTTATTTCTAACATTTAGAATTGAAGAGGAAATATTTTCAGTAATTTTTAAAGTCAATTTAATAATGAAAAATGACACATTAATAAGGTTTTGCTTTTAATAATCTGAGAAAGCATTTATTGGGTGATGAATACTGCAGGGCAAAGACCATTTGATGTAAAGACCTGTATATTTTTCCAGAGTTGGGAAATGACAGAAATAAAAATAATCATGTATTCTTGTTGACTGAAATAAACATCTAATAACCTGGCCTATGCCCTGCAGTGTTGTACATGATTTGTATGCATCCTAACATGTTCCTACCAAACATGTACTGTCCCCTTGTGCAAAAGGTTTTAGCTCCAGTTATTCTCATCTCCTAGTACTTGAATATTGGCATCACCACTGGGAGCAGCCAGAAAACAATATGGTAGTTGGGGTAACAGGGGTAGCTACTAAAATTAGTTCTATTCACTTCTTGTAAAAATGCCTCAAGAACTGATGGCTTGTTTAAGAAGAATCAAACAATGCAGGGAGATATCAGAGTACTCACTGTCTGTCACAAAGTGGTGCACTACTCGTCCTGAAGACAACAAATTTGTCTGTACTTAAAGATTGACCTACTGCTGTTCTATAACAAACATATTTAGGGGTCGATTTAGGAAGATCTCCTGTGTGCCCTTTTCGCATGTGCACCCGAAATTATTTGCGCGGTTCACATATGTGCTAGAGGTACGTTATCCGGGTTTTGTGAAAGGAATGGAGGTAAATGTGATCTTTTTTATGATCAATGTCTTCATGAACACACCACAGGAAGATTTGAGCTCAAGTCTCACAGAAAAAAAAAAAAAAATGCAAATGTCTCTGTTGGAACCAAGGACAGCTCACCTGGAACTGCATATCTGAGAGATGAATAGCTGCAGTATGGTGGACCAACTCAAGAGTGTTCATATGTACCTATTTTTATATACGATACATACATTTTATGCATCTATTTTCATCTTGCTATCAAATCAATACTAATATTAAGTTGGCTGCCAAATGAAGGATAACTGGTAACAAGTGCTACCCTGGTGAACGTCTAATGTCTTCATTGCAATACCCTTGCCTCCCACTGGGGGGTTGCAGCTCAGAGGCTGAAAACCACTGCTCAATACCATACTCATATTTAAACACATCTCATTTTCACCCAACAGTCAAATCCATACATTCTCACTGGTACTCAGGTACTTTTCTGTCATTTCCTAAATCATCTTTAACACAGACACTCATTTTTTTATCGGTTCTTACCAGTGTGCCCCTCTGTATAGTTCTTATTCTCTTCACCAAACCATATCATTCATAATGACAGGCTCATATTATGTTTCTAGCATTTAAAGTGAAATATGTGTTAATCTCTTCTGTTGTCCTCACACTAGTAAATTAGTTTTTAGAATCTTTACATTGCTGTTACAAATTGCTTTGTTATCCTAAACCAAGAAAAGACAGTGTGATTCGGAGGATCTTTGGAACAATATCCTTTTCATGTCTATACTTGCAAATACATGACAAAGCTATGAATTTTATCCACTTTATAGTCTTTATTCTAAAAAATATTTCAATTGAGAAATCAATGCTGACAAATGAAAATAATATTTCAGGTTTACCATAATCGTAATCCTACTTGTGTTTAAAAAAAAAAAAACATTGCTGGATTGGGGCAAATCCTCATTAGGGTTTTTTTTTTTTTTCTAAAAATAGTTGGTTCACCATTCAGTCCTATTTTTCTGGAATGAAAGGCAAGATTTCTCAGGTAGTGCATTCCACAGAAAAGAAAATTATTCACATTTAATAGGATAATATAAATATTGAAAATTTTCAAAAATCTCTAAACTTCTAATTATTCAAACCATAGGGCCACAGTCTGGCTGACTGGCTTCAACATTATGCATGGCCTCACATGCCATTCACTTCTTACACTAAAGTACTTCACTGGGTCCCAAGAACAATATTGGTTTTCAACCACTGTAGAGCTATGCTACAGAACATACTTTGCAAAAGCACTGCTTTTTGCATTGCAAGCATGATTCTAATTTCTATGCATCCTTTCATTTAATATATTTGTACATCCAAAATCTGTATGCTTTGTACATACATATAGCAGGTGATAATTATACTTCAATTTGGTACAATACAAAGGTATGCATCTCTAAACATGGGTATATTCCGAGTGTAGATTTATTTATAGGCAGGCACCTTACACACATCACTGTTCTGGCATATAAACCAAATAAATCTTTTTGCTTCCATTGATTGAAAGTAATCCAAACCTGACTGATTTCAGTTAATAATTGATTGGAATTCTATAATTCTTGACTGACTCATACTTACCATGCAGTGTTTAATGGTGCTATATGACCACCCCTGAAGTTCTCACACACCATACTTCTGAAATAAACTAACAGTAAATCAATTTGCCAAAATGCTACCTTGCTATTATTATCTTCAAAGAGTAATCTCAACTGATATTGCCAGGATTTTAAATTTATCAGTCACTTCCCTTAACTATAAAATAACTCAAAACAAAACGCTTTAATATACGCTGACTGACAACTGTGTGCTACTCAAATTGTGTGCTATTCCCTTTGTGTATGTGGTTTAATGCAGATCCATACATTTTAAACAGAATTAGTCATTGATACAATCTCTTCTGTAGATTTTTTTTTTACAAACATGTAGGATACTAGAATACTCTTTGATAATTTTTCTGACTATACTGGAAATCATGGCAATTAGAAATGTGGTCCCTGGTTCCTTCATTTACTAGTTTGATTGTGAGAGAAAAGAGTTGCAAAATAGCATTTTCTTCGCCCTAATTGAAGAATCAAATGGAAACATTGCATAATAGCTTGTCTTTCACCATTCAACCCAAATCTAGAAAACACAAACATAAAAAATCAGTGAAAGTAAAATACAAGCAAAATTTCCATATTATTATATTAACATTTCATTATTTTTCATTTATCAAGTTCCCTCTTCTTCATCTACTAATCTTGAGTCATTGGTCAATGAGGCGGATTCCAACGGTTTCTCAAAGTGTAAAAACTGATGATTACATTCCTTTTCAAGCATCTTCTTCCATATCTTTACTGTACATGTAAAGAACACAGAGAGGTTTATCAGTCATGATCAGAAAATTATAAGATATAAATCCAAATATCATACAAAGGCAAGACAATTTTATTGTAAACACAAAGGAATGACTGTCTGAAGCACTGATGTTTTAAACAGGGAGCACACAGGACCTGTGGTTTCAGTGATCTTGAACATCATGTAATCATGCTTTATTGGTCCCTACTTCCACTTACTGTATTCTGGTTCCTCAATTTCTGATGGCTCAACAGTTGAGTCATAGTTTTTTTCATTAACATGAATTTGCTCCTGCTGCTCTTGTTCTGTGTTTTCAGAGTTTGCAACCATTAATTCGTAAGCCTTCCTCGCTTGAGATGACAACTCAATCATTTTATGATAATGGTCCTGTTGAAGAAAAAAAGTCATTCATGCAGTTTAAACAGAAAAGCAATTTCCAGGACATGGAGTTAGCAGTGATGCCATTTTAAAGCACGGTGGTTTGAACTGTGTGGACTTGATCCCCTCCTCACCAGGTTCATGCTTTGTTTACACAGCAAGCATCATCACAGCATGAACCACCTGCAGGCCACTGATGAATTCTTGGTAATGAAGTCACTAGAGAGCACTTATGTCTCCTTGTTGAGTACACCAGTTTGCACTACCTACTGGGTTTTATGATAGCAATGAAGTTCATTTGTCAGATGTAATTCTGTATCCATAAACATGCTGAAAATCTAAGCAGTTAATGTGGTTCTACCTGTGCTCCATCGTAGTTGAAGATGCCAACGAGACTAACAGGCACTGCCTTGTTCACACAGCGTCCCAAGGCCTTCCGGGAGAGGGCAAAGACAAAGGGTACGCTTTGCTCACGACAGGTATCGATGATGGTGTGCAGAGCTTCATCCAAACCACCTGTGTAATAAATATACAATATCAGTACTGTATATAAAGTTTAATTCTAGTGCTTAACAAACACTAAATCATCTCAAATTTCTCAATATTAATACAAATTAAATTATTTTCAAAATATTCAATATTAAAATGCTTAGAGATAAGATGAACAGGTTTTAGGAATAACTTCAATGGAACACTTTAATTTCCATGTCTGTTCTGGAAACAGCAAGCAGTATCATAAAAACAAAACTGTGTAAAATTCACTTTCTGTATGTCAACATTCTGTATGGCATATATGGTGCAACTTAAGACTGCATTTGGAAATGGCAATCACAGGGGTTCTGTCTGTTAGCTGCAACACCCTCCATCATTTCATTAGGACCAAACATGCATTATGCATACATATACGCTGAAGTCAGTAAAAACAATGACACATTTTGTTGGTTTGGCGCTTTACTACAACACATTGGATTTGAAATAAAGCGATCACTATGAGGTTAAGAAAGACCCTTTTTCTCCTTTCCATTTCATAAGGGGGAAAGCTTTGCTGAATTCATGGAGGTTGTTTTTGACTGGATAAGCTCCTTACATGCATGTCATCTTTAACTTTTATTACAAGCACAGGCAAACACTTTGAGAACCAAAAAGTCCTTTGCCAGTATATTTTTCTCTGGAATACTATTTTTAGTGACCGAGTTTTGCGTTCCTGTGTGAGTTTTTGAATGAATTTCTGCCAAGCTATCTCTACTTGAATTATCCACAAAAGCAATAAGACAGCTATCCAAACTGGTTCTGTCAACTGAATGGTGACAACAATTTTAAGTAAAAATACTTAAAGACAGCTGTCCCTCGGATGTCTATATGTACATTCCATTTGTGTATTAATGAACATTGGTATCCATCAAACATCACAACAAGTTAAAAACAAATTAATTACAGTGTTTACATTCATTTTAATATATAATGAAATTAAATAATTATACTGTAACTTCAAAATGTTGCGTCAATACATTGTTTGGAGGTGTCAATAAACAGCAGTAAGTTTGAAATAAGTTTCAAATTGTATAGCTGTTTCAATGTGTGCTTTCAGAGGAGCAAGGTGACATTTTGCAGTGTATTGAAAAAGTGCAAATATGATTTGAACACAGCAGCCTTGGGCTGTACAATATGACCGAAATGTCATATCCCAATATAGATCATTACATATGACCAGATAGCGATACATATCACAATATAGCATTTTCTGTAAATTCAATGAATAAATAGTTTATATAAAATTTTCATATGGAATGGCCTATTTCTTATTACCGACTAATAAAAAATACTTATGAAAAGTCATAATGATGCTGGTAGAAAAAAACACTGTTAAAACTACACATACATAATTGCATCAACATATAATTATACCAATATTCACATATCAGCCAAAACATTATGACTAATATGCAGTTGGTCCTTCGTGAAAAAACAGCTCCGACCTGCCGAGGCATGAGGTATCAGTCAGAGGCTTGCATGGTTAAAATATTTTATATGCGGATGTCATGCAGGAGGTCGTTCTGAGGAGTCTCATTGAACCAGTCCAACTATCCCCCATATACCCAAAGATCAAAGGAAATCCCCAAAGCAAAGAAAGACACAGTCACAGCAAAATGACAATGATACTGCTTATAAACCAAGTATATCACACCACGTTAACCATTTGTAGCATGTGTGTGGCTGCTGAATAATAATATGCATTACCTACTGTTACTTTCTGAATTGTGTTCTAAGATCCTTAATCAGCACCCAAGGTACCACACCATCAATGACACCACCTTGTTCCTCTAAATATTATCTTTCCAACAACACCAAACATGATCAAACCACACGTGGAAAAGCTAAGATTATATGATACTATTCCAATGTAGTGAAAAGGCAGTACAGTTCTGGGAGCATTCCACAGAGGCAGCAGGATGATTTAGATCAGTGCTACTGAGGCAATATCATTGTTTACTCCCTGCTGGCACCATAAACACAGTCTGTTCTCCTTGGCTCAGATCAAGGGGTATATTTCTTCAAACAGGCCTACAAATCTACAAAGGCAGGCTACGCCCCTGTATTGAAATTTCAACTATTGTTATTAAAAAGTTTACTATTATTACCGCATATATTTAGCATAATGGTATCTCACCTTTGGACTGGATTCGTTCACAGTTTGGGGAGATGATGACACACTTGACTTTCCTCAGTTTAAGGTGCTTCAAAACTTCCCGCAGTCCCATGACCAACCGGCGCTTCATTCGTGCTTTCATGGGGTCTTTCTGATACAAGCGGTCCTGGAAGCGAACCAGTTCCTTCAGCAGGGTGCTCACACATTCATCCACATCTTTGCTCAGCACTTGGCTGCAGTATCTGACAGGGGGGCAGATGTGAACATGAGACAGAAAAAATCAGAGCCACTGTGCTGTGATTATGAGTTAACCTTAAATATGCAAATATTGAAACATTCAGCATGATTTTAAGTACCTTAAGTAATGGATAATGTGGTGTACAGTTATTCGAAAATAATGTATGCCTCAGATCAAATGCACCAATTCGAAGCAAAGAGATGTTCCTTCCATGAAGTACATAATTTTCATATAACCATAGAACTCATAGGGCATTATCCTACTTATATCCCGGCCACTTATCAAAGGTTAAAACATTCCTTTGATACTGTCTGTCCAATGTTTAAAAGGATATTCTCAGAATAAAATCATTTCATCAACATGTTTATGTTATTGGTTTTGTATGAGGCAACCAATCCATGAATATAGTCCTCTGTTATGATATTGATATATAAATGTAAAAAAATACTATGTCATAGCCTGAAACATGGAAACTGAAATTGCTAGATGTTACTTGTTTTAGCTATGAAGCTCACCAAATAAAACTGTTTATTTAAGGATTAACTGACTTTGTGAAGGACTAAGGCAACCAGTTGGCATGTTACTTGTGCTAATTAATGTGAATTTTAACATTTCAAAACTGAACCAACACTGCACTCCTAACCACAAAAATGGTTCCCTAGAAGAAATTTGTTACCGTTAATTACTGCTTTTATTAATCAACTGGTGAACTTTGTTTCTGTGGTTGGTATCAACAACAGCTAGAACCAGAGACAAATCTAAATCTAAAGAGTATTGATTTAGAATAGAGATTAAACTTCTTGGTGGAATTGCTTACAGGTGTCCCTATACAGTAACATAATGTACAAACCTGCAGCCAATCAGAAAAGAGAATTCAATGCAGCCATGGCAGAATAAATGAGAAATACAACGAGCTGAAAAATTATTGGCACTCTTGATAGAAATGAAAAAAGGCTTTACAAAATACAACACACAGAAAGTTTATCTCATAAAAGAAAGGTGTCAGATGGCCACCATTAATGGATTTAGTGTGAGAAGAGAACCCGATACCTAATGTGAACTATTGTTGATGGTTTGTTGGGGTGTTTGGGTACTTGTTATGTGCAGGGTTTTTGCTGCCATTTGTTCTGGGGTTCTTGTTCTTCGTTCGTTCAATGGCATCTTGACCTGTACTAAGTACCAGGCCAAAAGCATTGCTAAGACTTGGCTGCAGTGGACCTTCGAGCATGACACGAACCCAAACATGCCTCAAATAAAAAAAAAAAAAAAAAGACACTGTCCTGGACTGAAATGGAGGATGGACCAAGAACAAAATGAATGTTTTTCAATGTTTATCTCAGTCTTTGCTGTTACAACTTATCAAAAGGTTATGCTCAGAGAAATGCTCCAAGATACCTGTTCTACAACCTTATGAAATATTGTAGGAAAATGTTCACTGCCATTACCCATGCCAGACAGGTGGCTGAGTCAGGTACTAAAAACAGATGTACCAATACTTTAGACAGCTATGTTTCTGAAGAAAGAAACATACAATTGAACATTAAATTGTAAATAACATACAAATGTACAGTAAATTTTAAAAAAAACAATAATAATAATTATAATAAAATAATAACAACAATAATAATTCCTACAAGTGAAAATTATGTCTCCTTATCTATGTTGATAATTTTGCTCAGCTGCTTATTGTTCATCTTCACCAAGAGTATCAACAATTCCACTATGTGTAACTTCTGGAACTTTCTGCATCTGGTCATGTGTGCGCACAAAGGATTTCGATTTTAAATACTTACTCTCTGAATTTCCTGCTGTGGATTTTAGGTTGTGTGGGTAAACTGCTTTCAATGGGGGTACTTTCTTGAATCTCCTCTATGCCACTCTCCTCCTGATCAAGGTCCAGTTTTTCAGGAGAGGAATCTTCATGTTGCATGTCTGTGAAATCTGTGAATATACACTGCTTCTTATTTTCATTGGCTTATTCTACTACACATACAGTCAGTGGGCTGTAAGATCCCATGAAGACAAGACCAGATCATTCAGCCCAACACAAGCCTGAACTTGAATGCACCAAGGCTCTCTGTCAGACTGTTCCAAGTATTGAAAACTCCTTCTGTTCTCAATAACAGCCTAGATATCTTTGATACAGTGTGTTGCCTAGAACTGTTTTGATTTTAATTGTGAAGAGACAAATGTTTGAAAATGTACCTTCACTTTCATATTTATTTTCACTGAAATTTCTAATGTGCACCTGTAAAAATAGTTTTTAACAATCTTCAAACAGCTAAAAGCAAAAAGAACATGTCTTTCTTTATCACTGAAGCTTCTTCCTTTACAACTAAATTGTTTGGCTGCCAGAAATATGTTGCATTTGTTTAAGTCTTGTGAAGCATGGTCATCCATATAAATGCTATATGAAGTAATACTATTTCTGATTTTAATAATTTAATATTTGTCGCTATAACCTGTGTATGTCAGTATAACCCCTGCCTGTTACGGCACTCGATATAATCTTGGTAATAAATGGCTGATTACTCAGATAATTATATGTTCCTCTACAAAGCAATTTTTATCATAAATAACACTTTTACCATGTTATTCACAATGTTCACCACCATTGTCACTTTGTACCAATTAAAAAAGATGCAAATTCACATAGGTTATCGTGAAAACAAATTCAAAGTGGCATTTTTCAGTTTAGTAAATAGGTGTATCACAGAAAAATACCCTGAATCTGCCTGTCTCCCCCAGACAGACTAATCAGGTCCTCTGATCCAGCAGTTCCCAGTGGGTCTTCCGTAGGATCACTGGAGGTCCTGGAGTGTTTGCCCAGAGGGATTAATCCCTGCTCCTCCAGCAAGCGGTTCTGCTTCCTCTCCTCTCTCTCTTTTAGAATAATCTGCAGATGGAGCAGATATAAAGGGTTAAATGAAGCAGAGTGGTTCAAGACTTGCTGTCAGAGACCAACACTCTTGATGTCAAACTCACCCTTTTGAGAGGTGTGGGTTTTTTTGCTTTAGGGATTTCACGCTGCTTTCCCTTCTTCACTAGGGGACTTGTTGAGTCCAGGGGATTGTGTGCAACCTTATCCAGATGTCTAGGATTCTGTTTTTGAGCAGACGGGTCCTTGGGCACAACTGGTAGTGCTCCCACAACTGAATTAAGGTAATTGAAGCAACTTAAAGAACATGATAAACCAGCTATGACATATTACTAGAAGATAGTACTCATTATGTTTTGCAGTTGACACAAAATTTGAATTTGATAATTGACATTTACAGAAGCTATATTAGGTAAAATTTAGTGTTGACGGGAATAACAAGTCAAGTTCTACATTCCCAGGGCAAAGCTTGAAAACCACAGTTATAGAACTGACTGTTCAGTCTACCTAGGCTCATCACATCTCCACAGTTGCTTTTCCATGCACATGAAACTCTCTGTGAAATAATACTTGTTGATTCCAATATGAAATTTACCTTCAACTAATTTGCAATCAAGGTGGCATGTTCTGCATGGATGGCTTGTGTTTTTTCATATATTTTCCCTTCTAAGTTATAGACAGTACCTGAGAAAATAATTGGCTTAGTGTCTTGTTTTGATTTCTGTGACTGTTGTTTCTGTTCAAGAGCAGCCAGCATGTTCCCCAGATCAAGCTGTACAGTCCCTTTACTCTTCTTTCCACTTGCTCTGTCTGTCTTCTGCTAACAAAAAAGACATGTCAATTTTCAATTAAGCATTTTTGTATTTCTAAGGTGACACTACACCTTCTCTGATAAACTATTATCATTAATTATTCATATTTTATATTTCTCTACTGATACACAAAGCTATCAAGCAAATGAGAAAGGCTTTCAATTAATCTTACATTCATAAAGCTATGGGCTAGATTCGCTAGAACACCAAGGGCCAGATTTACGAAAGGACTGCAACTGCTTTTCAGGCTTAAAAGCAGTCCCCAAAAATCTCTGTATTTACGCACAAATTACTAAACAACACAATAAATATGGAATTTGTGGTGACTACGTCACTTTGCGATTTTCCGCTTGACGCATAGTAAAATCTGTTTGTGCATATGTATACCTAGGGTGAAGGCACTAAAACAGGGAGGAGATTTTGCAAATGAGGCCAATTAATTATTCCATCCAATTTGCCAAACGTTGCAGTAACTGTAACTCCCGTCTATGCATGGGAATTTTTCTGATTTCTGAAAGCAGGCAGAAATTTTGCACCATCCTAGATTTACCCTCTGTCAGTTAACATAGTAGTAAATACTGAAGTAATATTACACAGATTACACAGTCACAGGGTAATTGCAGTACTGGAGGAACTTGAGCCACACACCGAAAGATCAAATTCTCTGTCGGCTGTGGTGGTGCCGGATCTTACAGTTGCATGGCTTACAGGTGCGTTGTTCCATCATACAACAAACATGTGTTCACAAATAGAAAACACACACATCCCATGAATGTACAGGTTTTTGTGATGCAAAACAAATGAGAAGTACTGTGGTTCACATCACGGCAGCTTTATTTTCAGGAATAGCTCTATCTACAGAGAGTGAGAGGGCTGAACAAGCAGAATGTGTTAGCTGCGCTGTAATAACCTTATTCCATTCTTCCACCACCAGCTGAGTTTTTTGCCTTTATTATGATGTAGGAAACCTTTTTGTATGCTGCCTAACATCATGCCATATTTTCTTTACTTCCTTCACTGTTCGTTTCGTCAGCCCTATACCTAATACATTAATTTTGAATATGATGTCACTCCAAAACTTTCTCCTCTCAGTTGATGTTTAATTTCTTTTCTGTAATACAGCATTATGAAGCTGTGCCTTGTTAGCGGTTATATCCATTACCAGATCAGCAAATTTATGTTTCTTTTTTCTTTTTGTTCCCTCACTGCTCCATACCCATTTTACATCACCTTGTTATCTGTATTTGTAAGCATGTTAAGTCTGACCTTTTCAGGGGTGTCTCCTTCCGAAAAATTGTGACATAAGGGTGTTTAATTTTTTGATTGCGTAATTAGACCTAGTCTTAGTAAATTGGTTGTTAACATTTCGGGGTTTGTGACCGCAAAAGTGTTGCTGTATAGTGGATACTTTTGTGCTGCAACTAATCCTTAGTAAATTTGGCCCTTAGTCTCCTCAATGGCATATTATATTGATTCAAAACAGACTTTAGTCTCTGTTTGGGAATGTGTTAATCAGTCAAACAAATGCTTATTCTCATAATTATCCATTGTAAACTCATGATGTCTGAAAATGAAGGAAACAGTAGGTCACAGTCTGCAGTGATAAATTTCAGCCATTTTGAATGGTCATAAGAACACTTGAAATGCCACTCCTGCTACAAAAAGCCAACAATTTGCACAAAAATCTGGTACAGACTTGTGGAGAACACCTGTTCAATGGGCAAGTCTGGTCACACGTGATAACATAATCAACCGTTTTATTTGGCTAGTCACAGCCAATTAATACATTTTATATGTATAAATTGTATACATTTGAGTAAAATATTTGATAGATACAAATTCACAGTACGCTGGATAATGCTGCTGAAGCAAAGATTCCAGTAAGTATAACTATGTGGTAACTATGTTACCTAGCACCAACAGATTGTTATTAGATATATATTGCAACTCGAACTTTCCATGGGCTGGGTAACTACCTAATTATCACATAGTTATGTTGGAATATAGAGCCAATGTTGGCTGATACAGCTACATTATCTAGCAACTGTGGAGTTGTGGCTTAAACTGACCAGGAAAACTGCACAGTGTTTATTATTTGGATTTACTAAACAAAATACCCAGCTAGCTAGATAAAGAGATTGATTGAAGATTGGAAGTCTTCCCTTGTTAGTCGTAACTTCAGTACATTACAGCGATTGAGCGTACGGTGCTCAAGCAGTCTAAAATGTGTGTTCCGTTTCTATGGAAGGAAAGCTCCTGGTGGACCCAGGCACACACACACAATGCCATTCAACCATGCTCTAAGGGCATCAAAGGTAACATTTTCATTAGTCGTCTCAGTTATGTAACCAGGGGAACTTTTAACACCACCCATTGAGAACAGATTTCTTTTTTAGAACAGGGAAATCTGTTAAGTATTGATTTCTTGGTGGAGAGATAATTCAAATTTCTAATAATTTAGTTACATTTATCAAACATTAAGATGTTGAAAAATATACATTCAAATTGAAAATCTGAGTTGGGCCAGCCCTTTTAAACTAGCAATCATGGCTCAGCTGTCTTTTTTGCCATCAGAATAGTCCAAAAAGCATGCACTCAAATGCCATCCTGCACTGTCCAATTATGTCAACATAAGGGGCTATATGGCAAGGATGCTGCATTTCCATGTCTCATGGAAACCAAACACTGATCTATGATTACTAATCAATGCATACCTGTCCCTTCTTCACGTCTGTGGATGGGACTGGTGCAGAAGGCTTCTGTGCAGTGGTCTGATCTTTCTGATTTTCTCGGTGCATGGCACTTGCATCTCTTGTTGGTTCAGAATCTGTGTTGTGCTGTATTCAAATGTAAACATCAAAAACTTCAGGAAAGAAAAGGTGATTTAAAATAATTGTGGGGATTGAAGGAGTAAGTTGTACCTTGTTAGGCCTCTCTTCTTTATGCTGGTAGTCAGGCTGATAAATATGAAATAAACAGTCCAAGTCAAAGGCCAAACCTACAGTTGATGTACCTCTTTTTGCCTCTTTGCCATGTTGCTGTAGGAGGAGGTGGTGGTAGAGCTTTGCCCTTTGACAGAACTGGCAGATGCAAGCGTCAGTTCTGGAAACTCCTCTTCATCCTATAATAGACATAGAAAGTAAAATTAAAATGAGCATGAAGTTGGTGCTCATTTAAAAATGTTCACCTATTTAATTCCCTATTTTGGCTTGACATTTTGGCAACAAAGCTAATGACTATAAAGGATGGAAGGAATATAAATTTAACACCTCTTGTTCTTGTTCCTCCTCTTTGGCTACCAATTAAAAAAAAGCATAATCCTTGAAATTGTTTCTGTGAGTAAACTACATGGGACTTTATGACTGGTTAAGGCCGTATGATCTGCCAGTGTGCCCTCAGAAGTTAAAATGAATGGCATTGCTTTGAGTTGCATTTATCAATAGGCTATGTAGATGACATATCCTGCCAACTTGGGTGTGTGATTTTATTTGGTTCAGTAACAGAGGTGAAAAATGATCCATTGAGGCAGTCAAGTGACAGTAATTGCCCAAGTTAGGTAACACTGCAAAGCAGTATGGGAATGTTAAGTCCTCATTAACAAAAAATAAAATAAGTACATCTTGATATATTTTTTTGGTCAGTAGTTATTGTGGCAGTAAACAAACCGGAAGTAGGCTAATTCACGACACAAGTACAAGTAAAATGCTTCATTATTTGTTTAAATTAAAACATTGTAAGCAGATAAACATGAGTCCAAACAATAAAATGGTAAAGACTAAAACGGTGTTGCTGATGAGTAAAAATTGACTTTGACTAAATTTTTCACATTGACTGATAATGATTTATATTACCAGAACCATTGGATCAATGGCATACCAATTTTGGATCGTGACGAAAATCTGATGTTAATTGACACATGAAAACTCACCTGCATAAAACACACCAATTATTCTCTAAAAATTACAGAATTTATCAAGGAACAGGAAATAGTCACTGCTTGACTACTCAGCCGGTAGCCACAGCTACTGAAACACACAGATAAAGGTTCAGTGGTGTTTTGGTGAATTGGGAGGTCCTGGAAATCATGCAAATTCATCCAGGTATTCATGAAACTACTCTTGAATTTGTTGTTATTTGTAACCGTCTTTATGAGGCATTATAAGAATATGGGGACAGACTGGGGTCCTTTGGGTGTTTGTCTTTACTCAGAGTCTTCAGTGCACCAATATCAAAAAAGAAGTTTTTCACTTCTTTGAAAGTTAAGGTGTTATACTTGTCTACTGTTGCAGTAATTACTTTCATAAAATGGTTCTTTTGTGGTTTCTTATCATGTAAATGATTAAAAACTATTTGAATACAAGCAAAAATAACCCATATCAAATCACTTTACCTGAAATTTTGGTGGTTCCTGATCAACAGTTGGGGAGTCACATGTCCCAGCCTCTGGGTCAATATTTACTTGCTTAGATTTCTTCTTTTTCTTCTTTTTCTTACTTTTCTTCTCAGACCCTTCTTCCAATTCTATTTTTTGTTGAACCTCTTTCTGCAAATGGGAAATAAGCATATTAATAAACATACCTGCATTCAGCCTATTCAAAGACATATTTTGCATATTAACAAAAAAATGATGAAAATAAAGGTGTTTCAATATGATCGTGATAAACTTTCAAAAAATGAATTCTTGAGGGCCTACACAAACATGAGAATCTTCAAAATTTGACACGAACAGGAGACTTTTATGCAATTTTCTGTGATTAGATGTTGTCTGGAGGAAGATAATGACACATTGGTTATCACAATTTTTGATTAAAATCCTAAAAATTACACAAATTTAGTAACTGAATAAGTGCCTTTTCTGTTTGGAGATTGAACCATGTCAACCTCAGGTGCACTGCACAACATCTGAAAATAAATCTGCAAGAACCATGCCATCTGTTATCATCTCTTCTGCACTGGCAGGAAATCAAAACAACTGAACAAGTAAAAATGTAAAGGTTGGGGATTCTGATGCATATGCATGTTTGTTGTGAACAGGATCCAAGACAGCTTAATTTGCTACTTTGATTGCAACACATTCAGCATTGTTAAATTTTAGGCATGTTATCAATGAATGAAAAAACTATTCATACTTGTGTATCGAATGATTTTCAAGATAAACATTTTGAAAATGAAGTCTTCTGAAAACTACACGTAAATGATTTCCAGCAGGATTACTGAGCTACACAGCCATTCATCTGAGACAAGGTGGTTGTTCATGTACTTGAATTTCAAATAGCTGGCACGTAGAAATTATTTCTAAGCCCTCAAGACATTCTTACAGTCACAGTGATTTTTCATACTTTTGATATTTTTCACATTAAGAGTCAGACTTCTTGTGGAATGTTTTTGGAAATTCTGTTCGAAAAAGAATTCCATATCAAGTGCAGTTCAATTCCAGAATCATTACTAAATAATAGATCAAAGTTGCCATTTTGATGCAGTTGTGTCCTACACACTCTGTTATACATTACTATGTTTGATCTGAAAATGGTACAGTCTCAATATCATTTCAATCACTTGTCACAGCCTCATTCTGAAGGCCTTACTGTATTCCAGCTGAAGGTGAACTTTTGTGGCCTAGTTCACATCTGCATGATCTAGTTGCTTTCATACTTTGATCAGCTACAGGAACCATTTGCTTGCAGTCATTGCTGCTTTCAGTCATGTAACCAGTTACTGGTGGGTGGATAAGAGGTTTTTGCCTTTCTCAGCATGAGGCAGACATGGTACATTCACTGTGGTCCTGTGATGAAGTGCACATGAATGCACCACTGACCACGGCAATAGGCTACATTTATCTAGATTATGTGATTGGGGAAAAAAAGACATAATTCAGTGTCAAACTACATTTCATGCCATAGCCAGAGGTCGACATTTGCAAGAGAACAACTGGCCCAGTCTGGTCAACGAAAGATGGGAAATAAGCCTAATAAATTAATTTGTCTCCCCTTTCAGCCACCACTCCTGATCAGAAATCAAAAACTTTTGGCAGCAAGCAGCAAAGACACAAATGTAAACAAAACATTATAGAGTTCTAAATGTGCAAAATGGAAAAAATATGTAATTGAAATTTTCAAGTATTAAGTCACTCTTTGTTGACAGTATCAATATACATTATGTAAAGTGATAGCTATTGATTCTTTTGGGCATACGATGTACACCTATAAGGACTACCATAAACCTGGTCTGGGCTTCCAGATCCTGCCTGGGCTACCACATAAATGTACTATTTGTACATCCATGCTCCTGAGTTACAGCCAGAGGATAACTGCATGAGACCAAGTAGTATGGCTGAATTTGGGTGGCTAAAAACGGTAAAAATACCAACAAGGTGCCTAAACATGGCAACAAATTTACATTACATAATTGAGTCATAATAAAAGGCAACAACAAAACAACCACATTATAAGTACCTGGGAGCAGGTCATCAATCTGCCAGTGTTGGTTTTCAAGGGCATGGTTTTTACTGGCAGCAAAGAAGCGACACTGGCCCAGGATGCTGACTTTCCAGGGCTCTGTAACACTGGTTGGCCTAGGGATGCAAAGGTCACAGTTTTTTTTTTTTTTTTACTTGAATAATAAAAAAGTATGCACAGCATTCTGGATGACTTAAACTGCCTGCTGTTGTTCTTCAGTACCTTGAGTAGCTAATGATGGAATTTCTTCATTTTCACCTGCAGGACTGGTGTGAAAGGAGCCCCTTTGTTCTTCCCTTGACAATACATTCTAAAGACAGAGAAGCAGTTAACATTTTTTCAATAAATTCATGGTTTTCCTACAAAGTCGGAAAATTACAACATACATTGAAGCAATACACGTTTGTTAACTTACCATTGTTTGTTAATAACATATAACAGCTTGCAGGAACCATATGAATAAGAATTTAAAATGATGAATGAGAGAACAGTCATATTTGTTATTTGCTTCAGAAACCCATAAACAGCATCAACAATCTTTTAAACTGAATATTTGCTCTACATTTTTCATCCACATATCATTTCACATCATAAACTCAAGGGGTAAGGGGCAACAGAGACTCCAGGTAGTTAACATGGTAAGATGTGCATTCAGGAAGCAGGCATGAACTCTGGAACTGGGTGTTTCAGTCTCAGCTGTGCATCAACTGGCTGATGCTGCAGGTCTACATTGGCGAGGCAACAACTGTAGCGTCGCCGGGGAATGACAGAGGTTTATGTTTGTTAATCTCACCACTGCAGCCTGACGCCGGCAAGCGCACAGACCAAGTATAAACTGACTTTGCCATCCTCCGATGGCAAGTAGAATACAATTGGTGGTGCGTCTGCTCTGTGGAAAGAACTGAGGGCTTGTTGTCACATGAATCAAAGGATAGGAGAGTGCTACTATATGTACAAGTTTGGAAATGCAGTCTTTCTCCCTGTATATTCTTTCTGCACCATAAAAAATACCTGGAAAGCCAAAACCTAGCAAAGATAGATTTTAATCTAAGCCTGTTGCTTATAAAAAAAAACTATTTCAAACAACACCATCAACAATTTGACCTACACAGGGTTTTCAGTCTGTCCCTAACAACATTCCTGAAGATCTGCTTGGCAGAAATATCTGCGCTGTTAAAAAGCATGCCATACAGTACACTAGAACTTCAGTGGTAGTATGAACGGCACATAATTCACTGACCTTATTGGGGGGATCCTGGCAATGAAATGTGGGGGAAGTCTGAGGCGTCCGCTCAACAGGAAGCACGGATTTTTGAGGCACAAAAAAACCAAGCTCTGGGAAATCTGACAATTTTACCTCAAATGTGTCAGTATCCCTCAGCCCATTTGAGCTTGTAGATCTGGACCCTCTGGTATCTGAGAAAATGACCAAATCCTGAACCTCGATATTTTAATTAATGCCAAATAGAAATGTATGTTTTCTATTTTTTACTACCAATAAATAGCATAATGAATAAAAATGTACAAATGAAATGAATGTACTTGAGTAAAACTGGAGATACATTCGGTGAAACATCACTCTAGGAAAAAAATCTATAAATAGATAAAACTATTTAAATTTCTACCTAAGTTTAAGTTCAACAGTACTTGGCCTTAACTGTAGTTAAGTATCAAAATTAAAGTACTATGATTCATGACAATACTCCATACAAATCCCCTATGTCTGAATCAGTGTATTTTTACCTTTTTTAATTGCTTCAGGTGGTCTTTTGGTTACTGGTTCAGTGCTTGGCCTTGATGCCTAAAAGGTTCAGATAAAATGTGGTATGTTATTTATTAAATGTGTTATATTAGTTATGATATATATCATTTATATGGGTTAGCTTCAAAACCTTTCCACTTAGCATCAGTACTAGACTAAGCACAACTTTTTTAACAAACATTAGGTTCATACTTGCTTCCAGAAGCATTTTGTAAACATACCTCTCTGTACTTTTCATGTGTTGAACATTGTGAAGCAGAAACTTTTTGGTCTCGGGTGGCCCCTCTGGACTTGCGAGAATTGCTATAGCCATATTTGCTGGGCCGACCGCCCTGCTGAGATTCTTGGGTCATGGACTTCTGTTCAGAAATGTGCAATAGGGAGGACTGCTCCCTAGGATCTTTCAGTGGTGATCTACAATGTCATCCATACACAGTAACATTATTTTGTCTTTTGATGTATGTCTTCCATTTGCTAAAAAAATGTTCCATTACCAACACAAACAACTGAACATTATAAGGTGAATATACAAGGCTAAAATTTACAACAACACTCAGTTCATTTTCAACTACTAGCAACACCACCTACCTTTTATAACACTTCTGATGGAAATAAGGATTTGGCAAACCAAACTTAGGAGACCCTGAAGCTTTTTCAGGGGATTTCAGTCCACTGTTCTGTACTTTAGGTACAAATGGTGCAATGTCAGGTGACAATTTGCTTTCCTAGTGATACAAAGAAACACATGTTAACAGGTTGCAAACATTCAAACAGTTTTTTTACAATTATTCCTAACAAAATCAGAGTATGTGAAAAACAGGTGAAATCAGTGTATCTTGCTAACATTCATTTTAGGTTTGAATAGACTTGGGACATGCAGGACCCTTCTCCCACCAACCCAGAAAGAGGCAGCTTTGACATAACTCCTCTGATTCATATGATGACACTTTCTTTTCCCACACTGCACACACACCACCAATTACATACTGCCTATGCAAACACAACATGCAAAATACTGCACATGAAGACTATTGGGAAAGAATTCTGTATCATTTTTGCAGCCCCTATTCCAGTTGTGACCTTTGTCACTTCATTATGACTGTAAGAGAATAAATTAATAAGAAATAAATGTAAAAAATAATGAGTTAGTCTTGCATGACAAAGGATTTTTCCAGGTTCTGGAAAATGTATCGGAAACAAATAGTAATTTTGTTATTCCCTTGCAAATGGCAGTGTGTATATTTCAAAGAATTTGAAAGCTAGTAACCTAAAAAAAAGTACCGGTACTTCTGATCGATTCTTATGATTTGTATGCATTGAAAATTTGTGTTTTACCATGGCCTGCATTAGAGGGTATAAGTAAGTACATAAAGTGCATATATACTTATAATGTGATGCAAAACTCAGCTTAAACTAAAATCATTCAAGGTTCCTAAATCCCAAATCTCCCTAGGATGTGATCAATTTGGTTTGGATTGCATGGCTGAAACAATTTAGAATGGAAGTCAAAGTGGTGAAGGGATTTCTCCCAGGAAATTTAGCATGCTCTCATTGCCCTTCTTAATTGAAAAACAACAGCACTGCCTGCTGCTATGACCTAATATGCATTCTATCACAGAATACAGGAAATGAGTCTATGGGCTCTGCGTCTTATGCACAGCTCCTTACCACATGGTCCATGGGTGTGGCAAAGCCAATTCATTAGTGTAACAGCGAATACCTTGAGCACAAAATTCAGGCACAAAGTCTAAAAAGGATGGACTTATGAGCTTAATTATGCATGGGTGTGGTTTGGGCATAACAAAATAAAACAATCAGTGTCATCTGCCATCATCTTCAAAGCCAGATAAGGTTTGTGCCATGGCTTATTGCTATTTTAACTGTGCTATGCTAGGAGTGGAAGAAACAGGAGATTCCTTGCTGAAGAAAGAGACCTCCTTATGTGCCAGGTGTGAGTGCACAAATAAGAATTTATTAAAATTTTCAAATAAATACAATATCGCTGGACAACTTTTTTAAAAAAAACTTTTTCTTAATAAAATAAGCGCCATTCAAAGAGTGAAAACCTGGACACATTTTGTGGTCCTACCTAATTTTAAATTTTAGATTTTAAATCTCATTGAGGCAAGAAAACTGAGTTTTTTCAACTGGACTAGATATGAGAGAAAATAAGGCCCTTGGAAATCTGGCCTCTTGAGGGTGCTATTCTTTTAAAAAAAAAGATATTAAAAGGCACAAAAATGCCTCTACAATGGTTTAAAGAAACAATCAAAGTCATAATAATTTCTGAGGTGTATAATCCAAGGGTCAATTTTAAAGTATAATCAAGGGAAATTCCAGAATTTTTACTGTGAAAATGTTCTATAGGGCAAACTTCCAAGCCAAAGTTCACAATGTGAGCAAGGTCTGCCAAACAAATTTTTGGCCAGACAAATCCCATGTCCCTCAAACCGTTCATTTCCATCAAGCTTTTACAGATGATGTGGTTTATGGTGAAACAGCATCACAAAAGTAACCCTTATGAAATAAGGCCTCCTCTGTTAAGAAGAAATACAGCCAGATCCATACCTGTGAGAAATCCCCTTACATTTAGCAATGCTAAAACCTCAAAAAGCCACACCAATATTCACTCTTGTCTTGCTTGAAGTGTTGTCGCTACGTGTTTGTGCCAGACTCTTCACTCCCTTTGTTTTCACCACGGGCCAGGCAATTGGTATAGATCACTTGTCCAGTGTTCCATAAAACCATGCCTCTCCATGCAACTATGCCTCTCACTGTAACGGCACCGTGCTCCCCTTGCACCATCAGCTTCCCCCTATTCCTTGTTACCTCTGCAATCTGATGTTTCAAACCAATATTGGGTGTAACGCTGTCACATTATTGTGTACTTTGACACTATACGTGTATGTATGTGCTTATTCATGTCTGACACTGTTACCGGTACTCGCCTGCTAGTTAAAGAAGTTATAACACAGCAAGCTACCTGTGTAGTTAGCTAAAGCTAGTTAAATAAGGCGTGTATGGTGACTGTGTATTTAAGGATGAAGCTAGCAATATAGCTAACATTCAGAGCTTCACATTTAATAATGAACCATAAAATATATACGTTATATATGTATCATTTCATGTTTCCAAATTTTACCTAGGGCATTACTAACTTAGATCAGAATTGCATTTTTGACAGCTGAGGTTATCAATAGCCTTTTTATGGCTGGATGCTAAAATAGAAAATCAGGCTAATAGCTCACCATCTAGCTTGCTATTGTGGGTTTATAAACAGCTGTATTAAAGAAATGACTAGTTGGCCTATCAGTAAATTTGTATTTAATTACTGTGGTTTTTATGTAGCCTGTCTATATTGTTGGTTAACAATGATTACATTTCTATAACTAGGCTATTCAGTAGATCAAGCAATTTACCAAATAACAGTTTGTTTCGAAAGGTAGCTACCCTGACAATCTACCATGGAGCTAAAGTAGCTAAAATTAAGTGTGTGCAAGTGCATAACTGTCCAAAATCATGTGACAAATTTACATCCAATATGGGTTTCCAACGTCCTATTGCCGAAGGAACCGTTAATCGTTACCTCCAGGTAGTGCCTACACAATGCCAAATTGGCTAGACAATTCGTGAGTTGGTTACACTAAGAACTAAAAGGGTTATCTATGTCGCCACAGAATCACTCAAGTTTCAGGTCTGGTGGTTAGCTACTACAATATGGCAACGCTACATTACATTACTGTTATTTAGCTGAGGCTTTTATCCAAAGCGACTTACAGTTGATTGGACTAACCAAGGGCCAATCTCCCCTGGGAGCAATGTGGGGTTAAGGGCCTTGCTCAGGGGCCCAACAGCAATGGTGTTTTTTTTTTTTTTTTTTTTTTTTTGCTGTGGCTGGACTGGGACTTGAACCGCCAACCTCAGGGGTCCCAGTCATGAACCTTAGCCACTAAGCTATAGGCTGCCCCTAAGATAATTAAAATTAACTATATTGTTGAACTATATGGGACTTGAACTGCATCAGAATCTAGAGGTAATTCCAAGGGAAGGTAGTATTTAAGAGTAACTTTCTTATGCAGTGTTAGTCTAATGACATGTTTAAATGGGAGGCAAGTTATGGTAGTCTCAGGATTAGGCCATTGTCAACGACAATGGTAAAATGAAGGAGAAATCCCATTTCCTCCAACCATTCAGATGACCCACTAACCCCTCTCCATTACCTGGATTACTGCATAGCCAGTCTTTTTTCACGTATGCCGCATGGACTCTGTCACTTTTCTCATTTCATACTTTTGAGGACGGGAATGCTTCCTGCGCAAAAGGTTAGCTCCCTGTTAAATTAACTTTCCGACATATTTACAATGACTACAAGCCTATTGGACGATGTGGTGACACGGGCAGGATTTCTATAGGAGTTAGCCGCAAACAAGTAGAAGCTATAATAGTTACTCACAAAGCTAATGTTCATATACTGTAAAGCTTGCTCAATGTTAGCTAGCAATTTCAATACAGACAGCGCGTTAGCTTGCTAGCTGCAGTTAGTTGTACGCTGCCAATGTTGTTCACATTATTGCTTGAAGACATAATGACGTATTTGACTAACATTTAAGTTAGTGATACCTACATTTCAACATTGAACTAGGATATCTAGCTAGCAAGCTAGAATGGCTAATGCATGCCCTGTTCTTAATCAACGTTATCTAGATTTAACTTGCACAAGTAAGACTAACGCTAAAACCAAAGTGAAAGGTAGATTACAGCCTCTCGTTCAAAAGCGGCACTGCTGTCAGAATAAATTCTCTGTTAGTTATGAAGTAACGCTTTGGAATTGTAAAATAATTCGCCATCTACGACAGTTTGCCAAATTTTATTATTAATTAATCTACAGTAAAGACAACTTGGATAGCTCACTGAACCAAGGCTAGCAAACTCGGTATGGCTGGTGCTAGGCAATAAACTTCCAACTGTATATATCGTATCACTTGCAAAGAACCATCGTTAGAATAACAGTCCAATTTACAGCCAGTTGAAAGAATAAAAATGCATATTTGGAGCAGACCCACTAAAAGCAACTGGCTAAATTATTAACTATCACTACCGCTGACGTTACCATGAAATCTATCATAACAAGCAAGGCAGCACCTTAACAAGTGAACCAAAAAAAAAAACATACAACTTAAGGAAACTACCAACTAGTTAGGTGACTGACAGTTCTAGCTATCTGAACAGATGAAACATGTTACGTAACATATTTAATATGTGATAATTATTGTAACATACAATACCGTGTTTTTTGTATGTGCTTCAGGCTTCATGTTTTCGAGTAAGGATTATTCGTGAACGTTAGTCCAAATATCAACACCCGTGTTTCCCAAACCTGTGTGAGCTCGTTCCAAGTTAGCCTTTTAAATTGACTTCCGGTTGACGTGTTTACATAAATTTCATAGTAAAAGTCACGAGAATGCCAATTGCTGTGAATACCAGTTGACCATTGCAGTTTATTCATACAGTACCAAGAACGCAAGAATGGACAATACAACATATTGATAAAAAGCCCTTGTTACACACATTGAAAAAAAAAATGTAAAAAACAAAAATGTGTCGAAGATTCAAGTTAAACTCTATTAATTAAATACAAATAAAGTAAAATAATATATGCATTATACAATATTGTATAATGTTTTTGTGATATGTCTAAAATTGACAATAATAAATGTATATACAATATTTGTGTGAGACAACTTTGTATGTTTAGGGGCTAGCTAACAATGGGGTGTCTTAAAAATATGACACTAAGAAAATAAAGGATTGTGCCCTCAAAACATTTTGGTAATATTGAATCATTTTCATGTAAGCATTCTAAAAATACAAAACAATCTAAATGAGTAATGTCTTTGTAGGTACAGCAACTGTCCATGTTCCACATGGCATCTGTTTCCATAGGGCTCCATGTTAAAGCATTGTGGAACAGGATTTGTGAGTGTTTCAGGATTGTGAGAAAACTAAACACTTTGAAACAACACACTGTGGGTTAAATTCAATCTCATGGAAAGAAATCATCATGATTCAGCCCAAAAAATAACTAATTTTGATAACTAAAAATTACATATTTGGAGGGAGTGTGGATATCAAGGCCCCATCCACTGCCACTATACATTAGCTGATTATGGGGTGTTTCACAATGTAAAAAATATGAGTCAGATAAAACAAAGGACTGTGCCCCCATACAAATGATTGTTACTGTAGCAGCAAAGACTAACTAAATATTGTGACCCAGCACAATTTGGGTTAAATTCAACCTCCTAGAAAAAAATAATTGCAACTTAGCCAAAAATGTAAAAGATTCACATCTTGGGGGTGGTTTTGGTGTTAAGCTCCATTTGCTTCCACTGTACATTAGCTGCCTATGGGGTGTTGATCATCACTGTAGCAGCGAAGGCATAAGTCATACATTTATGTACATTTCTGGTAACTTCAAATGCTAAATATTTAATTTTACCACTACTTCAGGACACGGTCCTTTATTGTCTTTAAGTCACAAACTTCACATTATGAAAAACAAAGACACATTTACATTGTTTTCAAACGATTATTGTTTTTGTCAAATAGACAGAATTTGACATACGTGCTTCGGTTTTTACTCTGAAATTTCTTTAAATGCACCTAATTACAAATCTTGATGGGGCTTGAACATTATTAAGTCTGGTTTGCTGTTTACACTGCTGTAAAGTACCAAAGCATTTGGCCCAGTCTGTTATATGTCAATGAGTGGCCGTTCCCTTCACTTCCGGCTGCGAGAACGCGCAATGAAGACATGTGGGCAAAGTGAAATTGACCCATAGCAAGAGGAGATCTTGGGGACGGCACAAAACTGGAATAGGGAAACATTAAACATTTCAGTTTTAGATGTTTTAGTAAGGGGATATATCGCGATATAGTCTCCAAAATATACATAAGCATGACTGACATAGTCAACAAAAATGCTAATAAACTCTTTTCAGGTGAGTTATCGTTGCTGCTAGTAACGAGCAATCCGTCTAGCGATTTGCGGTGTGTTGCATCATCCTCATCGTAAACTACAAAGAGAAACTGAAGGCCAATATGTAATATGTTAGGTGCAGGGCTCTGAATGCTATTACGTCAGCAGTATGTAAACGGTTGCTATTTGATAAAATCTCTGCGCGTTAAATAGGTAACATTACGCAGTTACCCATTTGTCGCCAGCTGAGCTGTTCAGTTAGCCATCTTATGCAGCTGTCATGGGTATGTATGGGTGAGAAATGAGCGTTAGTAAATTAATGATTCGTGACATGGAATTTTTTAAGCCTGTCGTGTTTTTTAAAATGTCAAACCAAGGATGTAGCCTAGTTGACAATCTGTTGTCAGTGCTTAGCATGCTAGTTTTGTACTGTGCTAACCGATGTGGAATGAATAAGCAGTCGAGTTTGCCGCTAACGAAGCCATGTTAGCTTATTAGCTGCCTGTTCAGGTTAATAGTTCGAATGCTGTCAAAAAGCTGCTGTCTGTATATAGATCTGGTGCTGTCGAAAAGCTGTCTTTTGCAGCGAATTGCTTGCTAGTAAATGTATAATGATTGGCATTGGCTCAGCATAACATAAACATTTCTGCTAATGTTGTAGTAATATTGTTGGCTGCATAACTCGATGAAATGATGGGTGACCTATGCTGCTATATTTATGACAAGTTGCTACTGTATATAGAAATGTGTGTATCTATATGTGTGTATACCTGCATAAACGCGTAAAGCTCACAGTTGGGACCACTTTAAGACCACAGTTGGGCTAGGACTCCTCACGGAAAAAGTCAGTCTTGGTTTTTATTCTGAATGAAGGATCATCTGCAACGATAATACTTAATATTTGAGTTCTTTATATTGGATCTGAATGATCACTTAACACATTTGTGAGGTAGAAAATGCCCTGAAAAAATACATTCACCCACTATTCGTTCATAAAAATTTTAAGGTATAATAAACAAGATGTTAAATTTGTGTTACAACAATATAATAAATTGCTTATTGATGGGAAGCCTCACCCTTGCCTGTGTTTGATTCAGCATTTGAAAGGTGATTACAGTTAAAATAAGTTATTTTAGCTCTAAACGACACTGTCGTTACCCAGTCTGCAGATAAAGCGGAATACATAAAAGAAAGGTGAATATCTCATTGTCCATCATTGCATTTGTAATAAATAGCTCACTGGATGGGTGCATTTTCGGAGACTGAACTGTTCTACAGCTGTCAAGAATAAAATGCAAACATCATAGGATGTATGCTTGTTTTGTGTATTTTTAAGCTACGGTTTACCTGCAGATCTGTTGGCCTAATGTTTAAGGCAGTAAAATAGTATTTAGATAATTAATTCAGCATTAAAACTAGGGGGTGTGACGAAAAACATTTTTTTTTCAAGTGAAATTAACTTAAATCTCAAAACAACCCCTGTAAGTATTTATTATGCAGACCTGATAAGTACTACATTAAATGCTCCTGGGAGCAGAAGTTCAGGTTTTTGATGGGTAATAATTTGGTGACACCTGCATGTCAGTCTGGATGATGCAGTATGAGGACATGACTTCTAATCTTCTTTGTTTCCACTGTTTTAGGGGAGGTGTACGTGTCTGATAAAGAGGGAAATGATCAAGATGCTGATGGGACAAAAGAAAAACCTTTTAAAACGCCGCTAAAGGCATTGATGTTTGTTGGAAAGGAACCATTTCCAACAATATATGTGGACTCCCACATGGAAGGCGAGGTACATTACTCAATAAATACATCTTCCTCAACATGGCTGACATACACATTATTTGAAATTAATTTAATTGAATTTGAATGGAATTTTGGACCAAAGGTAGACATGTGTAAACTGCCTCTGCTGAGGTGAATGTATTTTACCACATCTTAGATTGAACTCTGTAAATTGTGGGGAAAATAGATTATCTTTCGTCGCCACCAGTGTAATTTTAGATAACTCAGTGTTCCTTGGAGCTAATGCTAATTATCTTTTCTTTTGCTAATCACTGTCTATATAATTTAAAAAAAGTTTAAAAAGTTATATCCAATATCTTCCTAACATTAGGTGTATCCATTCTTACCTGCAGTTTGAACGTAGATGCGTTGTTTTGTGAGACTTCAAAGAAGACACACTATTAAATGGCCATAAATAAGCAAAATATCTGCAATAAGGGGTCTGGTTGAATTTAGAAGATAGCCAAATCATTGTCTGATAGAGCAACTCTCCAATCAGAGCTTTGCAGCTGTAATTATGCAAGCCAGGTCCAACAAGCACAGACGAAAATCAGAAGACTGCTATCTGTGTTGCATTGTGTTGAGAATAGTTGGTTAGAAGGAGAACAGAACAAATGTATTGCATTCTTGTGAAAGAGTTCCTTAATTCATTGGGAAGCATTTAACACTGATTTAATAGGAACCTATTCCAGTGTCCAACAAATGCATTTTATTACTTAAGCAAACATTGCTGCCATTTGAAAATATAAATAACATTAATATAGTTGTAACATCAAGATACCCCAAAGTCTGAAATATTCCATGGCCACACTTAAAAAAAATCATAGGCTATGCAATCTAAAATTGTAATTTATATCTTGGCATTTTATGCTGTAGTCATCAAAGTACTTTTCTGTTTAATGTTTTTTCATGATTATGTATACAATAGATGGAGTAAGTTGTAGCTCTTTGCCTATGTCTGTAACATGTTTTAATAATGAATAATAAAAAATGATGGTGCACTATACATTGCACTATACATGGATGACTATACATGGCGAACTATGTTAAGGCCTTACTTCAGTGGTGGTCTGAGGGGACTGGTTGTGGTCAACAACACAATGTTGTCATGTTGACTAGGCAGTTAGGATGTTCCCGGCATTCAGGATGCTGTTATTATTCATAATACAATTAATATAATTATTAATGTGGTTGGAATATCTTTTCTGCTTTTTCAGCGCTGGGCAGTGATCTCAAAGACTCAGATGAAGAATGTGAGGAAGCTGTGGAACAGAGAAAAGACTAAAAATGATGCCAAAAACAAGAAGGAGGTAAGCAGTGGTTTGAAGAGGGATTAGTTACCATGTACAAATATTTTGTATACCCTCTGTATTGTAATCCACAATACAGTTTCACATCTGTAATCCAGCGACTAAGTTGCTTAATTCTGGACCTTATTTACTTTACATAACAGCACTAGAACCTATGTACCCATATACCTTTAACTGTGCCTTCGTCCTACAGGTTGAAGATGCAGAAAGAAGAGAGAAGAACCTAGAAGAAGCTAAGAAGGTCATCATTGAGAATGATCCCAATCTTCCAGAACCCAAAACTGTAAGACAACATTTCAGTCTTCCTTTATAGTGTAGGAAAAGTTCTATTCACCAACTGGGGTGCCAGTTAGATGTAGATGAATTGTTTGTAGTGTGAGGATGAATTGTAACACAATATGTAAATATTAACAGTCTTGGCACTAGACACCAATTTGCAGTAACTGGTCTCATGCATGACTTGGCAAATAAATCAGAATAGCCATACCCATATAATAATACTATTAACATTTGGTCTTAATGTGTGCATTCTCTTAATTGTAGGCTAAAATTTTTCAACTGGAACCATATCGGGAGCAAAGGGTCAAGGTGTTTGGTTGGGTCCATAGGTTGCGCAGACAAGGTAAGTGAACTCATTGTTCTGAATATTAACCACCTTGAAAAGAGCATGCCATGTAATGCCCTGCCTACCGCTTCAAAGTACATGCTTACTATGATTTTGGCACATAGTATTTGTTTGCTACCTGAAAAAGTCTAAATGTATAGCATAACTTTGTCATGTGTGCCATAAATTGGGGCAATATGAATTAATGATACTGAAATTCTAAAATTGCACAAAAACAAGATTTAAAAGGTTTGTTTGGTTAAACTGAGCAATGAGGCCTGATCCAGGTCACACTTAATAGGGGGTTCTCCCTTCTTCTCTGGATCTCACAAACTTAATTTTAAGGGAGTGCTTGAAGTTTTATCCAGGGCTTAATTTTAACTTAAACTTTGGAAACACAAGACATCTTTTCCATTTTTAATATTTGTTTGATCAGCTCTTAATGAACATCACAGGGAGTGAGAACTAAAGAGCATGTAGTGAAGTGTCAGACACATTTATTTAGAATTGAGTTCATATACTTAAATTATCTGAATAAGAGCAATCATTAACAGGATCATTTTTGAAGGACTTTCTATGGGATTACAGAAGGACTACATATGAGCTACAATATTGATCTGTCACATAGACATGTATTACTGATTCCATATTGACTAATTTTCTTCATAGGAAAGAATCTGATGTTCATTGTGCTGAGAGATGGAACTGGTTTCCTTCAGTGTGTCCTGTCTGACCAGTTGGTATGTTATTTTTGTACAATACTACCTTCCTAAAAGTCAGGGCTAAGATTCAAAACCTAGTTGTAGATGTCTGGTACAAGGTTGTGATCAGACTGCTTCATAAAAATATATAGGACCTACACCAATTTTTGAGTAAATGGAAAAAAACATTTGTTGGAAAACATTTGAACTTTAGTCTGTTACTGTGTAACGTTATAAACCCTGGATGTTTGCCTCGTACTGATCAGCTATTACTTTTATAATGTTCTAGTGTCAATGCTATGATGCCCTGGTTCTGTCTACTGAAAGCACTGTTGGGCTGTATGGAACTTTGATGCCTGTACCAGAAGGCAAACAGGTAATATTCTGTATGACAAAACATGTACAGTTTTGGAATGTTTAAATTTATTCTTTTTTTGGTGGTGTCAGTTTAAGTTGACATGGTGCAAATTGTCATAGACCTAGATGGTTCACAAATTTCCTCTTAATATTAAAATGAGATAGAGGAGATTATGTATGCTGTCATGTAATTTGGTGCATACAGGTTTATGCATGTCATATTTCCCAGAATAAATAATGGGTATATTGTTAATATAGCATTGCATACAGGACATTTGTTAAGGAGTCATGTATCTCCCAAGTATTCCTAGTTTATGGGCATTGAAAAAAAACTGTAGTATGAATGTGGTATGAAAAGCATGAACTCTTGAACATTAACAATTGTCAGTTAATTTTCATGTGTGTAATATGAATAAACTGTAGCGAAATGTAAAATGATGTCAGGTTTGGTGGCGACAAGTAGGGATCAATGACTTTGGGTCATCACCGAAAAAACTTGTTCACCCCTGGGTTAGAACACACTAAAATACATTAAAGACTGAGCTGAATGAGAAAATTTAACACTAAAATTAAGGTGCGCACAGTTGAACAAAGATGTTGAGTGCTCTCCTTGCTTTGAAGGGAAGGGACCTCACCTCAGTCATCTTCCTTAAAGAGGATATGAGGTGTCAAATAGATGATTCTGGGGAAGTGAGATAACACATATCCTGAGTATCTGTCTACTGTTTGGGTGAAGATAAAATAGTCCAAAACCATTCTAAGGTAGAGTGAGTTAAATAACATGTCCTAACCTGTAATTTCCATGACACAATTTTCATGTCACCTATGTGTCATAAAATTGATTGATTGGTCATGGGTGGATATGGAGTAATTGACAGAAAGCTGGTCTCTCTCAGGCTCCAGGAGGCCATGAGCTGCACTGTGATTTTTGGGAGCTGGTGGGTCTGGCGCCAGCAGGGGGTGCCGACAACCTTCTAAATGAGG
Organism: Albula goreensis; assembly: GCA_022829145.1. Taxonomy (NCBI): domain Eukaryota; kingdom Metazoa; phylum Chordata; class Actinopteri; order Albuliformes; family Albulidae; genus Albula; species Albula goreensis. The sequence continues at coordinate 20,220,714 of CM040744.1, forward strand.
AGTCTGATGTGGACGTGCAGCTGAACAACCGACACATGATGATCCGTGGGGAGAATGTGTCCAAGATCCTTCGGGTGCGTTCCACTGTCACCCAGTGCTTCAGGGACCATTTCTTCAGCCATGGATATTATGAAGTGAGTAAAATAGTGCATTATTTCCCAACACAAATATTGAATCTGTAAGGCATTATCGCTGTGCAACATGAACTTTGTTCTTGCACCTCAGATTACACCACCTACACTGGTACAAACTCAGGTGGAAGGGGGCTCCACCCTTTTCAACCTGAACTACTTTGGGGAGGAAGCTTATTTGACCCAGTCGTCCCAGCTATACCTAGAGACCTGCATCCCGGCACTCGGGGACACCTTCTGCATCGCCCAATCCTACCGTGCGGAGCAATCACGCACTCGCAGGCACCTGTCTGAGTGAGTACCACTTGAGGACGTGGGATATGAGAACAATGAGATGCATGCCATTAGTTAATATATGATTTTGGATATAATAATGACTGTAAATGTATTGACCAATTTCCTCAGGTATACTCACATTGAGGCAGAGTGCCCCTTCATGACGTTTGAGGATCTGCTGAATCGCCTGGAAGATCTGGTGTGTGATGTGGTCGAGAGGGTGCTGAAGTCCCCAGTGGCCCCCCTGCTCTATGACATTAACCCTGTATGTCTTCCCTGTCACTTTCCTTCACCTTTCAACAGGACCAACTTCTTCCAAGTGGGATCCTATCAAGAAATAAAGAAAACAATTAGGATACATTTACAACTTGGGAAAGCAAAAAGAGACAAATTATAGAGTCGATATAGAACAGTGTGCAAAGTTCTTCTTTTTACATTATAATGAGTTCTTGATGAAGATACAAGTATGTTTAAATGTGGAATTGCTATCTGGATCTTTGGTGGAATTATTGCTATGCTGGTCTTTTTCTGTAAACGCAGGATTTTAAGCCCCCCAAGAGGCCCTTTAAAAGAATGAACTACACAGAGGCAATCGAGTGGCTGAAAGAACACGACATCAAGAAGGATGATGGCACCTTTTATGAGTTTGGAGAGGTATGATCTCTTTAATTCTAAATTTTCTGTTAAAAATACAGCACATTGAAAATTGGAAAACACTGGAAAATTCTGGATTTGCCATGTTAGCCAACTGATAATAATCAATTTGAGTATTTTTCTCAAATGAGGAATTAGCAGGAGCTGAAAATGACTGCAGTACAGGCCTAGCAGAACATCACCTGAGACTATACTCAGTACCTAGTGTCGTCTATGGCTTGCAAACTTCAAGCATTTGTTACATGCAAATGATATGCAGCAACGTACTAAAAATGGTTTATTTTACAATGAATATGTCTCAAACAGGATGATGCCCTGAAACAGCTACCCAATGCTGAAACATTGCTATTAATTTGTGTAATCAGTATGTATAAAAATACATTACTGTGCAAAAATCACGCTTTAAATTCCAAATAAAATGGAATTCAGAACTAAGGGCCTGGTTTACTGAAGTATTTAGTACAGGCAAAATTCTTTTACTGGTGCAAATAGACTAAGAGAGGATGTGACTGGTTGTAGTGGGTCATTTGCTTCAATCACAAAACATGTTACTTAAATTGCATGTGCAAAAATCATGATGTGCTGAAGGCTTTGATGAATCTGCCCAAAATATAATATCAAAATTTTAAGTATTTATTGTATTAAATTATTTATTGTGTGTGATGTATACATGACTACTAATGCAGCACAACATTTGCTTAAAGTCAACTAAACAATGATAAGCAATAATAAATATAAACACAGTTCATTATATGCTATATATATATATATATATATATATATATATATATATATATATATATATATATATAAAAGCTAAGAATCTGCACTTTAAATTTGTGAATTTTTCAGTTTCGAAGCGCTGGACTTAAATATGAAAACAAAAATTTTTGTCCTAAACATAATGGTGGGCACAATAAGTAATATAAAAAGTCTCATCAAAGTGAACTGTAGCAGAAATATTAAGGTCATTGTTCTGATCTTGAAGGAAAATTGGCACTGAAAATCTTTGTACATCTTTGTCATCATAAAAAGCCTAGTATCTCCAAAATGTAGTCCTCTCGGAAACAAGACTCTGTTTTATGTGTCAAGCTTTCTATTGATCCAATAAATAGGTTACAAAGGTTGATATGAGGATATGTATTTTGCAGGACATCCCAGAAGCACCAGAGAGGCTGATGACCGACACCATTAATGAGACCATCCTACTGTGCCGCTTTCCTGCAGAAATAAAGTCTTTCTACATGCAGCGCTGCCAGGAGGACCGCCGCCTAACTGAATCGGTCAGCCCCCAAAATAAAGATTGTTTATTTAATCTAATTGTGATTATTATCCTATCGGACGTATTCTTAACTTTTTTAAGCAACTCTGACTCCTCATATAATTAAAATAATGAAGACAATGTGTAATATATAAAGAAATGGTACTGGCATGAAGGGCGTATTTGGTTAGTCAAGGTCAAAACAGACCAAAGTCAATTTTGAATGTTAAGTAGCGTTCAATGTTTGATGAAAATATGCAAAGAAGATATCCTAGCCATCCAAAAATGAAAGCAGCAGGAAGTGGGGCAAATATGTTTGTAGCAGTACATGTTTACCAAACAAGAGCTTCACATGTGCAACTCTTGCTGTTCTGTATGTTGCACATTACTGTACAATGTTTTGCACTTCTTGTTAATCAGATAGACACAGTCACAGCCCAAATAACCAGCCCTGGGCCCCATTCCTTTATGTATGCTGCAAGCCATCTTGCCAGCATTGTTTCTTTCATCTCATCCATGATCAATGCATCACTTCCCATGGGTTGTTTACTCATAGCCTTTAAAAATAAATCCACCACTGAAGAAATAAACCTTGGGCACTCCTGTTTTTTCAGGATTACCGACTGGTCTCCCTGTGAGAAAGGTGGTCAGATACAGCATGACCAGGGTCCAGACCAGCATCCAGGGTTTTAAACATTTTAGATTTTGTATCTAAAACCTTGAATTGTGCTGTATCTAACCAGCTTTTTCACTTTCTCTCTGAGAGCAAACTTCTTGACTCTTTCCAGTCTAGTTTCAGGGTTGCCAACTTCACTCAGACTGCCCTCCTCTTCATCACTGATGTACCTCAGTCCATGATAGCATTCTCTCTCTCTTCAGTTCTTGTCCTACTGGATCTTTTTGCTGCTTTCAACACTGTCAGGCATTCTCTGTTGGACACTCCTCCCCTCCACTTTGGCCTCACTTGGGAACTTCAGGGCAGCCTCTCAGTGGATTACATCCTACATCTGTTTTGTGTCTTAGAATGTCATAGGGTGGTGGGCTGTTTTTTGGCCTAAACCAACACACGGGTGTCACCCTAGATTTTGTATCTGATCCCCTCCTGTTTTCACATGCAAACTCGTAGGTTGGTCATCTCTTACTCTGACTCCTCCTATCACTTCTATGCAGGTGACACCCAGCTTCTTCTTTCTTTTCCACTGTCTGACGCTAGGGTTCCTCATCGCATCTCATCTAGCCTTAAGCACATCTCGGGCCGGTTGGTGAGCAATTGCCTAATGCCCAAGACTTATCTCAATTTTGAGGTCACTGAAGCATCCATTCAGATCTATTCCACCATTAAAAGCCAAGGGGTCAACAAATATAGCAAGCTTTCTTTCTCTAATTATTTAGTGGTGTTGACTATGTATGTAGCATCCAAAGAATCTGCCCCCTTCTTCATCATAGATGGTGCACCCTTGTTCTGTCACATCTGGATTCAAAACATTGCTGCACAACTTGTTTTCAAGTTATGAGCCTGGCACTAATGAACCTGCCCAATTAGCTGTTCAGTCTACACAGCTAAGCTCTTTTTCCCATGTTGTTTCCTAATGTGTTTCCTAAACCTTGTGTTCAAGTGTTTATTTGCCTCAACCTAGTTGACAGAAATGCACCTAATACACATTATTTTTGGTGTGACATTTCTGACACTGGCTGAAATTTCTCTTGACATTTGGAAGGAATCATATGATCGTGAAATTTAATAACTGCAGAATCATAGCAGTCAGCTCAATTAATCATGTCAGGTGGTCATGTTGTAGAAATGAATAAGCTTTTAACACTATTTCTCACTGAAAGATTATTATGAATCTGAATTTAGTACAATTTCTGTTTAAATTTTCAATAAACATTGCATGGCTACCATTTCTAAAGAGTTAGACCATTTTGTATTCTGAGATTTTTTTATTTTCTCAAGCATATCTTGAAATAAGAGCTTGATTTTTCAAGTGACTGTGGTCATTTTGCAAAACCTCATGAAAAGAAAACCATTCTTCTCTAAATGCTATTGATCTGGTTCTTCATATCAATATGTTCATACTTGTGGCCAGGTGGATGTGCTGATGCCCAATGTTGGAGAGATTGTAGGAGGATCAATGCGTACATGGGATGCCCAAGAACTGCTGGAAGGATACAAGAGAGAAGGAATTGATCCTACCCCATACTACTGGTACACTGATCAGGTATGCAGTTAAGGTGATGCATGATTTGTGTGGATCCCCTTAATGATTATATATATATCAAATGCTTTTCTTGCAAAGAGCTCTGTCTGTTATGGAACTGGCACTAAATCGATTGTTCTTAGCTGGTGGTATGCCTCCCTTGAAAAGAAGCAGATGAATTTGAAAATGTAGCGTATGTTGTGGCTGAAGAAAAGCAATGCATACTTCAAAATTCCTTTTAGGAATGCTTTTAAAGTAAAAATGTGTAAAATAATAATAATAATAATCTGGCAGTCAGCGAACAATTTTCAAATTCTTCTTTACTAACCACACACTGAAATAACTGAATTGAGAAGAGTGGACAAAATGCCAATTTAGGCATGCTGCTGTGTTTGCCTATTGGCTCTGTGTCCATCTGCTATAGCACGGTGCTGCTGTAGCACATCAGGGATGAAAGTTCATGAGCACATTCCTTACTTATTTGTGTAAATGATAGGAAAACATAAAGATATAGTTTGTCCCTTGAAAATTAACCAGACATGGCTAACCCTTGCTAGAAAGTCTAATAACTGCCAAATCCCACATTCTTTTTAGTTGTGTTATAAAAAGTAAAAATTCTCCAACTGCCTTATTTTTAATTACTTATAATTAAGTAATAATTAAGCAAACATTTTCATCCATAAAATGTATTATTTCAGTGTTTCCCCTACATTAATTCAATAGTGGCACCACTGCAATAACTTTGGATTAGTGCAAGCAATTTCCTCTGAAATGTAACACATGGAACAAAGCAAAGAAGGCATGATTGTAAAAAAATGAACAAAAAAAGGATGACATTCACCATTCAATTGCTTCACAGAGAAATAAAGCAGAAGTAAGGAGCTTGGTCATGTTTCAAAGCAGTGGAGCATACAAACAAGCCTGCATGTGCACTCCAATCGTGTACTCCTTGCTAGATGTACAAGTAAAGTTAAAGTTACCTTGGCACTGAGAAGTAAAATTCCCTTCTTAAATTCTTTCATTTACCTAATCGCTTAGTCATAACAGTAGAAACAGAGCACATAAGCAACTGATGTGAGTTTGGCACAGCCAATATTTCTAAATAATCCTAGTGAATTGTTGTACTGTATCAAGAGCATCAAGCCATAACTACCCAATGTGCAAATACTTATCCTGTACTAAACCACATTTTCTCATTTCATCCACATGGTCACTGATATCATCAAATGTACATTGTCCAAGCATGTACCAGCAACAAGGTAGCTAGATCCTAGCTAGATCCAAATGTTGTGGAGTCATTTTTGACTCCTATGTGTTGCAACATCATGATACTATTTCAAGGACGACTAAAGCAAAAAACAAGCTTGAGGGTATTTTGAAGTACAGCTGAAACTGCACGAGTCCCTCAGTCTCATTCTGCGGAGAAATATTGTGAGGAGAAACAGCACAGCAGATAGTTGGGTAAGTAATACCATGTTTCTTGTATATAGCTAAATGTATAATGCACATTTTTATTTTCTTTTCAGTGTAACTGATCACATGCACTTCAATTTTTCAGACATGCTGTTCACAAAGGTCACCTGTGAGTTGACTTCTTCCTAAGGTAAAATTACTTGTTCCTGAGGTAAAAGTTGTTGTTCGCAAATACGCTATTATCTCATCTACAGATTGTAATGTATAGTCCATAGTTTTAAGTATGAGGGCCAGAGCAATTTGTTTGACTAGTGAAGTTGAACAGCCAAATGAGTTGAATTCAACTTGACAAGCTAAGACTGGGTGCTGACCAGAGGAGGCTGGTCCACAGAGGAAAGGGAGGGTGCTCCTCCCTAATATTGGAAGACCTTTCTGTCATTAAATGAAACCACTTAATAAAAAAAAAACCTCTTGGGTACAATAATCCCTTATTTAAACTCTGAAAATTCAAAATGCCTCAATAGCAACCCCCAAGTTCTTAAAGTGAGGAACAACACTGTCAGTGCTACTGGAAAGGAAAAAGAGGAAAAAAAACAGCAACATTTATTAAAACTTTGCATTGTTTACTGTTATTTACTTTTCCAGATTTTTATACATTTTCTTTAACTTATCCATCCTATATAAATCATAGAGCTGAGACACCTATATATGTAGGATATACAGAAAATGTAATACGCATCAATAAAAATGTAAGTCTCAAGCTAACTAATATAGAAGGAAGTAAAATTTATTTTCATTGCTTATTTACATAAATAACATAATTCTATGATGAAATATTTACATTGAAATATCACACAACTCGTACTTTTACAAAACCAATAACAATTGATAAAGAGAAATCAAATTTAGCCTAATTATAATTAATTGCTCTGTGTAGTTCTCATAGATGATAACCTCATACATTTAAAGATGTAATACTAATGCAAAAATGACCCTATTCTGGGGAAATAATCCAGTGTGCTTCAAAAACTCATGAAACAAATTATTCCTTTTTTCATTTTTTAATGTTGCTGTTTTGTATTTGTTTTGACGCTCTACTGTGTAGACCTCCTCCTCAGCTGTCCTCCCCAATTTTTTGAGCCGCCACTGGTACTGACTGATGTATGTGACGTTTGAAAGCGATAGCTTAACGCCATGAAGTGACATTTAACATCTTTCCTATTACTGTCACTGTCAAATAGTTACTTTCAAAAGTAACTACGTACAGGGGGTCCTCGACTTACGAACGAGTTCCGTTCCTACGACTTGTCGTAAGTCGATTTTCGTTGTAAGTTGGAATTTATACCTAATTTATATCTAAGTTAACACCTTAAGTCACTCACACTGTACACAGAACACATGAAGGACATATAAAATACACTAATTAAATGAAACCGTAATAAAAAAAGAGAACAATTTCTTATCTTTTTTTCTGTGGTCGTATTTACAAACCAAACCGCTTAGGTCAAAACCAGGTTTTTTAATTAATTTATGGGAGTGCGTCGTAACCACGGAACGACGTAACTCGAGACCGTCGTAACCCGAGGACCCCCTGTACTTAGTTCCACCCATCAAAATTCACTCCTCATTTACATAAAGTTAAAAATATTTCTGCTTTGTTCACTTGATTCGCTTCCCTCTCAGTTCCACAATGCCCCACGCAAACAGTTTGCCCAAGTTCCATTGAAAATGAATGGGAAAATCTTGCTTTGCTTGACTGCAGTAGACACATACTGTAACAGAGCAACAGAACAAAAACACAACAGCTGTTTTGCTTAAGTGGATTTTCATATTGTGTTAACGCACTAGTAATTGACTAGTGCTTAAAAATAATAGTCATTAATTAATAAACATGAATGAAGACAAATCAGTAGACTTAGCTTGACTCTGCAATTTAAATCCTACTCTGTTATGTCATAATCATAGCACTCAAAAAAATACAGCTATTTTTTGAGGGGGAGGCCAGTAGGGACAAACCATGGAGCAGCTCTGGGTCAGCTTCAGGAGCCAGTTAGTGATTTGGAATGACAATACAATTTTGTATTTATAGGAAGAACAAATGATTTGTTTTTTTCTAGATTTTCTGAGAAGTTTTGTTTTTTGCTGTTTTTTTGTTTTTTTGCTGTTGATATTTTAGGTAATGGAGCCATATCTTGATGGCCTCCTGGGCATAGTGGGAGATTTGGCTGTCAATGTGGCCAACATGAAATTCCAAGCAAAAACTTCTTCCCAACAAAAACAGGTGCTGCAAGAATGGTCATCATTCAAGCAGCATGTCCTGATTGGGGCATTCAAGGTAAAACATGAAAATGAATTGAGTGACCTTTCATTCATAAAGAATGCAAGAAGAGCAGGCACAAAATCACCAAGACATCACAAATTGATGAGTGGGGTCAGCTTCTATCCTTCCCTGAGCAAGTTGGCTGACATTGGCTTCCAATGTGAACTGCGAGTAGGATTTTTCCACTATGAATAGGGTCATTTGTACTCACATTCAATCTTTTGGCTTCCCTCAAATCTTACCTTGATGTGTCCCACCCAACTTATTGTCAAGTGATTGTTTCTGTATTTGTAGGTTGAAACTGACCTGAGGAACAGGCTGCAGGGAGACGATCTGGCAGCTTTTATGCACCTGACTATCAATGGGCCCCCAACCTGTGAAGTTCCATACCAGCAAGCCATGGAGTTTTTTTTTTCCAGAAGCCTAGGAAAATTAGATTCTCAAAGGCAGAATGTAGTTTATGCCACTGAATATGTTACTTCTGTAAAATAAAAAATAAAAACAAGTTGCACATTTTGTGTTGTGGCATTTCATTAATCTTGATATTTAATCTGAAAGCAACTACAGATATGCAACCACCTGAATATGAATGAATCTAGAATCATGAATCTTGAATGATTCTAAGGTTTTAAGTTTAGCTCCACTGCTGAAAAATCTGAGGAGAAACACTGTAGTTAAAAGTTATATGTAGCAAGGTGCAAGTTTTTTTTTGGATATAGGTGTTCAGGTGAATTAAGTAGGTATTTGGTGAGTGTCTTTGTTACAGCAATCTAGATGAGTAGTTTTGCTGGCCAAGGGTGCAGTATTGCTTAGTGTGAATCATTTCTCTACTGTAGGGCCTGGCTGACAACATGTGATCCCCAGGGACTCTAATTGTACTGTGTAATTTGCCTTCTAACAAGAAAATGCATGAACAGGAAATGATTGCTTAAATTTAGGTGAACATAGGAGTGCAATCGTTGTTCTAATAATAACTTCCAGTTTCTTTCACATATATAACATCCCAGCCAAGAGCTTAAACACAGTAGTGCAATCTTTTGAAAAAAGCATACATGTACAAACAAGCAGAAAGCCAATGCATTGTACATTAAAAGCTGTTGTTAATCTGGTTTCCATGGCACATGACCAAACCACTTATAAAATGCAGAGTATTCTGAAAGTACAAATACAATCATGCTCTTGGTATCCCAACCCAATCAATAATCTATACCATTGTATTACATCGGCAATGAGACGTTATTTAGAGTTTTCTAATAAGGATGAAGGTAGTGATCAGCAAATATATTTTCTCTTTCTCTCTCAGCGGAAATATGGGACATGTCCACATGGAGGATATGGTCTCGGACTGGAGAGGTTCCTGACCTGGCTCTTGAACAGGCACCACATCCGGGATGTGTGCCTGTACCCCCGGTTTATCCAGCGCTGCCGCCCGTGAGCCCTGAGTCTTCACCCATCTTAATTAAAACCTACTGCAATTAGGTCAGCGAACCCAAGTACTATATTGCAAAAACCAAAAAACCAATGCAAAGATAGTCATTCTAGTAAAGATTGTATGTTCAAATTGATGTCTTTGTTCCATCCAATGTCCATATACCAATAAATCCAAGGATCTTACCCAAATTATAGTGTTTGAAAGTCATTTCAGGGCTAATGGGGAGAGTTACCTCTTAGCCTAGTTGTCACATAATTGCACATGGAGAAAAAACTTGTATGTGCCAGTTAACTGAACTGCAGTGTCTTCATTTGATGTCTATACAACTACTGTGGCATTGCAATTTCCACACAGAATGCAACAGATAAAAAGAATATAGTTTGACATGGAATTGCAGGCAAAGAAGAAAATCCTAGAACATACACAAAGTGCATCCACTGTAAGGGGAGGTCAGACTTTCACTCAAAATGAGAAAATATGAGAATGTGCAGAGGTCATGATTATGCATTTAGTGAAACAGGACTAATACGAAAGTGAATGTGAGTTGACTATGTGTAGAGGGATTCAGTTCATTATGAATGTATTTGGAAACAGATATTAGTTATTTAATTACGATAAGATATCTTTTTGCTTCCAACCTGTTTATTTTATTTGATGTTTGTATGATGGCTTGTACTTTGTTATTGGTCTGCAGTGGCTAATTTGTAATCTGGAATATTCTGGGAAGTTTTGTGTGGTTCAAGCAACTCTTGTAACAAGAAAACTAATAATGATTATCTGTAAACCCCAAAATAAGACAGGTAAAAAATAAAAAAGAAATAAATTACATATTACAAATACACAAAATAGTATTTTTAATTTGCAAGAATACTTTTCAAAAACACCGTTTACAGCAAGTTGTAATAAATTAGTATCTATAACCCACTATTCACAAAGCCACATCCTCTTTTTTCTCAACACCTTTTTGTGCATTTTCATGTAAACCTTTTTAAATATACTGTTGCTTTTTTTGTTTATGACAAACAAATTCATACATTGAATGTTTATCCAATCACACTTGTAACATACATTTGTGCTTCTGAATGAAATAGTTTAAATGGTTTTAAATGGACTTCACACAAAAAACACATTTGACACCATGCATACTTCATTAAATCTCCACTTTCACAACTTTGGCAACACTACCACATGGCTGGTGTACAGGAATACTTTTCTTTTACATTGTAGCATTTTGTAAAAAAGCATTTTATACTGAACATACATAAATGCAATGTTATTGGGTTATTTCTCTTAGGTCAAATATCAATCTCTACCACTTTATAAATAGATGGGCATCATCGGACCAACTATTTTGTTTTGTGCTTAATGTCACTTGGAATATGGCTAGTTAAAACAGGTATTAACTACTGAAACTTCAGAACATGCATAGCTCTGTAAAAATACAAATATCAGCTGCCAGGATAATGTGCTTTCCATTTAACACAGGTTTAAAATATAAACAAAAGCATATACAGTTAACTTAAAAACAGGCACTTGGTAAAAGCCAGTTACAGGATATTACCATACCACAAATGGCAATTCTTTCAAAGCCCTAGAGAAAATGAAAGCTACAACAAAAAGAGAAATGACCAACAGCACCCAGACACACTGCCTCTCTGTTACTGTGCACAGACATAATCTAGGAGAAAGAGAGGCTTTTGCTGCTATGGCAGATAAAGTGTGAGGGGAAGGGCCCCTCTTCATCACTGCCTGGAGAGCTGCTTAGGCTGTCCTCTCCACAGCTCATGTCTTCACAGGAGTCTTCACTGGACAAAAGAGAAAGAGACACCTACTATCACACTGCTTATTGGGGACATTACCAAAGCCTATTTACTGGTGCATTATGCCCTGATAAATGATAATGATAAATAAAGACTATTTGCAGTTTATCATAAATTGCAAATGTGGACATGTGAACACTTGGACCTGTGCTCCAGTATGCTGCCTGAACTACTCTAGGATTTTGTGTGTTTGTGAGTTCTTTTGTAGGTCTGAATGATGATGTGGCAAACTCCAAATATACACATGAAACAGATGGGATATGACTATACTATGGAGGAAGATGAAAGTGGTGACAAGCTGAAATCTCATCCCAACAAAATCAACAGGAACAGCACGTTACTTAAAAGGTGTGTCAACTTGCTGAGGAATTCTGCAACTACTCCATTTTTTTTTTGCCTGGCTTTAAAATTGTATCAATAATTACATCATTATTATTTTATGAAGTTCCCATAATGAAACATCCATTTGAAGACTTCCAGGTACCACCTAAATTTACTGACATGCAAGTGTCTCATGTTCTTTGAACATTCATGATCCTTTCATATAGATCTTAATCCGATTACCTTTCACTTTCATCCCAGATCCCCTCAGGAATTGTTGGCAGTTCAGGAATGCTACAGTAATGGCTGTGCAAATTTTGTGCAGTTCTCCTCGAGAGTATCCAGACTAGTTTCTTGTTGTTGGGTTTGCTACATTCAGGTGATAAGTAGTCTGTCATGCATTTGGCCACCATCTCCCTCCAGTGGAGCACCTCACTGTCGACAATCTAAAAAGGTAAACAAATCCAGCCAGGTGACAGAAAGTTACGAAAAGAACAAGGATAATGCAAAAAGCATTAAGGAAATTTCTAAATGTAAATGCAAGTAGTTCAGACATCGAATAAAAAAAATCCTATCTTCATTTCTATACAAAGGATGTTTCAATGGAGAAAATATTGCAATTGGTGCAAAACATACTTTTTTGCACCAATTACAAGGAAAAAGAAGATTAATTAAAGTTAGGTAAATTGCTTCTTTTTTTAATTCGAAAATACCTTTAGGTGCCTCTGGATGTGCTCAGCAATTTTGAACATGTCGACTGACTGGAGCGATTCAATCTCCTGGGTGAGGAGAGACAGAGCTAACACCGACGGCTAAAACGGAGAAAGAAAGCAAAAAAATTAGACTTCACTCTCTATTCATAAGCATGCTTTGTATGTCATTTTACAAAAAAAAAAAAAAAAAAAGTTCTTACTTTTGCTTTGGAGAAAACCAGTCTGCAAAGACAGGCTTTAAGCTGGGATTCCAGTTTATCAAGGTTCAGAACCACTTTCCTTCAGAAAATAAAGAGAAATAAAAACGATAAGGATCATTTCATAAAAGCAAGCACAAATTTAAAAAAATACACTGATATAACAAGATTCGGCAAAGGTAGTATTTACACATAAATACACCTTATGTACACAGGGAAATAAATTAACTTTTTGGTCCACTAGTCATAGTGTCTGGTAGTTTCCCAAATTTCACTAGCCACTAAATTTTTTTTTTTTTTTTTTTTTAAACCAGCACAAGGTTTGCGCCTTGGCTTATTGCTATTGTAACAGCACCATACCTTAAGTGGAAGCCAATTGGAGCCAGCAATACAAGCTTCAAATGAACCATCCAGTTGCTGCCAATAACACCAGGTTATTGGCAGCAACTGGATGGCAAAATATGGTAAATAACAACACTGGACAACAAAAAGTATAAGAAGTACACTTACCTTTCTGAGGTATTTGAAAGTGCAAAAGCATGATATAAGTGCAAAAATGTTAAGGCAGTAACTGCGTTGAACTGGAAGTTCAGCTTTTCTGAGATTATCTTCTCCATTCGGCTGAGGTCTGACACAGTGAATCTGCACTGGCTTATGCGAATAAGTTCGTGAGTGGGAGACACATTGCCCTCCCCCTCAACCACTTTAGCTGCAATATGGAGACAGCTGACTCCAATGCAGGGCAAGTGTTTGGGTTGGACCTGGAAAGACATTAAGAGTATCGCATAATAAATACTTACTGCCCATATACCATTATTTCTTCCTTCTTAGACAAAAAAAGCACAAATTATGCTTATAATTTTTAGAAAGGTTCACTGATATTATGTTTAACATTTACATCTGTTGTGCAACATCTCCAAATTAAGTAAATATATTTGCAATGATAGAGGTTTACTGGTACACTTGCTGAAATCGGATAATGATAGCACTTAAAATAGATTCTCACCTTCATCATTGCCAAGAATCTGTCTAGAAGGTTCACAGCTTGGACAAAGGTTTGGGTACTGTATCCAAAGAAACTAGTGAGAATCCAGAGATCTTCAACTTTGGAATCTCTGCATTTTGCTGAGATTCTGTATTTACTCTGAAAACAAACCACAATAAATGCATATTTAGGAAATTTAAATTTTCAATGAATTAACTTTAAATGGTTAATTTAAGAAAATGTTCTTTAATGTTAAAATAATTGGTAACTTATACAGGATAAACTTTTAAATAATAAAGACACAACTGGTATATACTGTACTCACAGACGCAGCTTGGTATGCAGTGAATCGGTTAATCAACAATCAACTTTTGCAATAGTAATACAATGGATATGAAAGTTATGTGGTTCAAAGTAAAATATCTTAATGACAGCAACTTACCTCCAGAGATGACGCAATCAGATTCAACCCTGTTTCCTTCGGTAGATAGTACACTTCTTGCTCAAGATTTGCTTTCAATTCCTTAATGAGTCTCAAGTCTTCTTTGTTGTTCTCTGCACGTAGGAAAGCCTTCATCTTCTCCTGCATAGACATGACCAAACATTTACAATTACAACTTGTTTTGTCAACATTACACCATGTCTCTGAACTGAGTTGACTCATGTACATACTGTTACATCTACCCATCATCATATGCATCTACAATCTGGATAGCTAGCCCTCAAATTCTGAATAATTCTGTGGCCATATCAGTATAGCTGGCAAAATATATGAGCTAAATTAGGTGTATTTACTTACATATGTTGACAACATAGCAACATTTGTGAATGTATTTAAACTGTTTCATTTGTTTATGCATTTAGACATTGTTTTTCAATGTTTAAACTGAAATAAAAAAAATTAGGCTATTAGGCTACTCCAGTTAAATAGAAATACATGTGTGCTACCTGTCTCATTATTCCGACAAATCCATATGAAGGCACAACTTGGGACAGTTTGAGTTAAGTCACTTTTTGTAGGAGTTGCTTTTCTTTACGTGCTGCTGTGGCTTTAGCATTTTTATTTTTTTTTTTTGAAGTGACTGTCCAGACACCTCGCAGCTTCTATGGTGCGACAGACCGGGTCCTCTTTTAGGGCTGCGTTAATGCATAATTGCAATGCGTGCCCCGCGCAACGAACCCCTTGTAACTTACCCGTTTCAAGTGGTTTGCAATGTTCAGTGTTGTGGAATGATAAGCGAATTCTTGCATACAGAGTTTGCATTTAATTTGTTAGGGTTGTCATTCAGAAGTTCGAAATGCCGCCATACTTCTGAGACATGGTTATAGCTAGCCTAGTTTACCAACCACTCCACCTCAGGTTTCAGCTTCTCTCATCAGTTAACCACCATCGCATGTTGTCAGGTTATTTTTATTTTTTAGCAAGCGCGCCAGCTAGCCCTGCGAGAATATAACAAAATATTTATGATTCCCCTTATTTACAATTCCTTACTGAAATGTTATCCCTGTGTATTTTTGCAAGCTTCTATATGTTTTAACCCGTTATTGTACTGCACAATGACTGACAAAAAAAAAGACTGCTCAACTTGAAGAATCTCAGTCGACTGATGGGTCTCCGACAAATGATTCGACTTGTCAACTTTAAAGAGGGTATTTGTTTTTAAATTTATACAGCATTTGTTTTTTGGTCGTATGTACGGATGGTTGTAAATCGCATAGGTCAGGTGTGGAATTTTCCACTTGTGGCGTCATATGGGCGCTCAAAAAGTTTCGGTTTTTGGATTAGGGATGCTCAACCTGCACTAAGATTCCTGTTCTAAATCAGCTAGTGAAAGGAATTGCATCTGAATGGACTGTAGCCTAATATTATTTGTTTTATACATTTTGTCATTTGCACTTTTTGGTTTTACTCTGATGATATTTTGCATTTGGTCGTAATGTTCACAATAATCATGTTGGGTCCATCCTATTATTGTCATCTTCTCAATCATTAAATAAATAATAATAATAATAATAAAAATAATAATAAATGTTATTTATATTTAGCACTTATGAAGAGCAACACAGGTGTAAATTAAGTCATAATGCAGGCACAAAAAAAGATATGTGGCGTAATGCCACAAAACCTTACCACAAAAGCCATTTAAAACAAAGTGTATGTTGCTCTCATTTCAAAACTTTGAATCCATTATTGTGTTTAACTATCACACTTTATAATCCCTCATCATCACAAGTAGTACGTAGATTGACTTTACAATCTACCAAACCTTACCTTGAATAAAGAATACGGAAAACATGATCTTACTTTATTTTAAGGTCGCATTTCCCGCATGTATTACACGAGCATACTATTGGGAAATATTTAGATACACATATTGCCTAGCCCTAATTCAGGATGAGATTTCTTACTTTAGCGTTTTGGTGTATTCCATATAACGTTCCAACACCGCAACTTAACAGGTCCTGCCATGAACAGGGAAACATATTGCTGAGTTTTGGCAATAATGCTGCATCACCATATTGAAACATTTTAAAATTCACATACAGAACAAATGTTATAATATCACATACTTTACATTATAAAATGTGTCCGCTCTAGACTAAAGCAGCATACGGGTTAACCATATAAACTCCATTGCAGAGGTTAAGATTGAACATTCCATACAGATCATATCAGCGATGAGTTGTGTTTAATGTGTACAAATCTCACCCAGGAACAAAACGTTTGAGACTTTCTACTGGGGAATACATGGCTACAATGTCCAGTTAGACTTCAAATATTCCGCCATCTACAACCACTCACATTTACCTTTTCGTATATTACTTGCTTCATTTTGCTGTACTTTCTAGAATGGGCTGATAAACCACAGTTTGTAAATCACGTTTTTCACCCCCTAATACTACCCCTAGACTGCCTTGGTGCGTTCACTTATGCAAAATTTGTATCCTCCTCTCCTCCACTACCACCTCATTTGTTCCCTCCTCCAATGTCCCAGTGTTGGAGAGAGGGGGAGACGAGGTCAAAGTGGACGAGAGAAGGACACAACTTTTACGTATTGTAACGTACCCGGGGGTGGAGGAAAGGCTTTGAGAACCAGGAGTACTGGTAAGCCCCTCCCCTTTCAATGATATTAGATACATCCAACTCCTTACACTAAAATGCAATTCGTAAGCTACTTTGTTGACGTTTGTCGTAAGCTTCCCTGATTAACGCCAATATCGATATATTACATGTTACCAATCTATAGATAATCTATAGATCATGCTGCTAAAGTAACGTTTGTCGACTACTGCTACCTACATATGAATGATATCTAGCTATAAAGATATGCTGTTTGGAAAAGGCGGTTAGCATTAGCTGACAAATTTGCAGAAGACAAAAAGCGTTAACCATCTGGTTCTTAGTTACATAACATTACCTATAGGCAACCAAAAACAACTGAAAGAAGTTTTTACTTCATATTACCAGACAGTATAAGACACATATTGCCAGCTAACTAGGCAAGCCTGCTTCGTTGTGTACTCCTAGCTGTATACCTAGTATGCTACTAACCAACAATACTGCCGTCGGCATGAGAGGTTTACATATAAATCACATGCAAGGCTGTCAAAGAGCCATATCGCATTGGCTTTAGTTAGATTTGCTCTGGTACACTAGCTATAGTACCTTACGTTATTCCATCAGCTGCAGCTACGACCGTCCATCTTTAAAATCCGCGACCATTTCCTAAGAACGACTGATCAGTATTAGTAAATAATGGGTGAATATGACTAGTGATGCATTTAACGTTTATCTTTTTAGATTCTCTGTCATAACATTACCGTATGTCTTATTTAACAAGACAGAACAATAACCCAGCTCAATTGCTACCAAGCTATACTTAAGTACATCAAAGTTAGCTGCCCGCACAAACTAGCTTCATATGCAAGCAATTTTAACCTGCGGAGTGTAGCTAGAAAGTATGAAGTAGTGGTCAACATTCGCTGACTATAGCAATATACGTGGTAACTGTAGCTACAGATTAACGGTAGCAAGCAGATGTATTGCTACCACTGACTTATGTACATGTAATGTACCGATAGTACACGACTAAGCGATACAGGTCAATTTTAACGTTCATTCTCAATTTTATTTCTTAATCATTAAGGCAACGACTCCCAAATCATTGTCCACTATAAATAATGTCAGTCACTAACTCAGCTGATGGTCAATGTTCACAAAATTAAATAATGACAAATCATTAAATATTCACAAAATTTGACCAACAAGTAATCTGGCTAGCTGGCTAACATTAGCTACCGATAGTTAACTAGTCATAGCGCCATGCTTACCTTTTCCAGAAGAAATGTTATCCACAGAAAACTTGATTTCAATGACAAAAATAAATATAAAAATGTTCTCCCTCTCAGGTATCCGTTCTGGTCAACATTCTTTCAAATACACAGGTCTGTTTAAACAGCCTAAAATCTGTTCGTTCTTTCTTGTTGATGTTAATTAAATCCACGCCCAGGACTGTACGTCATACATTGCGGAAGGACCGAGGTTTGAATGAAAAAAAAGTCCCAACCAGGAAGAGCATGGCTACAATGTAATTTATATTTTTTCAGTTATAAATCGTTATAATTTCACGAGCATAATCATTATGAATGACTTGCTAATGCTCATTTACTAAAATCGTCTGTAGTCCCACACATTTTAAATTCCTGATGTGTCTTGTATTCTTAACTGGGCAAATCACTTCTTAGTTTGTTCTGCGTTCAAAAAGTCCGCCCAAACTTCTCACAGGTTATTGGCTGACAAAACTAGACGAGTTTTTACAAGAGTGAATGTTGTAGTACATTGCGATCGCGATTGCTTTTCTGAATCAGGTCCAACTCCACTCACTTAGGTTTAATTGACAGGAGATACTGATTGTAGCTGTTCGTTCAGCGAGGAAAAAACCACGTTTCCCACATATACAACCCATATACTCTTTATACCTATGGAAAAAGTCCAAGAAAAATGTTAGCGTACCAATTTACTGATATCAAAATTATACCAAACTGCAGCAACAATTTCACAAATATGTTTCACAGAAAGTGAAGGCTTTAATTCCAAAACAATGGTACCAATTTTCATAAAATTCATGTAACTCAGCTCAGTGTTTATTCATGTACGTATGCACAGTAAGGCTATTACAAATAATGATAAAAAATGTAAAGTAATAGTTCCATATTATATTAAATCTTGTAGTATAAACGCATGCAATCAGCAGTTAAATTGGGCTGGAGCTGAGCTCCATATTGTCAATGCCGTCGCATTTATTGAGCTTAGCATAGTCAGGCTTTATCACCTCCAAACTGATTCATGCAGGTCAAAATGCAGAGGGAAGGATCATCCCCCTGCACATAGCATCCTACCTACAGTGACACTATCATGATGCCACCATTTCACCGCACACGACATGTGGATTTGACAGTTGGAATACGCCCCCTAGTGTTAGTCATTCCCTACAATAGAATATATTGTGTCAGGAAGGCCAGTGAGATTAATGGCTTGCTAGGTGTGTTCAGGAGAATAATTTAATCTCCTCATTTCCTCATCTTCTCCTCTCATTTCCTCCCCTACCTTCCTCCACATACTTCCGGGGTAGGAGACGAGTGGAGGAGGTGAGGAGACGAGAAAAAGTGTTGGAACACACCAAATGTCACACATGGTGATAGATAATCAGAACTGCCTGCTCCTGCAACTCTGGGATAATCTACAAAGGATAAAAGCTGTTGCTTCCCGGACCTTGGGAAGAGTTTTGTCTACAGTATGTGAGAGAAACTGCTAATGTACGTGGTTTCTGTATGTTCCACAGACTCTAGCTGAGTCAAAGGGGAGACCTCCAGCCTACCTCTCAGGCCCCTGAACTCAACTGCCACATGCTGTGACCCACACATTGCACACATAGCTGCACTTTTTAGTTATTGGTTTCTCTATTTGTTTGTGGTGCTGGGGGGTTGCTTTGCATTTTTATCAAATGAACTTACCTTTGTGTTTAATGAAGGTGAGCTACCCTTCCTCCAAACTTGCTCATGAGTCTCTGTGCCAGTGGTGGCCGGTGAGTTGGAAACAGGGGAAGCTCAAACCTCACCTTTAAATATATTATTAATTTCAACCGGTTCCCGTTAATCCGCCTTGATTAACAATAAACCTAGCGATTCACAGAATAATTAACACTAATCGTGTAAATAGAGTAAATGATTACCAGTGTCATTTAGTGATCGTATTATTTCTCTTTACTGAACTGTTTAAAATTTGCAAAAACCAACACATAATTGTACTTTTCGCTCTCTGCCCGACGTCAGGGATTGTTCATGTCAAATGCGCTCGTCTGATTTGCAAGATTCTGCCGTTTAAATGCTTGCGAAACACTGTGGATTGTCTGAAGCTTGTGTGCTGCAGCGAAAGCTTAAATTGTCTAACAAGGTTGACAATCATTTAAATACGCATTGAAAAACTAATACCTTAATGTGTTTTACATTGTAGCTTTCTTGTGTTACGATTCAAATTTATAAAACGGAAGTAAAGGTATTGAAATCGACCTCAATTTCTGAGAATACACCTTTAGATTACAGAAAACAGGATATTTTATCTGTATAATGCATCTGTGCTGAGTGCAATGCACAATAAAGTTTAGCACACAGGCCTCAACTAGTTTGCGAAAACAGCAACTCCATCACAAAATGTAATTGATAATCATGTACTCTATTTACGCGATTGGTGATGATTATTCTGCGAATCGCTAGGTTTATTGTTAATCAACGCGGGTTAACGGGAACAGGTTGAAATTAATGATAGATTTAAAGGTGAGGTTTGAGCTTCCCCTGTTTCCAGCTCACCGACCGCCACTGCTCTGTGCTGCCCCTCTGTACCGACACTCCTGTCTGCACTACATGATGTAAAAACAGATACTGTCTCTTTCTTGTATGGAGACTTTTTCTCTCACACACAAAGACATTCTGTCTCTTACATACAAATACACACATTCTGTCATACACTCAGTCTCTCAAACACATTCTCACAAAGTGAACTAGAAATTTTTTAACTTGGATATGTCTTTTATTAGACTATGGTCTACCTATCAAAGTTATGGGAATTACTTTAAAATGAGGTATTGGAAATGAGAACACAATTAGAAGATCAAGTCCTTCAAAGGGGACTGAGAATGGACTTATTTTCCAACGGAATGAGAAGCAGGGAGCTACAGGCTCAACCAAAGATGATACCTGCCGCCATTTTTGGGGAAACTAACTTTTAAAAGTTAGCTAGTTACTTAGAAGTGTTAAAAGAACCAACACTTTTTATTATTATTATTTTTTTTTTTTAAACAGCGTTCAAGGTTTTAAAATTGTAAGCAAAAAATGTAATATTGAATCGGGATATTTATAGAATCGTGATACTCACAGACTTGCAATACAAATCGAATCGGCACCTAGGTATCATGATAATATCTTAACGGCATGGGTCCCTGGCGATTCCCATCCCTATAAGTAACCGTTGAACATTGTGTCAAGTTTCAACACCCTTTTGGGAAAGCATGTACACGCATATAAAATGTAAAATTTACACACCAGAAACAAATCAGTCTTACAAACCCGGAATGAATGAGGACGGGCAGTACACAAGGGCAGGCATCATTCAGGTGCTTATCAAAATTACACACGTCAGTGATTCACCCACACATACACACATAGTTGAATATCAATCAATGAATTATAAGACCGAGCGCAAATACTAACTGATTATGTTCTTACTATGCTTGTACAATGGATTAGGTTCGAACTACACTTAGGAAAAGTGTTGTCGTTTTTAAAAAAACAGCAGAAAACTACATTACCCATAACACCTTAGTAACAACTTAGCGTCTGTCTGTTTTGAAAGCTGCAGCTTTAGCGGTAACGGAAGGCTACAGGTGTCTGAAATCACGTCGATGGGTAGAATTGAGACCCCGATACCAGGGGTCTTCATCTTGTTAATGAAGAATGGGAATCTAATTTTTAGTAATAGGTTAGCTCATTTCATCCAACATACGCAATGTTTGCTGCACTTATAAATCAACACTATGTTTTTCAACAAGCGAAGCGGTTGCCTTGGTGATGTGACTACCTTGCAAACTATTAAGCAGAGTGTGTTTTTTTGGCAAGCTAATTTGCAGCACACATTTCCAAGTTACATACAGTATTTTACCTCACCGTAATGAAAAAAATCATACCCGAACGTATTTTTATCAATATTTTTAAATGATTATTCACTGATTAGTTACAGAGATGTTTCCTGGATTCCAAAATACTGGCGTTAACGTCAGTAGAACAGAGAACTCTAACAGTATTGCTGCACGATGTGGTGCATCTTTTCAAGGGGCAATGGATGAAAGCACATATGCGACTGAAAGTAAGTAAGCTTTATCTGAGAATGTCTTTCCGTATTCACTGCAGTGAAGTTGGCTTGGTATTTGCCAAATATTTGAATTTAAATGATAAATATCTCTTAAGAGAGTAGCACATACACATGCTGGCTGTAGTACTTTCTTGAAGCGATGTGAACGTTCATACAGTAAGTTGCTGGAGTGCAATATCGTTACCGATGTGGGTTTCATTAACGATTGGTCAATATGTACGCTTGAAATGAAACAGACTTCAAAACACAATACCATCCTGTAAAAAAATAATGAAATTAAAAATGTAAAGTATTATGTGAATTTCGTCACAGCTTCTGGGTTTCCTGTTGAGTTATAATTTTTATTGAAGTTTTTATTCTTAAATTGCCTGAGTGCCAATAGAGGTCTTTGCATAGAAATTGACAATGAAATGTAATAAAAAAAATATTCATGAATTGCCTTTCATGCATGTACCAGCAATCAAATCCTTAAATGCATGGATTTTACTGTCATACACATAGTAGCCTGTTGGAGGTGTTTGTGGCACACATTCATTTTATTTAGGCATGGCAGAATCTAGGTGGGAGGGGGCATAAATAGGACGGTTACCAAAATACTCTTACAGTTAAATTTTGTTGGCTGTTGAGTGGAAACTTTATTCTTATTTTCTTCATTGTTAAAGTTGTGTTGAGCTAAACTTCACAAGCCATACAGTGGATGTTAACAGTTGGCTTTGTTTAGGAACATCAATAGAATGGTAATTTCAGTTGGGACCACTGTCAAGTACTTTTGCTGTTGTCATAGAGTGTATTTTCTAACTTAAATGCATTTTATTAAAGGTGTATGGGTCAATGCATTCACAACTCTTGAACATGTTCTAATGAGTAGATTGTATGATAAGAGTCCAAATAAGATAAGATTTTGGTTCCATCAAAAATGCTTGGATAAGTAGTTAGCTGACACAAAAGGATAAAATATCTAATGCTGTTCACTTTGAAGACAGCAATTGCACGTATACTACAAACAACAATATCTTAAACATTTGTAGTTTTTTCATT
Source organism: Albula goreensis (assembly GCA_022829145.1). NCBI lineage: Eukaryota > Metazoa > Chordata > Actinopteri > Albuliformes > Albulidae > Albula > Albula goreensis. The sequence continues at coordinate 20,243,898 of CM040744.1, forward strand.
CACTTTCATTGTCTTGTAGCAACCCACCATCATTGTGTCTGCAACCTTTAGGTCCCAGCCTGCAGTTTATGGAACACTGGCTTAGACAGGTCAATTACTATGTCCTTTACTGGCCCTTTGCAATGTTTTACAGACTTGGATAAATTTTGACAATTTATATAAATTATGTGGAAAATGAGATCATCTTCAATAGGAAGCATTTCCCATTGATGTGAGTTTTATTAAATTTCCTATTCATAGCAATTGGTAGACAGCCATTCTTTTGATGTTAAGTTTGATTGGGCATTTTGATATCAAGCAACTTCGCAGAGTGCGGTCAGCACTTCATCATTAGTTAGGGCGAGGACAGACATTAGGTTTATAAAGTCAGTGTATTGATTATCAGAATGTCTGTCATTCTCAGTATCAAATTCCACATTGATACAGTGCCATCCCTTTACATGTCTGCTTGTGACTGCAAAGATAAAATGTAATAACTGATGTAGCTTGCTAATAGTCACGATAAGGGAAGTGCTGCTGCATTATTCCCGAACAGCGAATTCAAAAAAACTTGTTGTCAAGATTAAATCAATCCTTCACTTCATATAAATTCAATCTAATTTTACTTGCCTTTCCTTCTCTGCTAGCAAGTTAGCTAACAATTTATTAGGATCTTATCCATGTGACATCTTACATATGCTAGAAAATCAAAGTGTATATCACGAGCTAGCTTGCTCAAAATCAGTACGTACATCGCGACAGTACATATTTTAGCTAAAAGCTGCGTACATGTGACTAACTTGAGGGCTTGGAAGTATCTTGAGCCAGTATCTACAATGATACACAACTGGCAATTTTATTTTACATACCCCTCGTGTAGCCTTCACTTAACCTGCACAAATAACCTGCTTACTTCACTGTGCAAGTGTATCAACATCAGGTAGTTACTTGCTAGCAATCCGATTAAAATACAGTTGCTAGCTACCTAATTGTAAGTTGCTAGGCCATTGGTTACCTGTTTTTTTTTTTTTTTTTTTTGGTGATTAAGTGATATGCTGACAGTCATACTTAACGTTATAGTTTCTTATTGACTATAATTGAGTTGAAAATGATGTATGATAGTAATATTTGCTGAACTTTACACTGCCATAATTACTTCGTTAGGAGTGTTGTCTGTGCATCAACCTAGCAAGCTAATGTTACCCAGCTGTAATTCGCAACTTCTAGGTAACCAGTTACCCACCGATAGCTCACGAGCTAACTAAGCAATTAACTTAGGTGTATTTCAACGTATGAACGCGCATAACTGTCCACGGTCATGTTGATCATGTGACAGCTTTATAACAAATAAGGGGGTGAAACGCTATATTGCTGACAGAACCGGAAATAGGGGGTCGCAGGCCGTGTAAGGGGCGCAGGCGGTGCAGTTATACCGGCCAGCATTGACGCTACCAGTGTGAGTTAAAGTCAATGGAGTTGATGCGACTCTCTCTATCAAGAGCTCTGTGGCCGGCTCATTGCCAAGTTCAATTGCCACATCCAGTGGTGTGCACAGGGATGCAGGATTAGTATGAAATGTGAACATACACAACTTTCAGCTTGCATGATCAATGGATGACAAGCGACAAGTATAACTCCAGCAGTGAGGCCAAAGACAATGAGAACTCTGGCACATTAAATGTAGCAACAAAGCTAGGAGCAAGACATTGGTTTCGCTTTTTAAAGACAGACCGTATCACATGATAAAGAACATTTTTATTGGTAAGATTAGCTGCTTCCCTAACTAACAGTAGATTGTCTGCCTTTAAAAATGGCAGATTTCCCATTATCCTTCAACATCTTTTAGCTAATGTATGCTACCTCTCAAGGCAGTTATGGTAACTTTATTAATGTTATGTTGAATGGCTGTAGTTGCTATTCAATCAACCCTTCCTTTTTACTTAATTTGTAATTGTGCTTCAGCAGTCTGAATGAAACCAGTGCAGTCAGCACATACAAGAGGGAGGCACAAATGGTGTGGTTTGATTTTGTTGATGCAATATACCTTTAAACCAACTTTACTGCTGTTACATTTTCACTTTGTAATAGCAAGCTAACAAGCAATGGTTTCTTTATTGTGAACATTTATCATTTTGCACTGTAACACTTTTATAAGAATCTAGAGAAAAAACTAACAAAGTCTCCTTGATACTTTCACAGTGAACTTTGATGTGCCTCCCAAACGAAGCACAAATCTGGAGATGCTGAGGTATGATCAATTTACATGTTTAGTGTAACTGTTGTTGTAGTTGTTGTCTAGCTGGTTAAGGTATCTCTTAAACATGCGAAATACAGTAAAGCTGAAATGATTACATTTTTAGATTGATCAAGTTTAACACAATTTACTGCACTGAAACTGTAATCATCTAAATAAATCATTAGACTTAAAAATGAACTACTAAGTATTTATTGATAGTTAAAGTTGAATACAGCTCCTTTTCAGCTTACTTCTGATAAAAATCTAATAACGCTTGACCACTTTTCAAGGTGCAGTCATTTAATTTTACAAAGCTAACATATAATTCCCCTCCATTATTTCACAAAAAGTTAACTTAGGAGCATTTCAATAACAAGCAGAATAATGAACAAACATGTGCTAGAGGGTATAGTACTAAGCAGGCTTATTCCTAGTTACTCAGCATGATTCAGCTTCACCAAAACAAACATTGCTGATCAAGCTTAATCAATGGCATGACAGTGTTTAACAACAAGGTAAGTCCTCTCATTGTAACCATATGCCTATTTACATAAAAAAGATTGGACTAACCCATAGTGAGCAGAGTAATGGAGATGACCACTGTGGAATATTTAAACTCTAAGGGCAGTACTTTGGGCATAAGGAAGTTAAAAGAGTAATAAAAAGAACAGCAATGGGCTAAAGGGGTGTGGGGAAAAAACGTTTGACTCTGTAACCATGTAGGTTTTCTGACATAAAAACCAGTGTATGAAACAATGATGTAGGCAGAAATAAATAGCTACATGGATTTTCATCATAAATTAACCTTAAATTTAAATGCAGGGAAGCTTTGGTGTACTCTTACACATTATTATATTATATTATATTATCTCTGTCTGTATTTGTAATCTTAATCAATGTGTAGCAGTCCTGGCAGCAGATAAAGACCAAGAACAAAAACATTATTCAGAGTGTAAAGTAATAAAATTATGTTTTAAAATGTTATTTCCTTATCCTTGTCATTTCCCTTTAAAATTAATATCTGGTAAATAATAATATATGTGCCATACTATTTAATTTTTACAAAATTATGAAACTATTTAAATATTGGCTTCTTGGAAGCCATGTTTTTTCTCTCTTTGATAAATTCAGTGTTTCATAAATATCCATTAAAAGTTCAAAATTCAGTAAGTCAATCTAGCCATCCTACTCCTCCAGTCATATAGACCTATTTCTGTTAGCCAGCATGTTTTTTGTGCTCATTAGTAAAAATGGTTGAATAAACTAAAAATGTTTAATTTTGTAAATTACAGCATTTCTCAATTCATATTTATTACTGGGTATTATTTATTGTTTGCATATTTAACAAATTGAAATTATTTGAAGCATTAAATATGTAGCTGCAGAAATTAAAGCCCATTTCGGTGATGCTATCAAATATTTTTTTGGAAATTACTCATAGTGAACAATATTGCAGCCTTAACCACCAAAACTGCTTTTGTAAACGTAACTTGTAACATACTCAGAAAATAAAAATTTTAAAACTGTAAATTTTATGATTTACAGTTGTGAGGATTATTACTTTTACCTAAATATGTGAATCCCAAAATAATGTAATGCAACCACAAAATGGTTTTATGAGATTTTTTACATGTTGTAACAGATAGATTTTTTCAAATGAAAAAAATTTTAGAATGTGGTTTGAAAGAACTGTGGATTTGGCAGGGGAAAGGACTCTCTAGCCAGGTTTACCCATTTCAAAGCACACATTTACAGTATTTTTCCAGTTCATTGTTTATCTCAACTTTTTCAGGCATGATGCATTGCTTAGCTACTACTACAGAGCAGATGTAACCAATGCCTTGTTACCAAATTGAGTTAAGAGGCAGGGATTGCCTTAATCCTATCTTGTGTTGATTGATTTTTTTGAATAGATTAAGTCATTTGGGGTTTTTTTAGGGGGTGTGGTGAAGAGCCCCTTTTAAAGCTAAAATTCTTATGAATAACAGCTGACCAAAACATTGACACAAATGCTAACTGGATGACTTAATCGATTCTAAATGCTAATTTTGAATGGTGAGAGCATTTAAGGAATGGTCATTGCTTTGTGCATGTCAAGGTCAGCTAAAATATGTGCAGAGAGATTTTTTTCATCTCTTTTCCTAATTTATACAATTCTCTCACAATACTAATGCCAAGCCCACAGGGTTCATAAGGAATGGTGACGCCATGAGTTGTTGTGACAAGAATTTTGTGACATGAGTAAACCTAAGTGAATGCCAAAGTTACCTTGTTAAGGCAGTAATCCCATTTTGTTGTATACCACTATGGTATCACAATAGCAGCTTTTAGTGCTTTTTTTAACATGATGCTCTTTTGTTGATTGTCAGGATGTATTTAGGAGAATGCAGTACTTTGCTGACTAAAATTAGATTATTTCCTTGTCTTTGGTTTTGTTAAACACTGGAAATTGTGTACACAGTGAGGAGCTAGAAAGACAGACAAGGGAAACACAGAAGCTACAAGAGCAAGTGGAACATGCAACTAAACGCACCATGGAAAGGATGGGTCGTACCCTAGGTGGTGTCATACCTCAAGCTCTCACTGATTTCAAGTTTCAGTCCATGGGTGAGAGCAGTCCACATTGACTTTGTTGAAATGTGATTGATCTGTGTTTTGAACGAATGTGTGTTCCCAGTGCTGTTATCTGAGTGTTAAATTCTGGGCATTTTCACATTGGGATAATTATGCTCTTTTATCACATTACATAAACATGCAATGCATCTACTTAGAAAATACAGAGAATAACCAAATTCTTAAAAAAAAATCCTCAATCTCTTTCAATATGCAAAAGCTGAATAACAAAGTTGAGCTACTAATAAGGATCATTAATGTTACTGAGTAATCAGATTATATTGTGCTTATTTACTAAATTTGAAAGTCCTTGCTTCAAATAAATTTCTACTAGGGGATTTGAGTTATCTAGTCCATGTATATTTTGATCTATGTATCTTGTTCATTTTGTATATGCACTGCTAAAAGGTGCAACTTACCTCTTAAATTTCTTTTAATTGTTGGGAAAAATCATCTGGGTTATTTGAAGAAATATTATTGGTTATTTCATAAACGTAAGAATCATGTCAATCAAAGGCAATCTGTGAATAATTGTAAATTCCCACTCAGATGGATGCATTAGTGTTACCTGGAGATGGAACTAACCGTGTTACACTGTCTCTCAGACATCCTACAAGAGGTCAAGGTTCCAGAAGTAATCTCCTCTGTCCAGGACCTTGGGATACAGCCGGTCATGTGTAATGAAATGGGTGCGCTGAGGGACAAGATGAGTCTCTGTCTCCCAGGGAATGATGTGGTGGATGAGTACTCCCAGCAGGTGTCAGAGTTACAGCAACAGCTAAGTGCGGTCAGTCAGACCACGGCTTTCTGGTCTCTCCTGTGAAGTAAATGCAGACTATTGTTTAATCAAAGAAGGTTATTTTGCCTCAATGAATATTGATCTTTGAGAGTGTAAGTGATGTTCATGATTGCAGCTGCCTGAAATGTAGATCACTGTTTTACAGACACATGACCTTCATGAGCAGCAAAATTTTCACCTTCGTCAATGCATTGCCAAGATGCAAACAAAGCTACAGGACAGTCAATTTGCGATGGATACCCTGTTAGATCAGAGGTGAAACTGTTTAAACCTTTTTTGTATGCTTCTCATAAATTATAATGGATACAATTAGGGCTGTGCGACATGGTGATATATATATATAACGTGTGACGATAAAAAAGCCTATCGTTTCCTATTATGCTCTATCGTTTTTTTCGTTGTGCCGCAAGTCACATTCTTTACGGCAATATTTTTTGTAATTTGGACGACGCTTTGCATTCTTCCACACGGCACGGATGCAGGCAGGAAATTTGCATGAAGGCAACACGAACGAACATGGAGGAGAGCGAACATGACACAGAGTGGGGTAACTCTGAACAGGAGAAGGACTCCAACCAGCCAAGACAAAATGTGGAGCTCGAACCTAAAAGAGGGGCAACTTCTATCGCATGGATGTACCATCTATGCAAGAATCATGTCAAACAGAATGGAATCTACGGATGAGGGCCCCTAAAGGACAGTCAAGTGCTTAAAACAACCCTCAGACTCAGACGTTGCACAAGGCTTTTGCCCACGGTACACTTACATATACAGGAATGCGTAACTAATCGTCCATGATACGTTCTGTGAAATAGGACGTTATGTGTTTTTGACGTTGTGCAAACACCATATTATCGTATATATTTAGCAAACTATATCGGATAAAGTCGTGTACTTGTATTTACTAAATAGCCAAGATACTGTACACATACAGTACTGTATTTCAGCTAATGTATCTGGCAAGGTGATATATGGGTTAAGTAGGTTAATATTGTACAGTACTGTGTACATAATATAATAATACATCGTAAACATACGGATGTATATGCGGTCGGACGTTGCCCGAATGGACGTTATGCTGCACATACCCGTATCAGAATTTTGTTACATGCTTAATTGAGAATTTGCACAAAGGTAGTAAATAAAAGGAGAAAAACAATCAAATATGAGTAAGTAACTTTTATTTGTTGAGTATATAATTCCAAATTTAATAAGCAATAGGCCTTTCAATGTGATCATTTAATATAAACTATTTATTAATTGAATTTACAGGAAATGTGCTATATTTTGATATGTATCGTTATCGGAATATGAAATTACCTATATCTGGATATGACATTTTGGTCATATCGCACAGCCCTAGATACAATCGTGTTGCAGACAGGATAAACTACAAAATAAAGACAGCAGAATTACAATTGAAATAATATTGATATTGAAATGAATGAAACCTGACCAGCCCTTGAATTATTATCTTAAAAGTCTGTAAACAAAGTTCAATTCTTTCTATTTTAAGTTGTAGAGAAATGCTGATAAGTGACCAGCTGCAATACTTTTTTTAAGTAACACAGTTACATAGTCTTGCTAAATAGTTTGTAGTTTCTGTTAAGATAAAATAAGTCTTTATTAATCCACTGAGCAGGAAATTAAGGTGTTACAACAGCAGAGTGCACAGAGAATAGAATTTAGGACACACCAGGAATAGTAAGAAAGCAGTACAAATAAACTATACAACAATATATATGAAATATCAAAAGTAAAAATGGAAAGTTTATTATTTGTTATTTTTAAAAAAACTAGTCTTAGAAGGTGATTTCTAGTTTGTAGGTAGAATATAGCTGATAATGAAGTGTTAGTTTAAAATGTTACCCTTGGTTACAGAGTGAAGGAGTCTCAGAAGCAGGCAGACCTGGTGGGAAAACTGCAAGGAACAATAACGGAGCTACAGGACAGCAAGCAAGCTGCAGACAACATGCTTCTGGAGGCTGAAAAACGAGTGGAGTCACTTTATAGAAAACAAGAGGTCCTGGAGAATACACTGCAGGATGTGAGCTCCTCATTGCTGGCATATGAGAAGCGAAGTGCCAAGATTGCCAATGTGGACCAAGATGCAGAAAACCTGGGCCAGGTTCCACTTGGAATTGCCGTGGCAAGAGTACTGCAGGACTTGGAAGCAGAGAATTCAGATCTCAAGGGAAGACTCTTGCCTGTAAGATGCCTGCTGAAGTTGATGAAATTGGGTCTTCGAAAACAAATACTGTTCACTCATAATCGTCTAGAGATTCACAGGGAGTCCAAATGTATTTGAAGGGGTTCTGTTAAAAATTTTTTGGAATATGTCAAGGTATTGATTTTTGGTTATGATTAAATCTCTGAAGAATGAGAAGAGATCATAGGGCCCTGTAGATATAGAATAGCATGGGCTCTAGAAAATAGTTATGCAGGGAACAGATGCTGATTTAAGACTTTCTTGAGGTAGTAGATTTCTACTAGATTTCTTTTTCTAATAGTAGATTATTCAGATCCCCTTAAGGACAGTTTGAATTTAGGAAAACATATATTTTATAACTACATTCCTGAATGTGTATGAGGGTAATCAGACTAATGTAATACATGAGTAAAGCTTGCCAGCATAGGCATTTTTGAGAGAAATAGTGTAGCATTAGGGCAAAAAAGTGTTTTATTGTTCTCTTGGGATTCATCCATTATGCACAATTCCTTTCATCATTACATATCTAAATAATTTGTGATCATTCATGTAGATCTTAGGTTTCACTAGAATAGACGATTCAAAAAATAACTGCGGAAAACCTCCTTTACAGTTTTTTAATGTGCAGTGTTTGGAGACGTTTCTGTATCTTACCTTTTTATTTAAAAATAGTTTACATTAAATAGCTTCAACACTTATACAAAGCTTGTATTCTTGGCAAATTCCCAGTTAATTCTCATTGCCACTGTCTTTAAAAAGATATGTTCTTAGTTCTCCAAGATAAAGTGTTTGTCACTGTCCAGTCTGACAGAACTATTTCTTTTATTCCAGATGGAAGAACAGCTGGAGGCTCTAAAATTGGAATGCCAGGAGAAAGCAGTTTTCATGATGAAGGAGCAAACAGAAAGGTAATGGTACTTTTGAACCACAGAGCTAAATACTGACACCCATACCAATCTTTGGAGTGATTGAGGACAGAGTTTAAACAATCTGCTTTGAATACTGAGAAATGTCTGTTCAAAAAATAATTATATGCAATGCTAAAAATAAACTTTTGTGGCTTGGAGAACTAATGCTTTTCCAGATTGAGTGGCCTCATTGTCACCACAGCCTGTCCACACCTGGCCAGACACTTGCTGAACGCTTTTCGTTCCCCTACCCATCACAATCCAAAGCTGGCTGTGATTGGCCACATACTACTTCAGCTCTGTGTGCCACATACAACTTCAGCTTAGTGATTGAGGCCATCTGTAGTTGGTACATTTCATCTTGTCTGTGTATAATGTGAAATAAAACAACGATTTCAACTTAAGATCCTTGCTCAAGTTTTGAATAATAAATAGGCAAATCAGACAGGGCAGTTGGAATTTGAGGGGATGGTCCACAATCTTCGTAACTGTAGTAGGTAAGATTGTATTGCAATAGGTAAAATTAGGTCATTTGGAATAGTAATGGATCCATAGCCTACCAATTGGATAGTTTCCTTGTAATGGTAATTCACAATGGAAACCAAACCAAAGTATACCAAGCTATGGGTAGCCTTTACTATTCTGTAGCCAGTCTTTGTTTTGCCATTGGAGACCTAAAAAATCACACTGGCATTTTAAATGTTTGCAGTGTATTACAATAGACAGTATCTTATTTGCAAGGTGACTGGCACAGCACCTACCTTCTATATGGGATTTCCATGGTTGTCTCACCCCCAATAAACAAGCACTTTACACCGACACACAATACTATGGAATCTCGAAGATGACAATTGTCACTTATAGGCTATCTGGATTACAAAAAATAAGGCTCTAAACCTCTACTCACTCAATAAAATAAATGAATGTATCATGTGTTTAACTCTCCCATGTATCATTTACCAGCTCTTTTTTTTTTGAGTCTTTAGTTATCCTCTTTTTCTCATTCCTAGCATGGGTTTAATCATTTATGTATTTCCTATTTTCTACATGTGGCTTTTTCCTGTTTCCTCATGATTTATATAATAACGAGAAGGGCATGTCTAAAATGCCTGTGCAGTGTGTGATACATCATTGGCTACTCATAGTCTGGAGCTGTATCTGAAATTGCTCATTGTTTGCTACATATTGGGTCAGCTGCCTAGTTGTTAATTCTGAATTTGCAAATAAAGATGTCTTGGATGTATTTTCCACACCACAAAAAGTAGTGTACTTGAGATGTTAGTTACCAGTTGACAAGCTGAGTGATGACACTCTTTGTGATACTTATTAGCCAGCTTTATAAGAAGCCTGAGATCAAATTGGAATCATAAATTGCCATCTAGCAATTGGAAATAATGTTATCCAGCTAGGCTGTAAGGTACAACAGTTAGATATAATTCTTGACCAGCTAATTAAGTTGATGCTGTGTTCTTCCATCTTGTTAACTTAAAAACATACAGTAACACACCTTGGAATCAATTTCATTTTCAAATCTGGTCAGTTGAAGCTTGGTTGTATTTTTTAAAATAAACTAGTTATCAAAGTAGCAGGATTATCTAGCAGGTTAATATCAGTTGTAACTAGCTTACTGAGGTAAAAGAAGGTGAAACTTTTGCACAAGTCAAGATAAATAATCACAACTAAAAATTCATAATTCAAGAAAAATTCAATTGTAATGGACAGTTTAAATCCATCTGTGAACATAAAATTAGTGCATACAAAAAAACCATTAAGCCTTTGTATTACTGGCTGTTGCCGGAACCCAAGTATGATTACAATTGAATTAAAGACTGTCTTGTATTGTTAACACTGCTCTGGCCACTAGTTTAATCGGCAACTTTCCTCAAGAAATAAGTCATTTGTCTCCATCTTCAACAAATAGGTTCAGTGTACACTTGGGATACATTGGTTACATGTAGGTAAATGTGCTGTAAAATACTGACTAGATACTTACGCATCCAAAAATGTGTAGTATCCATATTGCAAGGTATACTGTAGCTTTGTCAATAGTGAAGTTGGAAAAGATGTTGCATTGTGGGATTATCTTTCACACCAATTTGAGAGCCAGTTAGTTGATATTTTCTTGTTTCTAAAATTTGAAATTACATGATGTGTCTATCAACTAAGAGGTACCTCTTTAAAATCTCACAGACTGCATACAATTTATGCCGTTTTTTCTCTTCACCCAGATTAATGCAACATTAATTGCTAAGCTTTACAGATATTTTTACCTCTGGACCATCTTATCTAACAAAGCATCACTGCATTCTGGTCGTAGTTGACATAATGACTGTTCTTTTTCGGACTTAGGCCTTCCTCAGCTCTAACAGCCTGCTCTTTGCAGTTCCTCTTCCACTTTCAACTATTAGGACAACTGACATGGCAACAATTATGGGCATTGTTAAAGTGGTTTGTGAGAGAGTTTCAGGGAGAGAGCTTGTGCCTATTAAACGCTGTTGATTTTTAAAACAAATATACAAATGATTACACTGTGAATTGACACACTAACATGATATTATGGTATGGCCATTTCTTGTAAAAAAAAAAAAAAAAACTATCAAGTATGTCAAATATTTGGAATTGGCAATGAGATTATTCAAATGTTCAATCATAAAAGCACTAATCTTCTACTTGGGTCGTGGGTTAAATGCTTTTTAATTAGTATTAATGAATAGACTTTTATCCTTTTCTCTTTATATTCCAGGAAAGGGTTATAGCACTATATATCAAATTCATGTAAATATGCATCTCTGTTTAGACTATAGAGCACCTCTGCAGCTGAGGTGTGTTATTTATTTATTATTTTTTCAGGATGAAGCAGCTCCTTACTAGCCATGACCAGGAGGTGGCGTTATTGACAGATAAACTAACCAGTTCCCAGGGCAGTACCAGCAGTATGCTGGCCAAGGTGGATGAGTTAAAGTAAGAGATAAATATTTAAACACACTAATCCCATAGGAATGTATGAAGCTTTATGTGTAGTTTAGATTTTATCAGGGTTGAACTAGTACTCCTGTGTTACTTCCGCTGTAAGCATTATACACAATTGTGTAATTGTAGTTCATAGATCACAGTTTAGGTAATGGAATAGAAACTGACAACCTAAAAACTCTCCTGAGTATGTGTTTTGCTCTTTTTGGTACTTAGAAAACAAGCTGAAAGACAGATTTCTGTCTACCAGAAGCAGAAGACCGATTTAGAATCAGCTCTTTCGAGCCTGCGCTCCGAGCTGCAAGAGGCTCAGCAAAAACACAGAGAAAAGGTGATGTGTTTATATTTCCATTCCAGGAATGGCAATCATGGATTTATAGCACACTGATGTCATTGGGTAGACGTTTTTTCTTGATTGTTCAATAAACTGTAATTGAAGTGCCCTAGTAATCTTAATTGTGTAATGTAATCTATAACTGCTGATGTTTCCAGCTTTTATAGCCCATGCTGTATTTGTTCGTGAAGTTTATCTTAGACATATTCTCAGACATTTTACATGCTCTGTTAATCCCACCACATGATGCATATTTACACATAACCCCATTTTCTAGGAGAAATAGTTTGCTGTTTTCTGCCAATAGTGAGCCTAAAATAAATTTAGCTTTAAATGCCATGATGTACATCTTAGTAGAAGTTTTTAGATGGAAAATCTGCATGCTGTTGTTTTCTAAAAAACCCTTTTTTAGAGTGTGTAATAGGTTTTGCAATGATCAATGCACTAGATTTATGATGATCAGTATACTTGTGGGTAAGAGGTAAGGACAGACTTGATAGGCCTGTCTCTCAAATCTTGCCATAGCCCAGTTTATTTATGATCCACTGTTGCTCCTGTAATGGCCCAGGATCAAGGTCAGACAGTTATTTTTTGCTGTTGGACAGCTGTCCTTAACCCACCCCTTGTCAAATCCCAAGTCCTGAATTTGCCAACCTGTTTCTGATATTTCTGGTTTTGGCTCCAACAAAACTGTAAAGTGATGATGGCACATTTTGTTTAGATTCTAATTCTGAACAAAGTGCCAGCTTCCAGTTTCAGTACAAAGTAAACACCATTCAAATACAAATGTAGGAAAAAGTTGCCAGCCAGTGTGATTTATGAATGCTGGTATGAAGCGTTAAGGTCAGTGTGTGGAACGCGGCACTGGCGTGCAAGTAGTAATGGATCAGAGTGATTGGCTGACATTCAGCCATGCCAAGCAGCTCTTCTTTTTGATTGGCAGAGAGGAAAGGGAGCGGTCCATTTTTAGGCCCACCCACCGGGACAGAATGAGACTGTAGGTTAAGACCATAGGTTTAGCGCATAGATACACTAGAGTATTATTCTGCAGTATTACAGAATAGGAAGTTGTGTGTCTGTGTGTCTCTATTGGGTACATACACAAAGATGTGAATATTTTTCTTGAACTGTCCAGATCCTGTGACACAGTAATTTTGACTCCTTTACACCAGTTACCTTTGGATTTTATATCATATGCATTGTACAATGATATGTACTACCATTCAGTAACATCAACGTAGATGGAATAAAAAAAATGTAGAAATAGACTATCCTACTTGCCTAATCGTTAGCCTTCATATTTAAATTTGAGAAAGAGTATGCCCTTTGCCTTACTACTCACTGTAAGATGTGAATTATTAAAGCTTCCTTCACTCTACCACATACAAAATACAATGACCATGATTAGGAATTCATTTCCTGCTAATGTCATGCCATTTCAAAAAGCCCTTTCCATACCCAATAGTCAGCAGCTAGAGGAATGCTAACCCAAATCAATCAGATGTGCGCACATCATCACTTTATGGTAAGATAATTTATGAAATAATATCTATATTCTACAATGGCTGTAATGACAATGGAAAATGTAGGCTATTATTACGGGTGTAACAGTTCATGTTTTTAATCTGAAACCTTGGATTAAAAAGAATTCGATTAAAGAGTTGGATTAAAAAGAAATTAAAATTTCTTGTTAATCCAAAAAAAGTTTTTTAGGATTAAAAAAAAAAAAAGAGTCAGCTAAATTACTATAATGTAAAGCTTCTTTGTGACAACTTGTAGTAAAAAGTGCTATACAAATAAAATTGAATCAAAGTACAGGAAAAAATGTTGGCAGTCACTTTACAGTCTGTAACATTAGCTAAGGGGTCCAACCAAAGTAGTTTGTCATTACTGTGTAATCAAATTCAGTGTGGGTTTACTTAAGTTAACCTAATGGAATTATTTCTTGCCAAGGTTATTATTCTTTGACTTGTCAATTCCAAACAGTCCTGCCACATTTAATTTCCAAGCCTCCAGCAGGGGAATTGCCATCAGTAGACTAAGAAAGTGTAAGGCCACATATCGAATTATCAGCTAGACCTAGAACTGTGGCATATCAGAATGAAGTAGTAACTGGATGTTCCAAGAGAATTTTTGTCCACCATGTTCAATCAGGCAGGACGCTTGTGTGTAGGCCTTGTGTGTCAGTCTACATGTGGCTTTCACCAGATATGTGCGTAGTGTAAGCAGAGAAAATATTCAGGAATGTAATAAATTGTTAATATTCTCACCCTGGCAATATTTAGTTGGTGTTTGAGAATAAATAGTATTTTCCCAAGCTGTGGAAAAACTGATGAAGACCTTTATAAAGATTACAGTGGTGGTGGTCAGAATAATACTGCGTATTGTTTACAGTGTTTTTAGGTTTCTTGTTAAATTTTATTGGATTTTGATATTTAGCTGTAGTGCTTAACAATGGTAACCCTGCACATATTTTCAGACTATTCAAGGTAGTAGTATATAATCAAGAAATTCAACAAATCAAATTGTACAATGTATTCAGAAAACTATCTGTCAATTATTCAGCATCCTGAGCAAATGAATAATATAATAACTTGGTAACATAACATTAACAACACATTGAATGAAGACTGTGAGTTGGGTACACTTCAGATTGTGAGGGAATATCTGCTTTTACAGGTGGCAGCAGTAGAAGAGCAGCTTACTCAGGCTGTCTACAAGGTGGAGGAGGCCCAGAAACAGCGGGATCTCTCTAGACAACAGGCAAAGGATATGGATGCTCGTGTCTACCATCTCATGGTACTTCATAGCCTCCTCTTCCCCTCTTTCTTGCATACCTGTATTCATTCCTCAATAAGAAGTAAAAAAAATTGTTAAACACTGAACTATGATTTGATCGCTGAGCAGATGGACCTGAGGAAGACCCAGGAAGAACTAGCCCTGGAGAAGGAACAAAACAGGAGACTTGAGGAGCGAGACAAAGGTCACAGTGAAGCTGTTGAAGACCTGAGACAAGAACTGGATGAGCGCAGGCAGAGTGTTTTGGAACTGGAGACCCTGGTGGGCTCCCTAAAGAAGGAGTGCCAGGCACTAATGGAGAAACAGGTGAGATGACCATTACGGAGTAATTATGGAGCATGTATAGACCAGTTTATGTTAGACAGACAATGTCATTCGATTGCATGGAATGTAAATTGACAAGCCAAACTTAAAATGACTGTAGAATTAACATATATTCCGACCTAGAAGGGGATAAATGAGATTATATCTTGGCAACACCTCCAAGTCTGTAGGCCAGTTTGGAAATTTCGGCTCCTCCAAGTTTTAGACAAGTTCAACTGAATTTATCCTCAGTGCAATAGGAGGGTTCCATGTTTTCATTTCTCCTAAAATGGGTATGAGGGCTACAATTCCAAGTTCTTTTGGTATGGATGTAAACACGCCCAAATTACTGTCAGATGTTACCACTTCAACCACATAGTCATTGTTGGTTTTGTTTTCTAGGAGAAACATACTAAGCATGTCACTTTTTCCCATGTAGAAATCTGCAGAGAAGCAGCAGATCAAGATGCAGGAGAATGCTACTCGTCTGCGCAGTGAGCTGAAGGCAGCTAGGGATCAGCTGCAGCAGGTGGAGAATGAGCGGGCTGGGGAACAGGTTACAAAGGAAGAGCTGGAACATGAATTGAAGATGATGCAGAGCCAGCTGGAAGAACAAGGGCATGAAATTCAGAGACTGCAAGGCCTGCTGGAAGAGCAGGGACATGAAGTAAAGAGGCTACAAGGTCTACTAAAAGACCAAGACTGTGAAGGGAAGAAGTTAAAGGGTCAATTGAAGGAGCAGCAGTGTGAAGGAAAAAAGTTGCAGAGCCGGCTGGATGATCAGGAGTACAAGATAAAGCGACTAAGGGGTTTGCTGGATGAACAGAGGCAAAAGGGGAAGAGGTTGCAAGGCCTAATAGAAGAAAAGGAACAAGAGTGGAAGACACTGCAGGATGTACTGGAGGAGCAGAAGTGTGAGGGAAAGAGGATGAAGGATCACTTGGAGGAGCAGAAACATGAGGAAATGAAGTTGAGGAATCTCCTGGAGGACAGGGAGCAGGAGCTGCAGCAGAAGGAGCAGAGCGTCCAGCTGGATCAGGCTCGATTGCAGGAGGCACAAGGGCATGCCCAGGCACTGACAGCAGAGGGAGACACTCTGCGACTCAAGCTGGACGACAAGGAGAAGACAGTGGAACTACTGCAACTGCAGATGGAGGGCATGACCCAGTTGTCTCTGCAGCACAGTCATACCATTGAAGTGCTTCAGGAAGAGAAGAAGTGGCTCATTAGTGAGATTGATAAACACCAGCTAGAGATCCATCGCCTTAAGGTGTGTGGGTTTTCCAGCCATGCCCTCCATTCAGCCTAATAGCAAAGTGCTTTTGGTAAATTTAGTTCTACAAATTCTGCCAAACAAAGCCACATTTGTGTACTACCATCTGCAGTTATGAGTGTGGATTATCCACATAGCACAATGTCTTGTGTTAACATCAGACGCATGTACTAAGGAGGTGTGGTTAAGATGTTAATGTTGTAAACATGACAAAAAAAAGGCTGGGACCATATATTGCAGTAACACTAGTAAACCTCTATCTTTTCCAAGCTTGCCACTGAAAAAATACATTCAATAAGTAGCTAGTTGTTTAAATTCACAAGGGTGCTGACGATAGACCACTGCTGTAAACATATATGAATTGTAAATACTGTTTTACATTCAGTTTGGTGAACATGACTGTGACCGACAGTGTTTCAGGTCGCAACAGCTATCAGTTTATACTTTGGGTGGCCGTCGCTATGCAGTTGCAGTGACTGTTGCCGACCATGTCACATGTAGAGCTTTTAAGTGATGTATCTGGTGCTGTAGGCTTTGGTAGTCTACTGTAAGTGGTATTCTGTATGTGTTTCACACTGCCATCTGATGGCCGTTTAAATTACCTACACTATACTACTGGAAACATGATGCAAGGGAAGTTAAGACATGGAAAGAATGGCACAGCAAGGTAGAAATTCTATGTGGAACCTCACTGAGGAACAAAATGACAAAGAAGTGCAACGTAAATCGTGCAATACTAAGTTGTCATACCACAAGTCAACAACTACAACAATGCACACATTTAAAAGTAATGCATTCGATGGAAGCCACACACTGTTAGTGTCCAACCATCCATAGCTAACTTTGCTACCAGTCAATGCCGTTGTATTGATAAACGTGGGACAAGTAACAGAGCTTATCAAAAAGATGATAGCAGAAGACATTCTACCCATGAGTTGTTGGAAAGGGATATCCTGAATTAATAGCTTCCAGTGATATCAACAAACCTGTGTGAGGTAGAATTTTCAAAGCTGACCATGCTGAAAACCAAATACCGCAATGGCCTCCAAGTTGAGGATAAAATTAGACTGTCAGTATCATACATTGTGTCCTCACTCAAGTGCAGGTTTACCACTGATCAAAGGAAAAAATTAAGCACCACTCAATTACTTTGTGTACATAATTAAACATGTTCCTTAATAATTGTTTATAATCACACTGATTTTCTGTTCAGTGAAGTAATTAAAATGCTTAACATTCCTTGCATTAAGTTAACCAGCCATAGCATATTGTTGCTAGTTTGATGTGTCATTACTAGCCATGAACTAGTTAACAAACCAACTATTTCTGATGGGCTAATCAGTGTTGACCATATATAACTTTTAGTTATATATATATATATATATATATATATATATATATATATATAGTAGGTACATCAT
The DNA here is from genome assembly GCA_022829145.1 of Albula goreensis. Taxonomy (NCBI): domain Eukaryota; kingdom Metazoa; phylum Chordata; class Actinopteri; order Albuliformes; family Albulidae; genus Albula; species Albula goreensis. Next base: position 20,261,742 of record CM040744.1, read on the forward strand.
TTATCTATTGTTTGCTTTCATAGTTAAGGAAGTATCCCACTTGGGCATACAAGGAATATTTTCCTTGATGAAGAGGAATTGTAGTTGTAGACCTAAAAAAAATGTAACGTAATATGATATAGAAGTAAAATGCTTGGACATGAGTTTGATGTTACTTTTATGAAACAACAAAAACCACACTTGATTACATAAATTATAATAGTAATTTAAAAAACAGTTATAAATTTGTTACATGTTTTCAAGAATAGAATCTACTAATTGTGTTGCTGTCAAAGAATTGTAAATTCTAGCCCTAATGCAAATGTATTAACATGAGTGATGGCACTGTGTTCCTGGCAGCAGTGATAGAAATGGCATGTGTTATGTAGGGTATTTTGTGCTATTCCAGGTTTAACTGGAGGCCATTAAATGTATTAATTGAGGGTAGTCTGTTCATATAATTCACCATACTGTTCTTCTTGAATATCTGAAAAGACACAAACTGCTATGCATTTGGTGTGTCATTTACATGTCTCTGTTCTGCTATGGGGGAGCAGACACACTGTGAGCAGCGGGGCCACATTCTTGGTGCTCTGGAGCAAGAACAGGTCCAGCAGAAAGATGCCCTCTCAGAGAAGACCCGTACCCTCCACAAGCTGATGTTGGACAAGCAGCAGCTGACTGCTGAGCTGGAGGTACAACACATGCAGCTGCTCAGCTTGACAGGTAGTCATTCAGTGACCGCATACCAGTACTCAAAAATAAACTTTATTATCATTTATCTATAATTATGATTGCATGTCTTGTTAATGTCAGTATGTTAACATTAATGTGTTAAGATGAACATTGTATGCATTGAAAACCTTGAAAGTTTCCAAAAGCAAACAATGCCTTGATAATTTCTGAATATGGACCAGGGTCCCTGAATGTGCTTGAAATTAGTATTTTGTGCAAAAATAGAAATCAGAGTTATTGCCATGCAGCTCAGTTTTATAGTCTAATCTGTATATGTGAGAGCTCCCTTAATATCTCAAACTGCATGTCTCTTTCCTCTCTGCTCCATGCAGCCTTTCCAGCTTTTCTGAAAGCTTAGAAGCAGCTGAGTGAGTGAGGAGGTGCTGGAAATGATGTGATTTCATTTGGAATAGTGACAACTGAAAAAACTAAGGAGTTACTGTTGTTTTTCATTCCTTAGTTATTTATTGTTTACTCTGCACAAGCACCCCTAAAATGTATTTTCACCAGTCTGAATGAATTAGAATATGAAACATCCTCTGGTTGAACAGCAGTTTAAACAAGGGTGTTTTCTCAAAAAGGTTTCCAGACCAAAAATGCACTTCCTTTTTTTTCCATGTTCCCCATGACCTTGCCACATTCATTCCACAGTTAAGGTAACTGACAGTCTAGCACGAATTAAGGAACCGCATATTGTGCCATGCAAATACATCAGTAGGGTTGCCCTTGGTTGTACGGCACAACCACTGTTTAACTACTCATGCAAGGAAAATAATAAATTCAAACATTCATACCATGACAATGACCTCCATAAAGATTCAAATAAATACCTATTCGAAACACATACACATGGCCTGATGCAGATCCTCCAAAAAAAAATACTGGCACAACTGCCATTAGTATGGTCATTTTTATTATTTTGTTATTAATACATACATTTGAATATTAATACATCTATGTGTTAGGGACCAGTTTGTGGAGACAAAGATTAGTTCTGTCTCATTCTTCATTGCTTCTCATTGTTGATATCGTGAAATATAAATGGATTCACATAGAGAACTATCGCAGATAGAACAACAGGTTTAATGTAAGCATGGTTATTCAGAAAAAATGCTTTTGTCATGTATTAGATTTTTTACCATTTACCCTTTGCACTGTCATCACTTTACAGCAAATGTTATACTTAAGTTCTCTGAAATATGTGTCTGACCAATTAATGCTGTTTATGTTAATGCTGCACCTATTATTGACTGGGTTCTTTGCGAAGAAAAGCAAAAAAAAAAAAAAAAAAAAAACTGGAAATTAAATTGAAATGTAAATAAAAACAGATGAAGTAGTAGTTACACATTGTTGTACAGAAAATGTTGTTTTTAGCCTCTGGAGGCTTTTTTTCTGCTTCCACAAACAAACCAGTGATCAACGTATTGTTGTGTTGAGGTGGAAACTACTCTAATGATACTGTATGTGAGAGCATGCTTTAGCGCACATAGTTTTACAAAAGTAATAATCATGGTCAAGGCTTGTGGTATCATTTTCCCTGAGACAAATTATTGGAATATGGCATGTCTTTTCCATGTATTATCCTGATATGTATGTGCTCTTTTGTGAGTTGTGTATCATAAATCACTCAGTCACATTTTCTTAGAGGATTCCAAGTATTATTTCAGGCTTCCCTTCTGAAAGCAGAGATGAGACGCCTGTATTCTGTCTGAGAAGCTAACTGTTTTCTTGAATAAATTCCTGAGCACTTCATTTTAACAGAACAGGCAAAAATGATAAAAATGTGTCTCAAATGTATACTCAACAGCAGGCTATGTAGTGTACCTTTAACATGTCATAAACAGTGTAGGAGTCCTGAGGCTCTTCTGTTGAAATTTCCTGGTACACACCTTACTCATGCAAGTAATTGATGCTTAGCAGCTTGGTTCAGGGTGTGTACACAGTTGTAAACATGGAGAAGGCCGGCCAATTAGGCGGCAGCAATCATATTCGACATGTTGTCACAAACAAACGGCTGATCTTTGTCGGTTATGTTACATTATAACATAACCAAATACCTTATTTTCCCAATGTTTTTATCAGCAGTCCTTCTAAGGAAAAAGGAAATGATTAATGTGTTTTAATGTGAAATTTTTTTCCACCCCCAATACAATAAAGTGATCATTTTATACTTCAAAATGTAGACCAAGGCCCTATCTGGTAAGAAGTGGTTTTACATTGGGAGGTGGGGTAATTTCATGTGTTACAGGTGCTACTTGGTGTTTCTAGTCCCTTCTGGATTGGCAATGGCATTGTTTTTCTCCCCCCTCCCTTAAGAAAATTATAGCCCTACTAATACATCCAAAATATCCTAAGGCACAGTCGTGTGCAAAGGGCTCAAAACATGTGGGAACCCTGCATATTTAGAATTTTTGTTTCAAGCAGACAGTTGAAGCCTGATAATAATCATTTAAAGTTCTTTACAGAAAATATTTAAATCCTTACAGATAATTATCAGTGCCAAATCAATGGGCCGTTGCGTGATTGTGCAGAATTCCTCAAGGAGTACATTTATTCTTTAAGCAGCAGTACTTGTTGCAGAACCTAATAAATATACATTTTTTTGTTTAGAAGAGGAGTAAGATTAAAGTGACATTAGTCACATGACATTCCTCTATTTACAGTATTTGTAAACATTCTGTCTATTCATAGAAAAGCTACACTGGTAAGATTCTCTAAAACAGGTGTGTTTTGGGTGTCTTTTATGGTTTGTTTTCTCTGTACCATAGAGGAACATGAGACCCTCAAGAAAACCCACGTCAGTAAGACTGAGGAACTGGAGGACATTGCTGCTAAGTTGAGGAGCCAGCTTCAGAGTGTCCATACTGACCTCTACCAGGCCCAGAGCACCCTGAGAACCGTACAGGGGACAGATGAACACGGTATCCCCCATTCAGTTCTTTCTCCCCAATAACCCTTTCATCTGGCCATTATAATCAACCAGAAAATTGCCAGTGATGTTATCCATATACCATACATTCAGCAAACTCATCTATTGCTATGGTAGATGAGTCTTGTGGATGTTTGGTATATGATAACAAGTGACTCCCCCCTAATGTATTGTGACAAAGATTTGCCAAGTACTTTTGAAAATATTCCTGTCTAGTGGTGAGACTCACTTAATGCCTTTAGATGAGTTTAGATCTATGGCTGTGTAATTTCAGTGTATAAACAGGTCTCCTGGATGTGTTACCATTCACTGTCTTCTCTGGCCTTTTATGTTAGGACTTCAGCCTCCCCGCTTCTAAAGGTCAGTGGCAGTTGTGGTGAAACATTAGTATGGAGAGGTATTTGTTATTTATAGTTCAAGTATTCACTTGCCATGCACTGAAAATGTGTCAGGTCAACCATCACCACTATCAGTATTACCAAAACGAACTCTGACATTCTGCAGCTTGTTGAGAGCGAGGTAAAATGCGGTGCATTTGGCTTGTATTCTGTCAGACAGCTTTATTTTAATGTCATATTTACCTCCTCCATAACTATTCACCATTTGGGAACATTGGTTTTGTTTTCATTTGAAAGAGGACAAGACATGACTTAGACAGTTCTTCTGACTGATTGTGATTGCATGTTCCCAGACTGGAGAATGGGTAATTGGCCTATTTTGTAGAATGACAGTTTGATTAAATACAGTATTTGGCACAGCTATATTTAGCTGGGGCAGTAGTGTTTTATATTGGTTGGGGAGGTAGGCCTGCAACCCAGTGTGGTAGGTTTGATTTTAAGGTAGGGCTCTCCTGTTGTACTCTTGAACAAGGTAAAAAATATAAACTAATGTAAATATAAAAAAATATAAAACTAAAATAAAGTCACTCTGGGTAAGAATATCTCATAAGAGCATAATATAAATACACTACATTAAAGGATTTAAGTTTTCTGCAAATCATTCCTCCATGGTTTAAATTGCCAGTAAAACCATAAAACTTGTTGTAATTGTAACCCTTCATGCACAATTGATATTTGGAAGTAACTGCAAACATTGTCTCCATATTCAGGGTAATTAGACACTTGCATATGTTATAAAATAATTTGGCTTTGGATAAAATAGGCTTTATAGGTTTTGAAAAAGGCTTTGGATAAGATTGAGAATCATTAAGATAAATTACTCTGTTCCAGAGACAGTAAGTACCAGAGGGCCAAGTACAGTTTCACTCACACTGACATTAGGTAATCGTCATCACACTAGCAGCTTTTTTTTTCATCTTTTTCTGCAATATTGGTGCCTGAGTGTAAAAACCAACTACAGTTAGTATTGGAGAGCAACATTGTGCATACTCTCTATGTGTTCATGCTGGGATTAGAGAAGACATAAAATGGTGGTTTGTTTTATGTGAAAATACTCGATGCCTGCAAACTAAGTCAACACTACAACTTTAAAATATCACAGGCTGCATACAGTTTATACTGTGTCTCTTCAGTCAAGTTAATGCAACATTAATGAGAAAAGTTTAGAAAGTTCACCACTTTTAGAAGCAGCTTAGTTAGCAAAGCGTCATGGCATTTGTTTTTTTTTTTTTATATGCCATGAAAAAATTATTTTGATAGATCAAGGCTGGGCTGTTATATGCTGTAAAGGGGCCACTTACCAATCATTTAATGTTTTCTTAACACTTTTTGCAGCTGTCAACTCTGTCAGGCACACAAAAAGCATAGTTATATAAAATATGAACAACACATTCAGTCCTTATGTGAGGTATTGACTATTACATTATTTCACTATCCATATCACTATCCATCACCATCTGTATTGAAATGTATGATATGAACGAAATAATTTGTAAATGATATGTGATATGTATGATAATGAGGGAATTCTCCAACAGCCAAAATTTACTCTTGCTAAAGCAGCTTGGCTGTGCCTTGTGGCCCCATTCACAGGAATGAAGGCTGCTTTGGGTATGCAGAAACGGATTACAGCCAAACGAGAGAAGATTGACACTCTCCAGAGCCAGATACAGATGCTGGAAGAGACCACAGATAAGCTGAACAAGGCAAGGCTCCAACCTCTCGACTCCACCTTCTGACCCAAATTTCACATTGGGATTACAAAAGCAGTAGCCCGCTGTAGCATGAGCATTAACGCAGTCCAAAGAATGAATTGGCGTATGACATGAAATGCCATTAAAGAAACAATAAATTCAACAAAATCATCAACCAAACAGATAAGCCATTTACATTCAAAGTATGCCTTATCAATTGTAAACCTCATGCAAAAAGCAAAAACACCATCACACACTCCATTTATCAAACAATGCAAAATGCTATCATAATTAGGAAAAGGGAATGTATTAAACTGGGCATACACAGCGTATGTCATAACCCTATGATGCAGGTGTTCACACGGCACAGCCTATGACATGGGCACTCACACTGCATGACCTGTTGCTCAAATTCTGGCTGAGGCAGCTTGTAGGCTATATTGTTCAGGGAGGGAGGGAGAACAGGGAGGAATAGAAATCCCTCCTGCTTTTTTTTTAATTGTGTTATTTTTGATAACGGCATCGGTGTCATTGCAAGACAGAATACTGGTTTACTAGCTAGTTAACAGGGTACATACCCAGCAGTCAATCTCGCAAGTTTGGTATTAAGAAAAAGTACCAGACAACTGAATTCTGGTGGCTGTCTTCTGTTATTATTTTTTCCTCTGTACTCCTGGTGTTGAATGTTTTTCTATGCAGGTCTTGCATGAAGTTTGTGACTCAAAGACATCACGGGGTGTTCAGTATTTTCTCTGGTGATGTTCTGCCAGGCATGAACCGCAGCCATCTTCAGCTTCTGCTTGATTCAGGGGGTAGTTGCCATATGTTTTCTTTTCATCATATGGACTTATGGATTGGGTGACTGACTTCACCAGTCAGGAATTTGACTTCAGAAAACTCCTTTGTTACTTTAGCAGTATGTTTGGGATCATTGCCTTGCTGTAGGACGAAATACTATCCAATGAGTGTGGAGGCAGTTGCTTGAACTCGAGCAGATGAGATGTTTCTGTAAACTTCAGAATTCATTCTGATGCTGCTATCTGCAGTAACATCATCAATGAAGACATGTGCTAGTACCTGTGCCAATATGCCCAAGCCAGAAAAACCCAACCACAATGATTGAGGTGAATCTTGGTCTCATCTGTTTACCCTTTTCCAGAACGAAGAAGTACATAAAAGAGCCTGATGACTATAACCCGACCGTCTTGTTGTTATGGATAACTTGCAGTTTGCATTTTGCAGTGTAGCCTCTGTAGTTCTGTAGGTGAAGTCTTCTGTGAACAGTGGTCACTGATGCATCCATATCTGCCTCCTAAATAGTGTTTATGATCTGTTTGACAGGTGATTAAGGGTTTTTCTTCATTATGGTGAGAATTATTCTGTCATCAACTCAAGTTTTTCTTTAGTCTACCAGGACCTATATGATTACTGAGCTCACCCATGCTCTATCTTCTTAATGATATTCCTGCAGTTGAATCTGACAAGCTGAAATTTAACCTATGTCTTTGACTGTCTTCCCTAATTTTTCAGCCTCATAATGGTTTCCTTGACATTCACTGGCTCCAGTCAACATGTTGACAAGTGCCAGAAACCGATTCCAAAGGAAATTAAATCCTATAATAGAAGACAAGATACTGAAAGCTCTCTTATACCTGCGTTAAGGAAGCAATTGAACACACCTGACTGATCAGATACATCTGTGAAGCCAAATGTTATGTTGGTGTGAGAAAGGGGGCTGTGTATTAAAAGTTGTGTAATTTTTACAACCAAAATTTTGAACAAAAAAATACAATTGAACAAAAGCTGAGCCATATGATTATTATTTACCAAAATGTGAATGGTTTGATAATAAATATGTGCTCTATGGAGCACATAGTCAAATCAGTTAAATTTTTTTTTTTTTTTAAACCACAGGTGGCTTAATACTTTTTCCCTATACTGTATATAATTAGTTTTTCTGTTTTAACTTACAGTTTGTAACATTGTTATTTTTTAAGGATTAAAGCCAGATTGAACTTTTATTGTTCATTTACCAGCATATTTTTTTTTTATGTAAGCATATGTGCATGCCAAGGTAGGAAATTATGCATTTGGTTTGATTGTTGGCAGCTTCAAAATGCAGTTGGCCTAGAATAAAGCTATAGTTACATAAGTAGATTTAAAGACACTAAATGACATCACACCTCTGAGATTGTACTGTATCATGTATTTAATAGTTTGTGTAACTGCATTAACAAAATCAACTATCAAAATAATCCATACCTTTACAGCCTTTTTCTTTGCTTTCCATTCTGTATTAACTATATATCTGAGGTGTGTAAAAGTAACTTGTTTTTGGGGCTGTGTTCTCATAGGAGAAGCGTCAGCAGGCAATCGAGTGCAAGCGGCAGAGCCAGGAGCTGGCCAGTGTGACTATAGAGAAGAAGCAGCTGCAGAGTGAGGTGGAGGCCCTCCGGTACCTGGAGAAACAACTCCGAGACAAAGTGGGAAAATTTGAGGGGGCCCTTGACAAGGTATTTTCACTATATTTTCAATTATTACCAATATTACTTGACCATTTGCTTGTGCTGTATATTATCACATTCATAGTACACTAAATAAAATTACAGCTGCAGATAACAAATCATTTTACAAGACACAATCAGAAATTTTTGTGTTAATAATTGCAATTTAACAAGTGCTAATCAACCACCATTATTCAGATACTACAAATTTTACACCAGGACGAAAGCAACTCTATTGAACTCCATTTAAATTAAGATACATTTGTCTGTTACCTGCACCCATAACATTTGCAGAAAAATTTAGATTCTCAGGTCAAGTTTCATCTAATGCATTTTACAGACTCATTCATGGAGTACCCCTGTGAATCATAATTTCTATTCATAAAGTATGAGGTGTTCAAGAATAATGTATAAAATGGAATGACCCGCTTAATTCTACACTGTGAAAAACCGTTTGATATTCACACTACAAAGAATATACATTTCATATTTCAGAACTTTTACGCAGTCAGTTCACTTTTCAGCAGGTACATTCATTTTATTTGATATGTTGTGGCAAAAGATTGCTTTTGAAAGAGGTTGCATTTTTAGTTGATTTAAAGATGAATGTACATGGGAAATGAGTGCTGAAATGGACAGCTGGTCATTGAAATGACATAACTTGGGGAAAATTAAGAGGTCAAAGACAAAGCAAATGGTTATGAGCCAATCCTAGATTGTGTTTAGAGTTTCATACACAGCACTGAACAACATAAACAATGTTTTATAAAAAAAAAAAAAAAAAAAAAAAAAAAACATCCTTATTTGATCAGCAAATTGTTGAAATGAAAACCAATGTATACTCAAAGATTGAATTTGGAAACTACTTCAATTTCTGACTTCAATTGTGTTGTTTCCACAGATAAGTGAGAGGTTTTCTGAGTGCCAAGATTTTATTCAGCAGCAGGAACAGGAATACATGCGCCTTAAGTTGCATCATGCCCTGGATATAAAGGTTTGTGTTCAGCTTTGTTTACACTGATCCACAGTGCAACTATAAATGAACTGAGTCATAAGATTTCTTCCTGGCTCAAAAAGGGTTCTCGGTGGTACCCATATGGGGAGGTCCAAAATGAGCAGTTTGTGTGCAGTGTATGTTGTGTGCAGGGAACACGCAGTGTGTATCCTCAATCGGCTCCTTATAACATATACACCAAAGTAAATTGATATTCTAATTTTTAAACAATTATGTTAAGAATGCCCAACAAATGGGTCTCTGGGTGGGTCGCAGGATAAATTGTTGCCTGCGAGCCCTGAGATCAGGAGCTCAATCCCCCGTCTCGCCATGGCCAGCCATGGTCAGAGGTCCCCTTGGTGAGGCAACAATTGGCCAGCCTCACCAGGGTTCAATACAGGGCAAGCCAGCTAAGCTTGCTCAGTTGGTCTCTTCGTGATAGCACCCTCCCTGTCATGCTTGAGCACCTGTGGCCACACGAACTGATTGTGAACTGTAGAAAACCAGTTGAATGAAATGTTTTTTATCTTGTGTATGTCTTTTGAGCATTCATAATTTGGAAGTATGGATTAAATATTTATCTTTGGCAAGGGCTTTGATATAAGCAGAATAGCTAATGCATTGCATTTTAAATTATCAGCCTTTCTATCTAAAAGGCCTCTTACTTTACAAGCTCTGCAGTTTTGATGGCATAGTCTGTAACTTTCCAGAGTTGGCATGTATATGATTTGTATATTGCAGTGACTGTGTTGTTTCTATTTCAGCTTACCTTGCAATTGTTATGGGTTATACATGGTGGTGGTGGTGAATAGGCTACACTTACAAATAAGGGCAAGAGCGAAGCTCTTATGTATCGCTCTGAAAAATTTCACCGACTCTATTTTCTTAAAAGACTTATTTTTCTTCACCTGGCCTGGAACTATACTAGAAACTAGACAAAAACTATTATAGCAAGTTGGCTGATGGTATATTGGCCAAAAAGAGAAATTACTGCGTACCATAATTAGTGTGTTCAGAATCTTATGCTGTATTTTTTTGGAAAGGCACCATTGGGACAGTGAACATGGGACCGGGTTAATGGAAAAATGTATTTGCACTCTTCATGACAATTTTTCTTCTTAAGGAGTTGCAAGGACAGAATTTGAGAGCCAGTGGGACACTGCGGCATACTCCAAAATGCAGTCCCCCTCTCTCCACTCAACCACTGCGTCCTTTTGCTGGGCAACTGTGTGAGGTCAGTCTGGGGAAGGGTTTTTGTTTGTTAAAAATTTTGTGTCTCTTAGCAAATTTTGATAAGACCAGAGGAACAAAATTGTGCTGCTTAACTACTACTTCCAGGACTGCTTCTTGTGACCTAAACTGCATGTACATTCCCTGTCTAACTCCTTTCCTTTCTGATTTCTTTCCATCCATATTTCTAACTGCATTAATCAGGACAACCCCACAATGGAACTGAGGACCCTGGTTAAGGAACTGCGCAGTATGATGGATGAGAATGATAGGTGTGGCCCCAACATTAGGTCTTCCCCGGAGAGAGCACATGTATCACATGTGTCAGAACTGTAAGTGACCCCCATACGCTATCTCATAGATATCAGGCACAATTCAGCGCAGGACCAAGTCAGTAACAGACTTTCACTTCAGTTAGCCATATGATATCATAATTGAATAAATCAGTCTTCATTAGGGATGTTAACAGTTAATCGGTTAACTGTTAATCTTTTATAAGAACATTGATCGATTAATTTTAAGGATTAAATGGTTAAATTTCAATAAATAATTTAAAGGAATAACCTCATGTTGGCTATTAATTTTTTTGTTGTTCATTAACTATGGTGAAAAATATCAACATTCAAATGTGAAAACATAAGTTTAAGATGTGGGGGCACGACTTTCAGCTGCTACTTTTCTCTCGTGGACAGCTGGTCCATGAGAGGAAAGTAGGGACTGGGAACTGGGAACCCCATGTTACAGAGTATGAATCCATTATCCTGTTAATGATTAATGGTGCTTTTCTTAATAAAACTGCTCTAATACAGGACTGCACAACTCATTTAATGATCTTGTGAGTCATTCATTGGTTCATTTGTTTATTACAAAATGAATCCACATTAATAAGGAATGTCTTTTGTGACTGTAATACAAATGTCAGTGGTCCTCCTCTTTCATGCAGATTTCTCAGTCAGCGAATTCGCATTTGTATATTTTTTAGTTGTGGGCTTAATGCACAGTGCGAATCCTGTTTTACTGCTTTTAGGGGCTTGTCTTGATAAAACTTGCATAGCCATATATAACTTGTTTATTGATAGACCTATGTTGAGTCATTTTTTAATAGGTTACATTAGATATTAAGCTTATCAGTTAATCTTTATTAATGGACTAACAGGTTTTTGACTACCTTTTTAAAAAATTGACATCCCTAGTCTTGATTGAACCTGAATCATGTAGTGATTCCAAAGGTGGAGTTGTTTGGCTACTTTGTCAATGCCAAACAACTCTAGCCATGGAATAGCTACATGATGTACCCGTTGATTTCCAGTCAAGTGCTGTTATTATGCCAAAATTTGTGGAGATATCTGCAAGCAGAGAAATGAGATTGGTATCTGCAGGCTTGGGCAGCATTATGGTGATTCTGAAGTTAAGCCACACAACAGAGGCTATTTGCAACTATATGTTTGTAAATAAAAAAAAGTGTTCTCTCACCTTATGACAGCTTTACAGACATCAGTAATGTACATATTACAAGTTGGAATGTACAACTTAGTTACTTGATTACTGTAGCCCAATAAACTGCTATCTAGCTTGTTGGTTTTGAAACAATAGCATGAAAGGTTTCTGTTGACGCACACAGTTGGGAAATTATCCAAAGCTTAAACATTATCATGCAAAGCTGCTCCAACAAAGTTGGATGTTTATGTTTGCAATATCTGACAAGTAAAACTGATGAAGTTGTACTCATGAAATCAGCTCTGATTGACCCTGGTGTGTGTAACTGTGTATTTCCAGCCTGGCAGTCCCCTTTACTCCCAATCCTTACAGCATTCACTTGGATGGCCTGTCCAAAAAAAAACATAAAACTTTTTTTTGCCAAAGATTTCACCTATGAAAATAGCTTACTTACACAGCTATTGTAACGAATCCTAGCTAGCAAACATTAACATCAATGTGTGATCTACTCCATAATGTTCATATTGTGTATCAAACATAACTGATATTATAATTGTAATTGTAGTCTGTAAACGTGTAGGCTACAGCTTTGACATTCATATTGGTTTCTCTTGAAAATGTGCATATCCCCAAGTTTTAATACTGAATTCATCAGCTAAATGTACTTTTAACTTGTTAAAGAATATGACAACAAATTCATGATGCCAACATCGATAGTGGTTTAGTTTTAATGTTCCCGTTTAATCAAATAGACATCTCGCTGTGATGGAGCACTACTTTTCAGAAAATTATTTCGGAGAAAAAAGCATGATACCATTATATTATATAATATCTCATTATATTATAAATATTTATGCAAGTCAATAATAATAGGGCTTGACAATATAACCGATATAACTATATATCAGTATATCAAATATTTTTTTTGTAGTGCCATAATAACTGTGTCTGTTAAAGTGAAATACTCTTCTATTTTGGCGGGCTGAATGCATGGACAAAATAAGTATCCTTTATGGATGTTCGGTTCTTTAAACGTATAGTGCCGTGAGAAAGTTTTTTTTCCCTCCTCTTGATTTCCTCTTATTTCATATTTCTCTTGCTGAAGGGTTTTAGATAATCAAATAAAATATAATATTAGACAAGGGAAACCCACAGAATCATGTCATTAGTTCATTCACTCATGAGAGATAGTAACTAATTACCAATATTGCCCCTGTGAAAAAGTCACAGCCCCCTTAAACTGTATATCTGGATGGACTACCCTTGGGGGCAATTACTGCAGCCAAATGTTTCCTATAATTTGATATGAGCCTCTCACATCTCTGAGGAGTAATCTGCCCACTCTTCTGTGCGGAACCCCTTTGCCTCTGAAAAATTTGTCGGTCTTCAAGCAATTTTCACTTTATATAGATTGCAAGGCTGGTTGCAATCAAGTCTAGCCTTGTGCAGTCACCTGAATCTAATCTTGAATGACAAATATGTTGATTTCTTTTTTTTTTTTTTTCAAAACTAAGAGGGCAATTACTTTTTCACAGGGGCAAAATGGATAATTGGTGACTTTCTCAATTGTATTAATGAAATAATGATGTAAAAACTATGTTATATGTTTTCTTGGTTTTCTCTTGTTTAATACTGTGTTTTATTTAATTATGTGAAACCATTCAATGAGAGAAATATGCAATTAAATAGGAATTTAAGAAGGGGGCAAAAACTTTTTCATGGCATTGTACGATTACCACCGGGAGATGTTATCCCTAATGGCGGAGGACATCATGTTTCATGAAATAGTTTTCTTTCATTGGTTAATTTATTTACCCATAGGTGATGAATCATTGTGTAAAAAAAAAAAAAATTCTGCTTCCATGACTGGGTGAGTATGCACATGTAGTCCCCTCCTTACCTCTGTAGCAATCCAGTGAGCTATGTGTGATTGAAAATGTATGTAAATGGTGATTGCACTCATTATGACATTTTTTCTTGCTTCATTGCTCATCTAGTGTATTTATGTATTGAAATCATTTCAGCTAATACATTTCACCCTAAGCCTTGCTACAAAAAAAATTTGTCTGTCATATCCTCCTGGCTAGCTGGCTAATAGCTCTGGATACTTGTGGTAGTAGTGCTAGCTGTTCAATTTTAATTTGAGTTTTTTGATGGATAACTACAGTTTTTGGTGCTACTGGGAGTCATACAAGGTTGCACATCTATGATACAGCACTGCAAGGTGACAGACACATTGGAGGCACTCAAATAAAACTATTAGAAAGTGTAGAAATGAAGTTATCAGCTAATGCGCTAGAACTGTTTAATATCATATCTGAATCAGAAAAAAACCTACATCCAACTGTCATCTCCACTTTTTTCAGTGAACATTTTTTTAAATTTTATTTCATGAATAAAACATGACTTTACATAAATGTTCATGTATCAATATTTACAAAATGGAAAAGTCTCATAAGCCATGATGAGCTGAGTTTAACCTTATCACTGTCTCAGGAAAATAAACAAATGTCTTAACAGGTCTCATAATGTAGTGAGGTAAAAAAACACTATATTTTGTATCTGTCTTTAGAAGACTGTCTTTATGTTTCTCAAATCTGTGGTTTTTTGCTAGTCTCGTTTAACAGTGTATTATTCAATCAAAATTGAGAGTTCCACAGACATCATCTCCAGCAGTTAGAGTTTATGAGGTGAAGAAATTGTGGCAAAATCTCCATGACACCTTAACAGTAGGTGACAGTCAGTATGCACCTTGGCGTCAAAATGACTGATAATGATAGGGCAAGTCACAATTATGGCTGTAATTTAAGTAGACATTAATATTATATATGCTCTCACACCATTATTCTTGTTGTTGGCCATTTCATGTGAAGTTGCATGTAATATGCTCATTTTGTATTTGAGTTTGACACATCTACAAGGCCAGCAGTGTCAGGTCTCTTGCAGTGAAAATAGCATTTTTAGCTTCAGGTTTTAGTGGTCCAAATAATCACATATAGTAGCAGGGCTCCCCATACAGATACAAGTACAAATATAGCAAGCTAGTCAGCAAAAGGGCCATGGATGGAAATGGGATGTGTTTTTTGGAATTACAATTTATAATGCATGAAATGATAAACCATTTCACAACATGTAAAAATGCAGGGGTGTTTAACAGCCCAAGACTCCTCTGACATACAACCTATGTCTTGTGTATGCATGATATGTCATGGTGTCTAACAGTAGAACCTCTGAGATACGTTTATTTCAATTTTAGGCTATCATTTGTGATAAAAGTAGTTGTGACACTTGTATGCCAACTGTTTGACTTTTGAAACAGACTCCTAATAATGAATTGTGATTACATTTCTTGATAATTTTGGTGTTCTTTGTTTTCCAGAAATGAGGTGATAAAGCATAGTACAAACAATTCTCCTGTGAACAGAAAGACAACCAGTACAAGGTAGGAACGTGTATGCATAAATTAAGGCTCTAATCCATCCACAATTTCACTTGCAATGTAAAGATTTGTAAAGAAAAATCTTCTTGATGTACTTTGTCTTAAAGTTGATGTGTAGAACCTAAAGAGTAATGGTTATGCTGAGTGTGGCCACACAGACCTCTGATTTTCCCTGAGCATTTATGTATGGCTGAAGGCTAATGCCTGTTTCCAGAGCATGAATGTATGGCTGAAGGCTTATATCTGTCCCCTTGGTATCACTGTTTGGCTGTTGCCTGAGACCTGATGCCTGGTGCCTTAAATAGATGATTGTAACCATTTTTACAATTACAATACAGTGCCTTGTGAAGTACTGATACCGATACTTGAGTTGTGTGGAACAGTGATGGCTAGCTATAGAGAAAATACGCCATCCGCTCAGTGTATGCCTTTGCTTGTCGCTAATTCCAGAAATTATGAAAATGTTGCATTAAAAAAAGTTTCACCTATTAATACATATAATACATAATGTCAGTTAAATGGAATTGGACATAATTTAAATGTAGTAGAATTGAACTTTTCAGCTTCTTTAGCTAATGAGCTGTGACATCACCATCTTTGACCTCATTTATGCAGCACGGCACAGAGAAAAAAAATAGATTCCTATTCAGCTAAATGCAGTTTCCCATATACTGTTGTATCCAGCAGTACAATTCCATCACAATTGTATGTATTAAAAACTAGTTTATAATAGAAACTTATAAACAGCAGTATGCTAATGCAATTACAAAAATGCAAGTCCATATCAAAACAAAGCCTTTGATGTAGTAGTAATAACTGGTCAATGTAATCCAATGGCTGGTGCATTAAGTGGGATACCATACAGAGTATATTCAGAGGGATCTTTTCTAAAAGAGGCCTGTGGAATGTAGAGCCCAGGGCAAATCAGCATATAGGGAATAAATGTTCAATGACAGTAAACCGGAGTTGAATGAAGTGAAAGAGCACATCTGATTGGGAAACCTTAAGTAAAAAAAAATTTTATAAAAAATAATTGTGTATGAATTTACAGTTGACTATTTAGGGAAAAATCTATGCATTTCAAAAATGATTATTGGTTATACAGAAAAGAATAAGCATAATAGCTTTCGGTTGCACCACTCCTCATTCAGCCTGCTTCCCCCCTCTGTTTCATTTGTATGTTTGAGTTTGTATGCACGCATGCATATATGTCTGTTTTTATGTGCGTTTGCTTACTGTCTGCAGGGACACGGGTGAACTGGAGGAGGGCAACATAAACAGCACGTTCTCAAGTGATGGTGAGTCTCTACACCATGGCCCTTTAGCAGAATCCACGCTTCCAAACTCTTAATGTGATTTCTCACAGTTTGTCCTGCAGTCAGTTCTTCCTTTCTAAAAATTCCATTTTTATTTTCTTTGCCTCAATTTTATGTTTAACACGAGGCATGAGGTATTTTCTGCTACATTTAGATGGGAAATGTACAGAGGGAATTTGTTCCTTTAAAGGACGGACACTATACACTACACACCCAGACACAAACCCTAGAGGACTTTCCTTATACAGTGAAAATTCCTTATGTGGAAACACCAGGTGTAAATATCCACATTGTATAATTGTAAATAAACTTACTGTATTCCTTATTCTGTAATCTCAGAAATAAAGATTGTTAATTGCTGTTTTTAAC
Organism: Albula goreensis; assembly: GCA_022829145.1. Taxonomy (NCBI): domain Eukaryota; kingdom Metazoa; phylum Chordata; class Actinopteri; order Albuliformes; family Albulidae; genus Albula; species Albula goreensis. The sequence goes on from CM040744.1 coordinate 20,278,766, forward strand.
CCATAATTTAGAGCAATCCCATGTCAAATTGCCTTATTAGTGGATCCCTCAGCCTTAGCCATGCGTTCTTGTACATTTTTTTCATATCTGCAGACTATGAGCTGTCCTTCACTATCCCACCTTGCTATACCTCCTCACCACGAGGCCAGGCAGCAGGCCACAGATCCCCAGTGCACTCTCTGCTAACATCCACCCCCTACCCCACATCCCCTACAAAAAGCTATCCAGAGAAGGAGGGCCCATTTCCTGACCTCAACACCAGTAAGTCCTAAATCACCATAGCAAGATGAACCATAGCACCTCATCCTAGACCAGTATTAGGGCTGCATGATATATCACTTATTTTTAAAAACATTGCAAATTTATTTATCGCAATAAGCAATGTATTGTGAAACTTGAATCATTTTACTTGAATAAGCTGATAACTGTATGGAAACGGAGCAGAGAAATGGAAATGGAAGCAGAGAATAATCATGTACACAATTGGCTCTTGATGCAGATGCATGAAAACTGACGATGTCATGCGCAAGACGAGCAGGAAATCCCGTGTGAAGCAAAGAACCATTTAGCGCGTTAGATGGATTGTTGTCGAAATGAGGGTCATAGCAAGGCAGCCCATGCAGCTGCAGAATGTGATCTGATTCCTAAATGAAGAAGCACTTAGGGTGTGTGGCAGTGTTTTGATTTTACATGGGACGACCACACTCAATCAGAAGTGATATGCAGTAAAGATTTACTGGTCGCTGTGAGGTTGGGAGTGGTGTTTCTTTACCCAGGAAGAACAGGAAACGTGCATTTTGGAAATGTCATTAAGGTTTTAAATATATTTAAAAATAATTGAAACTGATTAAATACATTAATCTTTGGTTTATTGGATTGCATATCATAATCCATGAATTAATCACATGTTGCATTTTCCCCCATATCATATAGCCATGAGCAGTACCATTTATTTTGTTCAATGGTTAGGTTAAGGACCTGTAGCACACCATTGATTGGTCATTTGAAGCTGCAAGTTCATTAGATTAGAATGAATTTCTCAGGTGCAGCCAGACCAAAATTTTACCTTCTTGAATGGATTTTCAGGCCTGAACTTATCACATATTTGTTTGGTCTGTTCAGGTGTAAGAACAAGAGGAGCACACTGTAGCATTTTCAACAACGATTATCAATATTTGATGTACACCCTTAGAGAACTAATGAGAATAAGAATAACATTAAACAAAAATAATGTAAATGCAGTTGAGTCTCTCTGGAAACACTGCCCGTTACATCTGACATTGGTGACTTTATTTATTCATTGTGTTGCTTCTTTTGAGGACTAAAGAAGCTTAATTAAATTTACAGGAAAAGCATGCAAGAAGCTGCAAGGGAAACTGGACAGCATGCAGAGTCTAATGGAGGACTTGAAGAACGAGGCACAAGGTTTAGCCCACTAACATTATCAGCAGTGTTGGGCAAAATATATTTTCCCAGTGTTAATACTGCATTGCCATATTGGTTCAGGTTAACTGCGTAGTCTTACAATTGATACAATTGATAATTCTGATACATTTGATAAATTGACCACTGCAAATGTGAAATGATTTTAGTTGAATAAATATACAATAAACCATTTTCACTGTAACCATCATCTGTTATTTTATTTTTTATGATTTACAAGACAAAATGTGCACTTTGCATCTTATACTGAGGTTATATGACAAGTTTACTTCCTGGTTTCAAGCTCAATACCTCTGTTCCACACAGTGCCAAATACTTTGAATACAAGATATCACACCAATGTATGATATGTTGTGCATTGCATGCTAAAACATTTCTGCCTATTTTTTCTTTTTTCCCCAAAAGAAATGTCCTCTCTGATAAAGACTGAAGACATGAGGATGCGGAAGGTGAAAGACAGAAGCAAGCTTTCGAATGGTTTAGGCTCCAGTTAAATTTGTATTTTTGAAAATGTATAATACCTAATGCAGTGTATAAGTTGAAATACAGCTACAGTCTAATTTAAATTATTTTTTCTAATTATATCCCAAAGATGATTCAGGAATGCTGCATTAGTGATCTAGTGTATATTCCAGGTTTGTTTTCATATTAGGATGTAACTGCATTTATTTTGTTTTTCATACCAACTGCTGTGAGTTTTTTTAAAATAAATTATTATATGAAATGCAAACCTGACTCATTAATTCTGTAAGCTATGGCTGCACAAGATTGATTTTTCCTATCCTATGAGGATTTTTAAATGCTATAAGCAAGCAAAGCTCCTCATGTACCATTTGAATAAGCTTCAATGTTCATTATGAGATTGTAAGATTCTACAGCAATTATGGGGCATTATTGTCTTGGACATGTTTGTCATTGCAATTGTAGTAAACAAAGAGACAATTCAGCCTAACATTTGCCTGTAATATGGCAAACAAATCTGGTTTATTCAGTACAGACTGACAAACTTGGGTCAAATAAAAGTACATGTTTTTGTTTTTAAACATTCTGTTGATATTGCATTTTCAAATATATTGCACCAAAAATGACTTAGCAGCATTTACACAACTGAATGAATAAAACCAAATACTCTTCCAAATGGTTTGTGAAAATACTTCAAACAAGTATTTCGCAAGTATTTGAAAACCTGTATTTTAGTTAAATTCACTGAAAGATCACTCTTTTATTTGCTAAGGCATCACTGTATCTTCATGACTTCATGTAAAGGGTAGTCAGCTTAATGAATCTGCTCAGGTTTATATAGACACCATTTATATTATTTTCAACTATCAACTGGTATTGCATTCTCAGGTATTCAAAGTTATTCAAACAATAGAACTTTTAGAACACATTTTTGTGGTTCTGTGGTTAGGTTTGTTAGTCTCACTGCCCTCTAGTGGCCACTTCTGGTTGGCACCAGCACAAACCAAGCTTACACATACTGCATAAGTACCATAAGTCCTCTGAAGACATAGACCATGTGTGGTGGTGCAGACAAGAAAGATGAATCAGTCATCATGTGAGACATAGGAGGCACATGTCACAGCTTCCTCCTCCCAAGTCACCAAACAGTTTGGCATATGGGAATATAGGAGACCATTTGAATGTCCCTTCTATGACTCTGTCACTTCAAAGTCAAACCAGTTTACTAACCAATATTTATGTTCCTAATATAGATGGTCTTACTTTCTTTGGGGAGCTTGAGTGACTAGCAGGGACTCCCATTCCAACTGGCTCTAACTTCTCTCCATGTTGCAGACACACCAATAATGACACATAGCCTATATCATTGGATGATTACACAGTCTGCATATGTGCAGTTCATGAACCTGCAGGCACCCAGCTGACCAGTTGAGGGCAATGAACTAACACATGTCAACTGGACTGCACACCTATCATCCACAACAAGGCTTGGCCAATAGTTGCCTTGCCAATTTAAATGTCCAGCCATAGCCAGTAATGGTAAGGCTGGGATTCTAACACCCAAACTTAGTGCTCCTAGGTCAATGTTTTACCCTGTGAAACACCTTGGAGGTAGATTGTAATCAGGCAATGGACTCCACACAGGACTCATCCAGGCAAATCCATGTGCGTTTTACAGGAAATCTGTAATATATCTGACAAGATTGACAGTTGATGTCTATTTATCAAATTCTCCAGAAATGACACATCCCCCAAGCCCCCCACAGACTTTTTCCTGATCTCTAGTTCTATTATACCATATGTATTGTCTAGCTCCACTTGAAATATAATCGTGTCGTAATGGTATAATTCTTTTTAATAGTACAACATGATTATCAATATGGCGACTTAACTCCATTCTCCTTCTTGAAGTGGAGCTCATAGAATTCTTCAGAGCACAGATCAAGCTTTACAAAGAAACTAATTTACCTATGGCCCCCTCTACTGGGGTAGCATGGGAAGCCTTAAATGCCTTCATTAAGGACCATATCATTCAACATGCTGCATTTAAAAAGGCAGAAAATAACCAGCCTCAGATGGAGAAACCAACTGATGCTGCAGAGAGTACTTTCAAACAGACTAATCTCCCAATAATTTAATCTAGTTAATAAGCAATCGGAACACAATTAAGAACCCAGCAAAAAGACTTTTTAGAGGAGGATAAAACTGGTAAAATGTTGGCAAGATATATTGAGCAGAGCATAATTTAGAATAAGCTTGAAACTGAAGAACAAACTCACCCAACTGTAGATACTTTCACATCTACAGTTGGTCTGAAGGAGAACTACTCACATATTCAGTCTGAACTCTCATTTCCACGTGAAGGTTTCCTTGTGACTTAATCCCAAGATGTGTATTGGGGGTTTGCTTCCCATTCACTACAGTCTAAAGAGCTTCATAGAATCCACATTACCACCCACAGACTTGAGCACATGGGTACCACTCAAAGTAATACATGTTCATATTTTGCAATCTATACATAAATTACTTCAATGCACTTCTGGTCAGAGGTCATGAGCAATCTGAGATCCTCGTCTTCAGCATTGTCTTATGCCCCAACATCGCATTACTTGGTCTTCACATTGCAAACATTATGTCTCAACATTACAAAAACCCAAACATCTCAGACCCTTCATATAAATAACAATAACCACAGCCAAAAAGACAGTATTACTAAACTGGAAAGTCATCACCAAGATATCCATAAATCACCATCCACTAACCAACCATTCAAACTTGGAGAAACATACAGCATCCTTGAAAAACATTACATCTTTTGAAGACACCTGGTCCCCCTCTCACAATACCTGTAGCACTGATTCCTCTTTCCACATATAGTTAGGTGCGTGCCCCATATTATTTGTCTGTTACATCCACACACCAATTTTTTCATCAATCGTTTTCTTTCTTTCTCTAACAAACCAAGAAGAAAACACAATTTAAATCATTTAAATAATGTATTGATATTGTATTGCTTCATTGTTGTATTGTACTTGGTATACTACTGTATTTATATATTTATATATGTTGTTGTATTATTCAATAGATAGCCTCCACATTTGCTGTCTACACTATTTAAAGCTTTGTCACTGTTCAAATTTGTGACAAATTCTGTGTGTCCTATGCACTCTTAATTGCGTGGTAGGAGAGTAAGGCGCCTTATGATTCTTCAACCCTAAAAAACTAATTTTTCCATCTTTTCCTTGAGGCCTGTAACATTTTCAAATGAGGTCAAGGAAAATTTGTAAGGAAAGGAAAAATGTTACATTATGTTTAAATTCCCATTTTAGAGGCAGCCCCACCATTTTTGAAGGTCAATTTCTCTGTCACTACCAGTCTCTAGCTGACGGTTGTTGCACTCTTCCCAGCGTTGAATTTTGCCATTTTCCACTAAAACAAACTTCCATTCCAGCTGGCTCTTCATTGGGAGGGTCACAGAGTTAACCCAAAACCCATCCTTTGCCCTATTGAGTGGGACAAACTTTTCCCAGCCTCCCAACTCCTGCAGGTTCCCTGTCACAGCCAGCAGTTCCGAGGGAGAGTGGGTAATGAAGTGTGTCCGAAAGCTTATCCTCACTGAATGGAGTGTGGGCTGGATGGCTGCCACCATCTGACCAATAGGGCTCTCTTCATGTAAAATGTGCGTGGCACTGGAGTCTTTTCCGATTTTCATTTTTGCTTCATTATCACACCTAATTTCAGCCTCTTTTTCCTTTGAGAGTTTACTTATATGCTTATGGCTGCTTGGATTTTCTTGGACGTTGATAACAGTGTCCTCCATGACGTTCTTGTTATTCAATTCAAAGTTACTGTCTTCCACTTCAGGTGCATTTCTAACATATTCTTGATGGTAAAAAGCATTAAACATTTCATGATGAAGGTTAAAATATTCCTTGTTTTTGAATGCAGTTTGACTCTCATTATTGGGTGCATGTACTGAATAACTGTTCACTTGTTCTTGTTGGTCATCCACGTGTTCGTTCCAGTTGGCAACATTGTCATGATGCTCAGTTGGATCTTTGGTATGAGCACTAACACATTTATCAGAATTTATCAGATGCTTTTGCACATGCTTATCACTCCCTGACACAGAATTAGAAAAGAAATCAACAGCAAGAATGTGGTCCGCCTCTTCTTCTCTTGGGTTAACACATTGATCTTCACTTGGCATTGATAATGTTTCCTCATGTCCTTCAGTGTGACTTTCTTGGAAATTATTCACTTTGCCACTGTCCTTTAATTTCTCTGAAACAGAATTCAAATTGTTAAGTTTGAAAAACATTTGCAATTAAAGTATACTTTCGTCTATCAAATGTAGCACTATATATCCATTGTGAATTTAAGAGTTATAAGGGGAACTTTTTTCTCACGTGCATATTTTCAAAACCACTAACTTATACCCCACCCACTTACACTTAAGTATTGAGAACATGCAGGTAATTACTGAAAAAATTCAAACACAACACTTTTCCAGCAGTGAAGGAGGTTGTATAATGTTATGGGGGTAATTTCTGGCATGGGTACATGCACTCAGACCTTCAAAGGTGAGGTTGATGTTATGTTATTGTCCTGAATAAAATTCTTAATCCAACCTTTTATGTCCCAGAATTTTTCTCTACTTTTTGGTGAATCTATAACGCTTTTATTTCCCATACAGTTCTTGTAAATATAGACATACCCAAATATTTGCATCTCTGGAAACCCAGATTCCTACATGTTCCTACCAAATAAAACCATTGTATAAATCATAACTCTGTATCAGTTTATAATGTTACTATAACATTTGAAAACAATAACATCAGTTTAAAAAATCTTTACTGCAGTTATAAGACTGATGTAAGACTAAGAATTCAATTTTATTATAGGGATATCTGTAAAAATATGTAGAACAAATTGGACTGTATTACATATTATTAGTTTAGAAATAAAGAGTATTGGGCGACAGACGTAAGCCATGTGACTAGGTGTTCGTGTCTGAACTATGGCAAGAGGTCTGCACTGGCACAGCAGCAATTAGCCCTGCCTTGCTGTGGAATGACAGTGTTATATCAGTTAAGTTTGTTTGTGTATCTGCAGGCACCCAGCTGACCAGGAGTGGCTGCTAGAGAGCAATGAGAGTGAATGCATGCAGACTTCATCATCCTCTGGTGACAGAGACTGTATGAAATTCGCATTGTGTCAGGAATATGAAAGAACTGAGGATTAGTCAGGGGAATCAGGGGTGTTAGGTGCCTACAGCTCCCTCCTTCTGAAGTTGACAGGATAGGTTTGCTTACAGGAAATTAGCAAATGCAGCCACTTATTCTACACTTTAATCACTTGCTAAGGGTTTTCATAACAATACAAATTACAATGTAATATAAAACATTATTCATAATCAAACAAAACACTTTTCTGCTTATTTAATTTTCCCTTTTTTATTTGTTTTTCCATTCTGTCAATTCTAATTAACTCTTATTTTGATGTAAACTTCCCTAATTAAAACTAGTTTATGCTAGAGCCTCCTCATGACAGACAAGGGGACGAACTCCCAGTAGCTGTGTCAAGAAAGGACGGAGGATCAGCTCACACACCTTAGTGCAACTTTTGAATGCATGGGAGTTTAAGACAACAATAAACCCTGATTTTCACAGCAAATTTAAGGATTTCATAATGGGAAATTTAGCTGAAGCAATCCTGCATATCATCACCATAATCCCAAGGCCCAGTTCCGGACAATGTTATTATGACAATGGAGGATACTTTCATAGTCTAAGCACGTCTGCTGTTTCCAGGGCCGCAATAATAACCTTGCTCCTAGGTCAAGTCCAGACAGTCATTCAAGATTCCCGGGACACCGACATTATTGGAAACCACTCGCCCAGGTATTCACCACAATTAATAGTACATTCACTGTATGATCGTACATACACTTGCAGAATGCTGTTCTAAATGTGCAAGTGATGGCCAGGGTCTAATTCTTGACGGGGTTGCGAAATGGCCAGGAAACACACAGACTTCTTAAACAAATAACAAAGAAATGCGCAGACAAGAATTGACAACTACTAATGCTTTAGAGAGGACGCGCTTTGCACATTAACTAATCCTACAATCCAATGTTATGGAGAAACCCACTCGTCTGATTTAGACAAGAGTCACTTTCTCGGTACATTTGCTGCAGTTGCGGGTTACTGCAAGGTGCCATGTAGAAGCGCACTAAAATTTAAGGTTCAGATTGGTTGGCCAAGCTCTTTCGAAGTGTAGATGGCGTGAACGCAGCCTTTAGAATTAGCCTACGTTTGTAGACATTGTAGAGTGGTTTCAAGGTGAATGTCCTCACTTGAAAATTTAACCTAAAGGGCTTAAAACAATGGAATCTGCACCAAGTACAGAACTGATCAGAAAGCACGTTGTTTCGTTCTTTGTTTATTTTAATTCAAGATTAATTAAAAGAAGTCCTACCTGTCAAATTGTCGCAGCAGCTGTCGTCACTTGAATTTTCATCAGTCTGCTGTGCACCTGATTTCCGTCGACCCCTTGCAATTCTGTATATTATGAATACAGCCCCAACGCATAACGTGGCAATAAACCCTATGGCCAAGACTGAACCGTACTTTGCCATCTTTCTAAGATAATTAAGTTCGTGCCTGCCTAAAACGGCGGATTTACTTGTCTTGTGGATCATGGCTGTGACACTTTTGCATTTAAGGTGCTCGTTTCTAATCTGACCTTAGCACGTCACGACTGTTTCCTCTAGGTACTGTTGCGCTTCGTCATGAGGTGCGCAACTAGCAATAGAAGGTATTTGCAGTCGAACTGTAAATAGAACATGATGTGGGTGCCACACAACTAAGTATTCAGGCCATATTAACTCTACGTTAGAGGCAACTCTTAAACCATTTTGCCCAGCAAAGTCACCGACCGGTTATGGAAAATGTAAATATTTTACTGTAAGACTTGTAAAAGACTTTTTTAAAAAATCCGTGGTTAAACAGAATCCAAGTGTTGTCTAAGTTGTGAGAGTGATGGATGATACGGACTGAGAGGCAACGGCTCGGCACAGTCATGAGAGTGACCCTAAGGCAGCCAACAGCAGGAAAAGGCTCTACTGCCTTTGGTACTTGTACCCACTCTCGGTTCGATGAGAATTCCAGGGCTTTGGATAGCGTTTATCAATATCATATAGTTTGCTTCTAGTGGACTTTTGGACAACAACCAATATTTCTTTTTTCTTCAGTTTTGGGACATACATTCCTTCATATTGAGGCAGGCTTCCATGTTTTATGGTTTCAAAATGACATCTGGTTTGGCTGGTATGTACAACTGAATATCATCTGCATAGTAAAAGAAAGGTACAATCACAAAAAGATGTGAAAACTGGAATAGATGAGGTGGGAATAAAAAACTGACCTCTGGTCAGTCACCAAACCTGCCGTTTGGTGACTACCTTCCCTGGATGCAGTAATGGCGAAGTAGTGCCACCCCTACAAAACACAAGATGTGTACATACGCAGAGAGAGAGAGAGAGAGAGAGAGAGAGAGAGAGAGAGAGAGAGAGAGAGAGAGAGAGAGAGAGAGAGAGAGAGCGGAGGCAAAATGCATCCACACACGTAGCAAGCAAAAATGTGCACTTATGACCAGGGTTGTAAAAACAGACATTGATAGAATCATGTCTCCTAGTCCTCTAGTGCCACATAGTGGCAACAGGAAAGTAAGTCAACACACCAACAATTTTCATTTGGCTGAAATTTGAAATACTTGTTCTACATCACATGTGATAGAAGGCAGTTATTGATCTAGCTCTTATCACCCTCTTGTGTCACATAGTGCCAGATAGAAATGAAGTTAATTTCCTTAATCTTTCAATAAATGTTTAACTTGAGATAATTGTGTTTTGTAAAAGCAGTTTCTGTATGGCTGCTGACTTGAGTCAGCAGGTGCTATAGGACCACACACACACACACACATAGATATATATATATATATATAAGAATGATAAATATACTATATTACAATTATTTATCCATGTTAATTATAATTTGTGAAAGTAATTGCAATAGCTATTTATAATACGAGTACAATGTCTCTTGACTAATGTCTTGTATGATTGATGTTGTTTTCCCTTTTAATTTACACATTTAGATATTGAAAATATGTTTTTTTTTTCCACAAAGCCATGTCATCATATTCCAATTTATGTGAATGACTTGATTGTACAAGGGCTACTGTTTCTAGGCTACTTGCAAATTACAGCCTACAGATTTAAACTTAAATTACTGATGCAGAAAATATTATATTTTTTCAGAAAATTCAAAATTCTCAGGAAGATCTCAGGGCTGTGCAACAATTATTTGAAATTATTTACTTATGTAATTTATTATTCCAAGGATAGCCTGGTCCTATCACTAGTGACCATTAACTAGTAACAATTCACAAATTAAGCACTGGTAAAATAAATAATGTTAACACATCAGGGAAGGGCCACTCCTTTACAGTTTAGAATGAAATAAACATTTTATTTTCACAACATCTTTCAAGCAGGATAGTGAAAACCTTAGAAACACATTAGAAATGAACCCATACCAAGACCTTTGATGACTGAAATCATTTTTCAAAAAAAAAAAAAAAAAAAAAACCTCAGCCAGCTGTGTCAGTCTTCCTGGGGTTCCTCCTGTTTTCTTTTTCTTCACTGGAAAAGAGCAAGTGGAGAACCTGCAGGGAACATTAAAAGCAGCCTAAAAATTCATCACCCTGGTGTCACTGTGCATGATCATAGATATCAATGTACTTTAGATTAGTATTCTGCCAAGCAAATGCCCTGTTGGGTTGAACCAGAAAGTAACCAGAAGGAATTCAGTCTCAAAGGTTCAATCTCATATGTTGTCCAGCACAGCCTACTCACTATCCTATAGAAACTACATGAATAATTTTAGAATCCACTGTAATAGTATATATTTAAGGTGTTCCAGTTGCTGGTTTAATTGTTTGTTAATTTTACCAAACTTTTATAGCTACAAAAAAAAAACACTTGCCTATTTGCAAAATTATATGACAATTGTAAGTAATGGAACAAGTTGACAATGGTATATTCTGACATTGCTTTCAGAGCTATGAACGCTTCAGAGCACTGGAAGACCTCCATTCTTGGAGTGTCCACACCTGTGAGGCTTACTTCATTGAAATAATGTGTTTCTTAAGTTAATTTATGATTAATTTAAAGGATAACTGGGTCTCTTGGTTATTGAACAGTACTGTTTATTTATGCTTGTGAAATTGTGTTCTTACAGTGACACCTTGCAGATAATGATCAAAACACTGGTCAGATGCCTCTAATGTCACACAGTCTGGAGTCGATCTAAGCCTTAGATCATACAATAACATTTCCACCTGTCAATTTGCAAAGGAAAAACATTACGTGGCTCACTGTAATATTTATTTTTCACATGCTTGTCAGAAACTCAGCTTAATGTTCAATACAACATTAAACTACACAGTGTATTATTCGGTGATTTCTTTGCACACTACTTCTCACATAGTTACCATTGGGGAGGTTGAAGACTAGGTGACCTGCAGCATTGTCAATGACCTGCAAAGGTCTGATCACAGATGCTGGATGACCAATATTGAGGGAATTGCAGTAGTCCAGGCAGGAGAGTACTATTGCTTGGACCAGGAGCTGGTTTGAGTAGGTGGTAAGATAGGGGCAGATTCTCCTGATATTGTACAGAAAGAATCTGCACATCTGACCCAACACTGCAATGTTTTCAGAGAGGGTCAGTTTGTTATCAAACACCGCTCTGAGGTTCTTAGCACAAGAGGATACTGACACAATGGTATCACCTATGGAGATTGTCAAGTCCAGCAGGGGAGAAGATGGGGCAGACAAGAAGATGAGGTCTGTCTTGTGTGGGTTGAGCTTAAGATGGTGGGTGTCCATCCAGCTCTGATTGTCCACAATGAAAAGCAGAGATACAAGCAGAGACCTGTGGGATGGATGGAGAGAACGAGAGGAAGAGTTGGTCCACTACAAAAAATGTAGTGGACCAAGGACTGAACCCTGCGGAACTCCTACAACAAGAGGACACTGTGCAGATATTAAACCGCCTCAGGCAACTTTGAAGGAGCAACCAAAGAGGTAGGGCTCAATCCATTCTACAGCAGTGTCCCCATTTCTGCTAAAAAGACAGGAGGATAGATTGGTCAACTGTGTTGTAAGCAGCCAGGAGAATCAGGACTGAGGAAAGAGAGGCTGCCTGTGCAGTGTGAAGGGACTCATTGACTAAGAGGTGTGCAGTCTCAGTCTTTTGAGTGAGAGAAACGGGAAGGTTGTAAGATCAGATATAGCCCTGCATTTCCTCCACCTCCTCTCAACTGTCCATAATCTCGCCCTGTTGGTAAGGAGATGTAAGGCATCTATGGGTTAGGAAAGGAGCAACATACTGGCCTGGAAACAAGAGGACAGAGAGAAATGAGAGCTGAAGAGAGAGGAGAGGAGAGATGAAGAGGCAGAGTCAGTGGAAACTGAGAAGGTGTCAAGAGGATGGAGAGAAGCAAATTCGCCAGTGGGGTGCCGTCATCTAGGAAGGAGCTGGGCAGAGTGTCCAGGTCCTCCATAAAGTTTCCCAGAGGACCTGGGAAATTATAGATGATAGTAATAAAGAGCTTAGTAGGATAGGTGCCTGTAACAGAGTGCTATTCAATGGTGGAAATTGAGAGGTGAGAGGGAGGAAGAGCGGAGAATTGGCTTGGTGTGTGGGAGAAGAGAGGGATGCAGGAGTTTCTGTGTAGCCAGGTGTAATCCAGGTTTCTGTAAGGGCGAGGAAGTGAAAAGAGAGGGGGGAGGCATATGCTGAAGAGGAGTCTCCCTTCTGTATGACATACTGGCAGTTCCATAGCAGATAAGAGAAGTTTGGTGCCATTTCACCATCCTTTTGTCTGTCACTCTTCACGGAAGTGTTTGTAATTCCTCACTCTATTTGTTTAATTTGCTTAAAGCATGACAAGCCAGCATCAGTGATAATGACTGATATACATGTAGAATAACATTTATTCATTACCAAAGGTGGATAAATCTAAAACAGAAAGTCTGGGTCCAGTCTTACCTCTGGCTCCCTCAGTCCTTTACTGACAATGAACTTCTTAAAGGCTTCAGCTATGTAACTGTGCTTCAGCTCCTCATCCTATAAAAGCAAAAAAGCATGTTAATTATGCATATAATCTGAAATAAGATGTACATTTGAATGAAACTGTGAGGGGCCAGAGCTACATACCTAATATTCGGGGGTACACAAATAATGTAAAATATTATAACAGCGCAATCACAGAATCTCCAATGTCTATATCAGGATATACAGCAGTGAAATCAATGATAAAAAGGTGCTATGTCATTTTGAGAGTGGTGCATTGTATTTATGTAATTGTATTAAGTCTGAAATTGTATACTGTGCCTGCAAACTAAACAAGCTAACACAACCCTTTTTGTGCCACATTATTACAAGACCATGTTAAATATGCTAACCCCACTAGGCTGCTAAGGACCAATATCTATTGTCCCTTCATTTCTTGCTGCCCTATTTAATAAAGACATTGCTAAGATACCATATATCATATCTACAAAACTCATGAATTATCATGAAACACGTGTTGAAATAGAGACAACATTTGGAGTGATGAAAATGTGCTTCAGATGTTTGGATAAAAGTTGCTGTATCGATAACCTGGTCACCAGACCAGAAAGTTGGTTTGCTTGATTGAGAAAAAGTCCAAACCATTGTCCAGTGACTATTGCATTTACTATTGCATGTTTGTTACATCTGTGGCTGTTTTGGTTATTGTTCTGTGTTCCTTTTTGCTTTCCCTCCCCAGACATCCACTACATCTGGTGGGTGCTGCGGTAAGGTCAACCAGTTCAGTTGAACACTGGGGTTGGGAAAAATCGGGGTAAAAAATAATTTAAAAAAATACAAAAACAATATCACACTGACAATGCCCTTGTGACATTAACTGTAGTGTGTAGAAAGACTTGGTAGAAAGAGAGAGGAGCAGTGGTGTATTTAAGGGTATATTGGTATATTAACATTACCATTGATACATATGGGCTATGAAGTTACCATATGCCCCTTTTCTCAGACAATATTCTTATGTTAGTTACCATAGCACCACTAAACAGAAGACCAGTTAATTCTATAGTATTCTTAGAATAATCCTTGAACAGAGACCCCAAAAACTAAAAAAAAAAAAGCACAATGCTCAAGGGAGGACTGAAGTCAGTTTATGCAAAACATTAAATGAGACACATACGAGTTTGTTTGGAATGACAGAGTCTTTGCCTTCAGTAACAAAGGGAGAGTCTCGCGCTGGCTGGTCCATATTTCTTGTCTTCTGTGTTTTAGTGTCTTGAGATGGGGCTCTGTAATTAACTCTTCCTTTACCAGAATGACTCTAGAACACATGACACAGCATAGGAGAAAAACAGTCACACTCCAGACAAAGATACATCTAAATATGTATTGCAATGTGGATGATTATGCTTGAAATGTACAGAGGCTTGTTTAAGTATGTAGTGCCTTATTTACACATTTTGCTTCCTCAGAGCTTAAAATCATGGACCTCCAAAACTGAATTTCAGATCTATACAACCTACTCCACTAGAAAATGTAATTAAAAATAAAAAATGGAGCTCTCTTTATATAATAAGTATTAAGACCCTTTGCTATTTGCTGATTGATTTCACTGTACTCAGAAGAATATACAGATATAAAATTTCTACATACCCTTCTCCCTGTTTGTGTTGTTCTACTACCTTGAGTTGTTTTGTAAGGAACTTGGTCTGCTCAGTTGAAACCTTGCTTTAACATCACTACCTGGCTTAAAATCAATATTATATACAATAAGAAGTCTCATTTTAAAAATAATTGTCAAGTTATTGCTGATGCAAATACACTTTTGGCAATAAATATCAATTTTTATGATTGGTGGGCTGGGAGGAGGGGCTGTTGCCTGTGTGATGTGCTGCTCAGTCTGGTTTTGCTGCTGTATGTGCACCATGTGCTACTGTAGCTAAATCTGCAAATCAATGCAGCAAAGCGTCTTGTCTCCCAAACCCCAGTCTGACTTATCTGGTGCTACAATATTTTACCAGTCAAATACTAGCTAATCACCACCATTTCAAGCAAAATATGTCAGGTTTATCTATTTTATTTTGAATTATTTATTTAGCCTTCAAAAAACTTAAATGATCTCTGAATCACCTCATCAACAAAGATAAAACTTCCAGGAACCTTTCAACTCAATATTTGAACGCTCAAATCATTAAACACATTTTAATCTGACTGTGTGATGATTATATCTGAAGTGGTGGTGGTGTGATTTGTGTGTATGGTAGTGTTTTTATATTGTCTTGCATATACCTTTATTAAGTCAGGAGCCTTGAGGGCAGTCTTGGATTTTGCCATATCGAAAAGTTCCTCCACTGAACTGCATAAGTCCTCTGGCAAGCTGTGAGGCTCCAGGGAACTCCTCCTCACAAACTCTCCAGCTAACAGGGTGGACTTGGTCAAGTCGACACTTTCTCCATCCTGATGAAATCAGTAATACACACACTGAGACCAGCAAAATCCCAACCCTTTTCTGTAAATATGATTTTTCCTAAATCTACTCCAAACCTATTCCAAAACCAAACAGGGAGAACACAGATGAAACAGGAAAACAAGGGCAAAAAAAGAACAAGGGTATTTTATTAAACTTCAAAACTAGGGGAAATGGTGGTTGTGGAAGAACAGATATCTTGCATTAAAGTGCAAAAAAAGGGGGAAACTCAAGTCCTTCCTAGTTTGGCATGGGGGGTGTTGCCTTTGCCCACTACTTCACACGAGACAACACCACATCCAAACTGTGTTGGCGAGGGTAAAAATGAACTCTTGGATGTGACAAATGAAAAGGTGAGTGTATTTTAGCAGAAGGTTATGGCATCTATGACTGCGGCTCAGAATAAAAATAAAATGGTCCAATGTTAAATGTTCTTGTATTTTATTGTACTTTTTATATTATATTTTTATTATACGGTTTCAGTGTTATCATACTACTTAATTGAATGGAAATTCTTGCAGTTTACATAGCTACCACGAATTTTCATTCACTGACCTTGCCCTTATTGCAACATGGGTGATGTCCATTGCATCATAATGACAATTTGTCATCCCTGCAAATTGTTTGTCTGTTCACCCACCGCGAGGGAAATCTAATTTACTTTGGGCTCAGGCAAATGATGTGTCCGACACTCTTAGTATAACAAGGAGGCCATAATCTGGCTTTCTTCCGAAATATGCTTAAGCTCTATTTGTGTGAGCAGAGGGAAAAACTGAGAAATTGCTCATGGATGTCAAATCATCTATAGCTAAGAAATTAATTGTTGAAAAAACAAAAAAACAGCATAAGCTCATTTAAGTATCAGCCAATATGAGACGTCAGTGCAACTTTTTGCGTTTATGGTGCGGTGAGAAGTACAAACATGTAAAAATCTGTTTACAGGGTACATGTACAGTGGGGTCCAAAAATCTGAGACCACTGGTGCTTCTATTTTGCATTATTTTACATTTTTTTATTAAAGGAGAGTGGCCAAGCCACCCTCCTTATGTAATTTTTCCTTTATTGAGGCAGAAGGAAGGCTGAGAGGGTTACTGAGAAGAGGGGGCATGGATAGAACGGCCAGACCCAAGACTCAAACCCCAGCCTCTCAGTTCGGTTCTAGTTCATGACAAAGATGAGAAATCTAAAACAAAGGATTAATCAGAGTTCAAAATGGCTATACATTTACTAAATCATCTATTAAATTAACCATCGGAACAACTGGTTGATTTCTGACAGAATGACCTGCATACATCACCTACAGTAATAATACAGAGACAGAGAAGTGGTACATTCATTGTAGGCTCTATAAAAATATCTAAAATGCAACATGTCAATAGCTCCTACTAGGATGTCTGATAAATATTAGGTGCATCCATTTGATTAAACTGTTTTTTCAACACAATACTTTGACCCCTTTTTCATACAGTACCTACAGAACTTACCCAGGCAATTACCCAGTCATGGAGCTGTTTTTCCACTTTCTTAATTTCATCCTCTAAGGAAGGCAACTGCATCCATTTCCCATTAAATACTTGGTCATCCTTGGAACTCTTTTCTTTGAATAGATGATGTAAGTAAAGATTTCTTCGCCTGGGGTCACCATTCCTTGGGTCCAAGACAGCCAGCATGTTACTTCAAATGCCCTTATTTCAGATTTGGTATGGTCTGTTGTAGTTTTACAAAATAATAAAAATACTAACATTCTGAACTTACACCTAATGAAACAGATCAAACAGCATGCCCCTATCCCTTTGCCTAACCTACACTCCCTGACAAACCTCCACTTCAGCCACTAGTATGAAACCATTAATCACATGGCTCCCTAAAAATGTCCATATTAATTGTTTTTCCTGTGCAATAGTCTTTCTGACTTTTTTTACCTTTATGAAAACATTGTTCAGCTTCCATTTTAGCAGAAAAAGGCCATTGCTTAAGTGATTCTCCTTACTGTATACTCGAAGATTGCATTGTGTTCATCTCAACATTTGGCTTTGAGACATCCTGCATACTCTTTTCATTCTGCTCAGTATTGTCATTTTCATTATCTTTGTCCATATTCATGAGGGTCAATGCAGCCCCACTGTTCATGTGTATGTCAGGGTCCAGGAAAGACACCACCTGCTCAAATAACTTGAGGAGAAAAAACAAATCTGTCAGTGAAATCCTACATCAGAATTAAAATAGCAGGCATCTTTTGGACTTTACGATCACCCTTTTAAACACTGCTATATGATAAGCCTTTAACAAACACTATAATAACTACATGGGTTGGTATTAAACCTTCAGACTGTGTTTGTGAGGCAAAAAGTATGGTATTTATATGTAAGACAAAGTTACAGGAAACATAATCATTGAATCAATTCCAAGGTTTGTCTATATTGCACTCACCTCAGGGGGCATGGACTCCTGAAGGTGTGGGTACAGGGCAAGTGGGTGCTGGGTTAGGCTGTACTCCACCTCAGCAATGTGCCTGAGGCGTGCTTGCTGCTGAGGATTGCGCTTGGAGAAACACACCTGCTCTTTTGTAAGATGGTTCCTGGGCTTTGTCTCACAGCCACATTCAGTGGAACTGCCCTTCTGGATGCAATTAAAACTGTGATCCCCAACAGGAGGGGGATGCCCAGCTCTACAATCATCCAGCCCTGGTTTTAAAAGGCGCCAGCCATTTGTATTGAGGACATGGGAGGAATGTTGTTTGTTTTTCTTATCTTTTGAATATTTCATGTGCAGCCTTTCCTTACACCTGAAGACAAACAAATAATAACAGAGTTATTGAGCAGATATGTATGTAGTCATTAAAATCAGAGTTGCTGCATGCTTTGCTACTATTATCTTTTTTTTTAATTTCAACATTTTTTTTTACTGTGCTGATTGGAGTGGTGGGAGCTCAAATGCAACAATATTTTTAGATTTAACCATGGCCATTCTACATTTTTAAACAAGCCAGGTCCACCAGAATCCAATCCAAGAAAAAAAATCCATTTGAAAGTGGAAATTTCAACCAACGTTGGCGTGCTGCTCTGCTTGAAATGATTTGCGTAGGACTGTGAGTAGAAGACATAATTTACATATTAATATCTGGTGTACACTGAAATACAATTCTTGAAGAAACAAACCTAGATGTGATTCGGATTGAATGGGAAGAAGTCTTTTCCAAATCTACTTGCTTGTGCTAAAACTATACATTATAAATTAGTCTATGTATTAACAGGTTCTTCATTCTCTTTAACTCACTTTGAATACCCTAAACAAATGCTTTCATTTCCTTTATACATTTGTAAAATGTAAAGCCCATTCTAAGGTCATACTGGAGTCTGTCCAAACACATGTGAATGACAGAGAGACCCCTGGACAAGCTGCCCTGTCAATCACAGGCCCAGACAGACAAACACTTATTCTCTCTCACTTACTCACACACACAAGTCTAATTCCAAATAACCTGCATATCTTTTGTTGAAGAAGAAAAACATATTCCTTGCTTAGGTTCTGAGATGAGGTCTTGTTGTAGTTGTGTTGATGCTAGAAGAGATCACAGAATCTAAAATATCAGATTAAATGCTGATTTATTTGCCCAAGCTTGAGGGAAGTCTTGTCACTCAAAAGTTGAGATCAGGAGCTCTCCGAACAATAGAATACACAGAATTATAACGCATGCGAGCTCAGCCCTACTTTTGGCCTATGATGTGATGGCACATCCTATGTTACCACTTCAAACCACGTCCCTACGCAGTGAAAATTAACCAATTACCTTGTATTTACTGACATATTTCATTTTCTGATGTTGTTACACTTTCAGGCTGGTACCATGTTCAGAGAGGCCTAGTAACATTTCTAACCCCTTGAGAAGGCCCTGTACTTCTCAGGAATGTGACCACATCTTATCTGCAGGGTCTCCTTTTTCTGTAGTGAAACTGTGTCTGCATGACAGTCTGAAAAGCATTAGTAATATAAATACAGAATACATAAGGTATATAAAGTATAAAAGTACAAAGGATATAAATCAGGCAAATGATTATGTGACATAAATCATGTAAATCATGTAAAGACCATATGATACAATATGAAAAGCTATATGATATAATATCAAAAGCTTATATGATTTGTTTCTTAAATCCACACTTCTACACTTTAGACAATGGGAGGACATCAGGCAGCCCAGAGGACACCATTGTGAAAATAGGGGGAACATGCAAAAAAATAGGGGGATCACCCCCTCACACTAATTACTTGTGTCACTACAGTGCTACCAATAAAGTGTTTTCAAGGTTTCAAAATGTCACTGCGGTGTGGCACACAAGACAATACAAAGGAATTTTAAAAAGCGTAATCAAAGAAAAATGTTTTAGCCATGTAGAAGGAAATTTCTCTTTGCTTTTCAATCCTTAAGTTGTGACTTGTTACATTTTACTTGTCAGGGAATGGACAGAACATGGAGTCTTTCTGAGAACATAAACAAAATTATTTTGATTTGAAACCAATTTCAATTCTTTGGACTTGTATTATAGAAAGTGTGTTCTTATTCCAGGTCTTATTAAAGATGAGAAGGTCTGAATGTATTTTTCTCAATTTTAAAAATATTACAAATTGGCTGTACGATGCAGTCATGCATTTCCAAGAGTTAAATTTCAACACACAATTTTGGATTTTGACAAATTTGAATATGAAATATTCTTGGATATGACACCAGAATAACTACCACTGAAAATAAAAAAGAAAGCACGTGGCACTGTTCATTTCACGAACAATAATTACATTCATATTGCAAATGATAAAGTTATTCACATTTAATTAATAATGTATACATATTTATTGTTGTGTACTGATACATTTACTGATTTGCTTAGACATTATCACTCCATCATCCATTAATACAATCTACACAATATTTAAAGGCTTGTGAAAAATGTAATGTGACTGTTGCAACGTAAATAAATTATGTCATAGTAAGAACATACCCTCTATTACACAATGAAAAGCATTTTACACTGGTCTGATTTTTTGGGCCCCCTATTCATGGCCCCTACTCTTGTCTGAAATTAAGTTTAATGGCTTTTATTTTAAAACTCTAATTCCTTCACAGGTCTTACATACATAACACACATTATATTTCCTATATTTTTTCCAGAGGTTTTGTCAGATGTTTTGTGATTTTAACTTCATTTTCATTCCCCAATTAACTTCTATGTGTAACCAGAATAAATTAGGGAAGAAATAGTGTTTAATTAAATGTGTTAAGAGTATACTATATAATAAAAATGTCGTTTTTGACACAGAAAATGGCACAACATACCGATTGTCTCAGTGGTTTGTTACACAAATGGTTCTTTTGTTCAATAAAATTATTATAATATTATATTATATTATATTATATTATATTATATTATATTATATTATAATTATTTTATTCAGGCGAATATCAAAAACCAAGCTAACTTTACTGTGGTGTGCAAGGTTAATTATATTGCGAAAGATAGCTGCCAATCCAGAGTAGTATAACTGACCAACTTAACACTTACCGTGGATTCAAAGGAGACATTCTCTTCGGTGCAATGCAATGTATCGGTCAAAGAGGTCGTTAATGACTTAACTTGGCCCTCTATATCGTGTTTTTGCAGGTTACATCAGCACTTTACCAACCAACACGCGCTCGGACGCATATGTACAAAGCCCACACTAACAGATGAACACTCGTCGCTAAGATACATACAACATACACTGCGCAGGCTTGATTGGTCCCAGAGTTGAGTCCCTTCCACCTCCCTTGCGGGTGTCTTGAGTAATTTGGCATGGACATTTTAACATTCCTGCTATGGCTTCAAGACTGTGTTCCGCCAGCATCGCTAAGCACCACTAAATCCGCCAAAATAAAAGCCGTCGATTAAAATTGTTAGGGGAAATAATCTCTGTAACATTGGTATTTTACTCAAATTCGGGTAGTATTGCAAATACTTATAACTTAACTTATAATAAAATAACTTATAATTTAGGGTAACAGCTGGGCACTATAACCAATGAATGCACATAAAATATGCAATGATATGTGTTCAAATTAACATAAAAGTAAAATGTAATCTTACTGTGATATGAAGAAATATACATGTTAATATACTGCCTATATTATTTTTCTGTGCTACTTGAGATTATTGCACTTGATTGTATTTAAGGCAGTGGCACCAGACATTTTATTTCAAAAACATGGAGTGAAGTCCATTAGATTGGGTCAACTGTTTTTGTAACAGGAATCAAGTCACATAACAGTAACATAATTAAGTAATGGCTATTGACACTGATGTGCAAACATTTACAAAGTAAAGTAAAGTGAGGCACAAAGAGATGAGGATTTTTATGGAATTGCAAGACAATGCTATCCATTTTCCTCTGAAACACTATCACACTTGTCATATGCAATTGTGGAGAAAGGCAACAAACATTTCACAACAGCCATTTCCTTGACCAGATGCAGCAAATCAAAGTGAATAGGCTTTGAATCCTTTGGACACACCATTATGATGCACAAACTGTC
Source organism: Albula goreensis (assembly GCA_022829145.1). Classification (NCBI taxonomy): domain Eukaryota; kingdom Metazoa; phylum Chordata; class Actinopteri; order Albuliformes; family Albulidae; genus Albula; species Albula goreensis. Next base: position 20,300,841 of record CM040744.1, read on the forward strand.
ACGAATCAGGCAGGAATGCAAACAGAGAGAGATTAGTAAACTTTACTTTATTAAGCAGCCACAAAACTCAAGGACAGGCAGGGCCCAAAGCCAGAAGACATGGCAAAGGTAGCAAATCGCAGTCCAATGACAAAGTAGCAATCGTGCAGGCAAAAGGTCAAAATCAGGCAAACTCGGCAGAATTTCAAAAACACAATCCAGAAACAAAGTCACAAAAACAGGCAGGGTCAAAAATGGCCAGGCATGTAGAAAACACAGGGACCAAAGCTGGTGACAAAACAGGTGAAACACACTAAGACAAACAGGCAATGAACCCTGAAATGCCCAGATTTAAGCATATATAGTTCCTTAGGAATTCAAGATCAATTAAGCAAAATCATCATAGGATTAGTTGTGAGGTATAATCCAAAACATGCGTAAGTGTGGCATACACAAGTTTAATTAATCAGTTTATAAATCATACTTTTTGTGTATGCAAACTCCTAGGTTTTGGTATACATAATTATTTAGTGAAGTTTTGTACGTGAGGCCCCAGAGTGGGATGCATGAAGTGATTTGGTGTGAATGGGCACATAAAGTGTGAGCCAAGTGTGTGACTGAGAGTGCAATGCTATGGAAAACCTTACATGAAAAGATTCCATTCCCTTTAGTGGGGACCCTCACGAGAAATGTGCTGCCTGGGATTAGGTAATTAAATGACACAGCTGAATTGAGTTATTAATTAGGCATTAGGAAAGGTCTCTAGATATTTTCAAGGGAGAAAAGGTTGGTTGGCAAAAGATGGCTGAGAAAAAAGGATAGGTTTCCACTTCCAACAGTTTAATGGCTCAGTTGGAACTGACCTCACATATTGGGTTTGAATTTACCCTCATCCCTGCCTAAATCTTCACCTAATCTGTTTAGGGCATTCTGAACGTGGTCCCACATGGCATCTTCCACCTTCTCAGTAGCTTTGCTGCACTGTTCAAGATTTAGCAAATAGCCTTGCTAGGAAAACTTACCTGTTAGGTAGCCAGCAAACACCTTGCTTCACTCTTAACTTTACCAATGGAAAATTGCCTGATGGAAATTCAAAAGTATGACACATTAGGGCATTGTGGTATGTGTATGTACCATAACATTTTCTAAAATTTAAGTATTATTCACTTACCTTCAGACAGCTAAGGTGATATGGAAAGTGTCCCACTTCAGTTGTTTGTCATGCTTGCTATATTTGAAATTATGAAGAAAGAGTGCATGCTCCCACTAACGACTGTGCTGCCCAGTCATGCACCATCAGGCAATATGCCAAGCGAGTACATTAATGAGAATTAATATATGCCAAGCGAGTACATTAATGAGAATTGATATATGCCAAGCAAGTACATTAATGAAAGTTAACATATGCCAAGCGAGTACATTAATGAGAGTTAATATATGGCAAGCTGTTAAAGCTTGTATTCAACTTATTCTGAAATTCAATAATTCAATTTTAAATCTCTATATTTGAAGGGTTTTTTCATTCATTTCAATGGACCCTATCATTTTTGATATAAGGAATTGATTTTTTCTAGCTAAAATTGTTATTCTTTATCAAGAATTGAATTTGAGCAAGCTGAAATGGTTGTTATTGATAATGTTTTCAATAAAAAATCAGTAAAAATTTAATAAATTTCACTAGCTTGCTAAATTAACAGGGATCATATACATGAAATACCATAGCATAAACATAAAGTAAATATTGAGATAAGGGATGCACGATCTGGAATTTTTATGATCAGTCCAATCACTGATTGATCATCAGCATCATCAGCCGATTTCAGTTCGGATCACCAATAATTTTGTTAAATTAGATTAAAAGCAGCATGTTTCATGGTTATTCTACAAGCATTTGTGCACTATGGTAAAGAGCACAGTAGAATTCCAGAAACATTCTACGCTTGTTTCACAGATTGCTCTTAAAATGTAGTTCAGATGAATACTTTTATTGTATAAAACATAAATGTCTACAAGATGTATGTTAATAAGAGAGACACTTTTATGCAATGGCTGAGATGCACTCACTTCCATGGATGGCAAAAGAAATTTTTGTGAGGTGTGCTGAAAATGATGTTAAGTCCAACCACCATCACAAGAGAATAAAACACATCGAAATCATGGGCAGCTATAACTAAGACAGTATATAAATGAGACTAAATTGTTTGACAAACTGCACAAGGTCTTTTTTATTTTCATATATACATATATACACACACGCGCGAAAACAGAAAACTTTTTAAATGGCAAAGCATGCTCTTCCAGATTACCTCTTGCAGGGATTTTACGTTTTGATAATTCAAGTCTATTACTTGTTTACTGTTTAAGGCTACAAGTGGGATTTGATGAGAGGACAAGAAACAATTCCAGTGTCATTCAACAGCACCCACTGTTTTAAATGGCACAGAGAGAGAAACTGGTGAAATATTTTGTTCTATTGAGGATTTTAAATCATACAACATTTTAATACCAAGCTCTGTAGACCTCAGAGTGAAAAAATTAAACTTGAATATAAATACTATTCCCAGTGGTTACACTTAATGTTTAAGCAGGCCTAAATATACCTGCAGGTTTGATTACCTTGCACTCTAAAAACATAAAAACCCAAATTTTAGTGTCCTTGGTTTTTTTTTCTCTACAACTCCAACTTCAACCAATATGATGTGACCAAATTTGATGTGAAAAATGCGTGGAAATGCAGGAAATCAGATAGGAACAGAGGTGCTGCCAGATATCCAGCCTATTATTGATTTAATTGATGAACACTTCTGTGGCCCCTGGCTGGACTAGGACCCTCTGTATCATCGCCTTTCACTGCAATAAACTGTCACGACATGAGAAAAACTACTTTCCATGGTACTGTAGTTTAAGTATAAACATAATGTGAATAATGCTCATGGCCTGATCTGTTCTAAAGTATTACCTTCCTGTGTTCCCTGTTGAGTAATTTTCCTTGGCTTAGTGTCCCTGTTGCACCATCATTTCCAGTTTGTTCTCAGATACCTGTCATTAGATTATTGTTTTATTGTGGCCTTGGCTTTGTGTTTATGCTTAGTTGTAGGCCAAATGTTCAGTAAATCAAAGCTTGTGACTGTTTGAAAGACACATAAATCAATGTTTCCAGATAAGTAAATAAGATAAGTAATTTCTTCCTTTACAGGAATGTCAGTTGACAACGTCACGTTTACTGGTTTACTGCAGTTGGATTGAGAAGTAAAAAGGCAAATTTGTTTCAAATGATTTTGTACCAACACCACAAAACAAAGTCAGTGAAAGTTGACAAAATGTTCTATATCTATACAACATACAACAGAATATCATTTCTATAAAAGTATATTGCATTGCACTGTATGCTTGAGTTGGATGCATGAGTTAATTATATTTTGATATACATTTTGATCAAGAGGCTCCATGGTTCAGAATGGCATGTGCCAATTGATAATACTGCCTTAGCGTTATTGTACATGATCTTTATCATATGTTTAAATTTGGTCCTATTTAGAGGCAGGAATGTTGATGTTGAAAACCACAAAGTTAATTCATAATGTGCTGCGAAGGGAAATGGGTAAAAGAACTAAACTGAGGTACTCCTGTCCTTGAGATTTCACCCAACCAACAGCACCTCCACCTGGCAGAGGAAGAGAGAGAAAAGAAAAGAGAAGACAGGTGAGACAAAGGAGGTTACAGTGCTCTGGCTTCAAGAATCATGTCTCCTCTTCCATGTCCAAGAATTTTAATTTCCCAAATCCCATCCATTAAAAAAAACAAAAACATCCACAGTTTTGCAGTGTTCCCACAGGGACGTTTTGTACCTTTTATGGTGGCACATGGCCTCTTACCACCAGACTGCCTTGGAGAGGTCAATTCCTCACTCTTCCTACGCCCAAGGCAGTCTCTCTGGTGGTTCCTCTGCCCTGTCTTAAAAGTGCTGCCAGCTGATGACTGATGCCATACATGCAAATATTTCATGTTAAAATATTTGAGGTGATTTTAATTAATTGAATTAAAATTGAATTGGAATTAGGAACATGTATTAATACAATAACGGTAAAAACATAATTCAGAAGTCCAAATGCAAACTGAAACAATATAACATACATTTAAAAATAAACAGTGATATTTAGGCCAGGGTTGGCCAACCCTGATCGAAGCTGTGATTTTCCAAGCACACACGCTACAAGTAAGCTCGTCATCATTCAATAAGCCATTCTCTGCTCAGACAGCCAACGATTAAATGACGTTAATCTACTGTAGGTCTCGTTACCTTGTCACATTGGGATGAAACCAGAGAAAATTACAGTATCTGAGAAAGGTGTGCAAAGGTCACACACTGATTTAATTGTTGCCATGGTTATTTCTGATTGTCGCATACATCTTTAGCACCAATGTGAATAACAATTTTATAGAATTTATGAGTACTTTTAGCCAGCACTTTAAAATTTGCTTTGATATCAGTAGTTCTGCCCCTAGGTCGTTGGAGACTTTACTTTCACATTTCTCAGAATAGAGTCGCAAATTATCAGAGCTCTTGTGACTCAGCAGGTGCGTAACTGATGGGGGAGAACCTGTGTGAAACGTGACTCAGGGGGTTGGTGGTGCACTGGGGGCTTACGGTTTTGTCTATTTTCCCGAATCATAAACCACTCGCCTTGCTGAAAAGGCTCTGCTGGGGCTGGGCTAGGAGAAAGACTACCTGAAAGATCTGGTATCGAAAAAGACTATAAAATTCTCACTGGGTTTAATCCTGTATAAAGTGCAGATGCATGCCTCTAACTCAGTGCATCTAATGTTAAGCTAATACTTAGCACAGGTAAAATTAACGCTACTGGCAGAGTGAGGGTGTCAGTATTTGGTAACGAAAAGTCATGAGAGTTTAAGTAATCAGTGGACAAGTTAAAAATTAAATTAACAAGCAGTTTTCTGGTCCATGCTCAGCATTCAGGAGGCAAGAAGCAAATGCCAAGCTAACTGGAAGCTATGGAAGAAACTCAATCTAATGGTAAATTACTCGCTATTTTCATAGGAGAAAGATGTGAGCATTTTTACTGCCATGAAATGAATACAAGACAAGCTGGAACTGGGTAACTAGCCTACAGCTAACACTTTGTTTTGGTACTAGTTCATTTTCATGAATCCTTGATACTGGAGGAGAATGGAAAATGAAATGCGAATACGAAAACAATATTTCTATTTTTGTAGACTTCTTCTCCACTACGAACACCTGAGTCATTCTCCATTTGGAGTGGGAATTAAATCAGTTTCACTAATTCCAAAACCAAAGCATCTTAACATGTCTAGTGACATATCCTATTATCATACATGCAAAAATAAGTCCTTAATTCCTAATGTAACTTCATAATATTTGAATGTAAAATGCAACATTTTAGTCAATTTTTCACTGTTATTACCAGATCATGAACCATTTGTTTTGTCATCGATTTGTTTATTTCTTGTTAAAATTTCAATGTGACTGTATTTAATGAAGGAATTCATTTTAAATAATCATGTTATCTCATGTTATATACTCTTGTATACATGGGCATTGCGAAAGATACTAAAATGTGGCGGTCTGCTACACATTTTTAAGGCATTTCCATACTCTACTTTGTAAAAAATGAATAATCTCTTGTAGAATAAACATAAAAATAAACAGATGAGATAAAAAGCACAAAAAATGATTATTCAAACATTTTAAGTAAGATACTCTAAATAAAGACAATACTTCATCAAAACCAACAAACAGCTGATGTCCCTGTATTTGATGCTTTCTAGGATGGCACTGATCACCTGGTGCATCCTCATTGTGCCTTTAATAGGTACAAGTGTGGGTCCCTCCACTATGTTGTGCTACGTTGTGCTTTCTTCTCTACATCTTCTGGTGACACAAAGAACTACTCCATAGAAGATGTCTTTTGTTTGACCTGATGGAACAGGGCTTCAGCATTTGGTATGCCTGTTCAATGGCTCACCAGCTTACCTGCTGTTCTCTTCAAGGAGCCATCAATGCCATCTGGGGCACCCTTACCATGGCTGGCCTCAAAGAAATGCCAGCTAGTGTCCTTGAAAGCCATTTTAAATGGTTCAGTGGACAGCATGTAGAAGTTAGCCTTCTGTTTATAATGGGTGGCTGATCTGTCGGTGAAAAAAGGAGGATCATGTTGTCGGCTGGGAGAGATTGAGCACAAAGGAATGATGGGTTGTTCTGCCTTGACATAGAGAGCTCCAGTGTGCAGTGTAGCTTGCTGGTGGGATCGAACAAAGTGCATGGACTGTATCTCTTTGTAGTTGTAATTCTCATTAAAGTCAACATGGATTAATGCATCAGTTTCTCGCAAGTTCTCCCTCACCTGCCAATATGCCACCTGATGTTGAAGAGGTGTCATCTATAATAGGCAAGCCCATCATGGAACTGTGTTACCTGCTCGTCTTCTGTGGTGACCACTTCCTTTTTCACAGTAACTGTTGTTTTGTCATGGCCAGCATCCTTACTTTTTTCTAGAACCCTTGACTCTTCTCACAGAGAGATTGCATGTGGTATTTCTTCAAAAAATTGGAGGTAAACAGTTGTCTTTCTCTTTCTTGCCTTGTGTTGTGATACTTTTCCCACAGACTGTTCAAAAGGGCCTCTTTAAAGCCTCTTCACTGGGGAATGGACAGACGATTCCTTGAGGAGTCCTTCTGCTCTCTTCTTTAGGCTATTCTTCTTTTTGTTCTTCTCATTATTTGCAATTGTTCGGCTGTATCTCTGCCTGATTTTAGTTGAATGGTCCTCTTCAGTTCCATTTCCAATGGCTTTATCCTTTGGTAGCACTTCCACTTTTGCTTTGCTCTCCATCCTTTTTACCTCTGTCTATAGAGTAAAAAAGGGTTAAGTCAGCTTATAAAAACACAAGAGTAATTCAAAGTAGATCTCAACATTTTTCCCCTTTACTTAACAGTAGAAGATTAGCCTATAAAGTTTTTGTAGAGCTTTTAAAACTGTGGTTCACATGCATGCACACACACACACACACACACACACACACACACACACACACACACACACACACACACACACACACACACACACACACACACACACACACACATTTTTGCTCTCTGTTCATGAGAAACATTTATATGCATCATGTATGGTGGTAAAAAAGTAATGAATAATTAAAGTATAACTAAATAGTGACATAATACACTGACCTTTAGTTAGGCTCAGTTTCTGGAGGGAGTAGGTGGTGGAGTCATAGGGGTCAGGCCTGCCCTCAACTGCACTCTATGCCTTGCCTGCCTTTCTCACCATCTTTTTGTTTCCTGACATTTTGCTCTCTCTGACAGATCCTCTATCAGTTTCCCTTTTTTCTGCTTGATGTCTCTTGTGTATGTCTCCTGCTTTTTTACCAGGTAAGCATCCCTACGTTCAGGATCTGCATCTCTAAAGCCTGTATCTCTCTGATGCACTCTGTCTGGCCATACCTAGCCATGGTAGTAACATTAAAAATAAGCATTAACAGACTTAGAATATTGACAAAGAAATAACTTATATTATTTATATTATGATACAAGTGTTCTGATAATTCATGACATTAACATTAGTCACTGGTGTCACATTATGTCACTGATGTTGTATGTAAATGGTGTGACACCAGTGACTGTGACATAAGACATAGAAAAGAAATTTTGTATTTACCAGTGATTTTATCCCACAAGATGCCCCTTAGCTACACCTTTCCTGGTGGTTCTGTCCTGAGTGCTGAGCAAAAGGCAAACATAATAAATAAAACTAAAGCCTGCAGATCTCATGACCTTTCACCGACACCTTTATTAAAAAAAACCAAGAATGTTTCAACCCCTGAGCATCTTTGTAAAACTTTTTTTCGAAAAATCTTGATGCAGAAAAATAATCAAAGTATGTCTTATTTGTCAGAATAGGATCAAGAGGAGATACAAATTAACTTTCCAGAGATCAAATCTTGTATGAATTTCAAGCAAACAAATGCTGAAGTGTTTTGAAAGGTTCCTCTTAGGTGAGAAACAATGGGGGGAAGGGGGGTTAAGATGCTGATATAAGGAATTAATCCAGTAACTGTTTTTCTATGTTGTGATAGAACAAAGCCAGGAAGTTTACAGCAAAAGAACTGGAGCTTCCATTTATTGTCACTTGAAGAGCAATGGGAAGCAGCTTTGAAATTTGGTCAAAACCCAGCTTGGCTGTAAGGTCTGACCACTGTATGTCCATCTACAAATGGACTGTGATGGTAGAATTTCAAGCATGTACAAAAATCTAATAAAATCTTCAAGTTTTTAATGAAATCACAGCATATTTTACATCTCAACTCAAATGTGAAATTGTTAGGGCTTACATAACTACAGAATTTTGATGTTTTTTTGCACATTTGCCAATGCAAATTTATGAAAGAACTGTTCTTTGCACAGCAAATCATTGTCAAAGGTTTACCCACAGTGTAAACATGGATGACCAGCATACAATAACTTCTCAAGCCTTAGTAGGGTGATGGGGAAGTGAGAATTTAACAAAAATGACAAAAAAGTGCCGGACATAAATGTTTAATGTCCGGCACTTTGAATACTGAACACAAGTGACACTAACTACTAAAACTCCTCACCTAACCACCATGTAATATGTAAAAATTGATTTAATTAAATAACTGTTATTAAAAATATTTATCATAAATTAAATCCCCGAGTTTGTTTATAATGAGCAGCCTGGTGGATCAACCAAGGGTTCTCCAAACACAGAATTCACTTATACATTTATATAAGTGTACACCAATTCACCAACCAAAGGACTGTGACTCATGTGTAGGTGGTTTTGGGGCTAAGAGAACCTTAGCCAAAGCTACAAATATGTAATATTCTTTAGGCCTTTATTACACACTACACTATTCCAAATGTATAAAAAACCATGCATTGTTTGCGGAATGTTTTGGACCCATGATGATGAAGGGGAAATTGAAAAACTGAGAAAAACTCAGCAACAACACAGCAAAGGCAGCTTCCCGTATGCCATTTTCCTCTTCGTCATCATGGGTCCAAAGCGTTCAGGAAACAATGCTGGTGGTGACAAGCCAATGAAACTAGGACTAGGAATGTGATGAATGTGGCACTGGTGAAATTTTAAGGTAAACAACTTTCTGCTTTTTGTTTATTTCAGTAGTCATCCCTCGGTATCCACGGGGGATTGGTTCCAGGACTCCCCACGGATACCAAAATCCTTGTGTGCTCAATTCCCTTATACAAAATGGCATAGTATTTGCATATAACCTACACACATCCTCCTGTATACTTAAATCATCTCTAGAATACTTAGAATGCCTAATAAATGTAAATGCAATGTAAATAGTTGAATAGTTTAATTTGCCCATGTTCAGTGCATGGCAAATTCAAGTTTTGCTTTTTGGAACTTTCTGGAATTTTTTTAAATTTCAAATATTTTGATCCATGGTTGGCCCAAAATTTCAGGCTTGAGGGATACCAAAAGTAATCAATATGAAAGAAAATATATGATTGGCATCATAAACAGTACATTTTCTGTTAAACAAATAAAATTAGAGATTTGTAGGATCTTCCCAAGCATGTTAATTATCCACCAGCTAAGAATGAATTCCTCTCTCGTGGAAGAGTGGGGTCGTATTCTGAATTCCAGATATTGAAAGACCAATATTTTCAGTGGAACTAGTTTATGAAGACACCTTGATCAACATTTAACATTGACATGGAGCATTTATAGGCTGTCGTTCTAGCAGTACCTGTTGCAAAGTGATTTGCAATGCAGTCATCATCTTTAGCAGTCAACTCAAATTACTAGGAGCAATAGCTAAAAGAAAAGTATCTAATTTTTTTGGATTTACACCGGATACACATTGAAGACAGTTTGGTTACTACTAGTCTGAGTTGGCATTATTTCACTCTTTACATTGTCAATATGTAGTATTTACACTGATTATTGTTTTCTTTGGGTCAGTGTCAAATGAACTACCACAAACATGATCTGGGCCAGATCATTTGGTTTGTATACCAGAGGACTACCATATACAGTGACGAGCCAGATTATCCTGAGCGACTTTGGCAAGGGCCAAGACTGATTCATGTCATATTAATAAGGTTTGTAAACTTGAGCTAATCCAGCTGCTCACTGAGTATCAAGACGTTCTCCAAACTCTCACTGGACTGTGGCGAGGTTAAGGGGTAGACACACTGCATTCATCTTAATTAACGACTAACCATTTCACCTACCATATAGGAGGTTTCCTCCCACTCACCACAGAAGGAGAGGAAAGTATTCACTGACATGGAAGGATTATCAGGAGGTCCACAAATAAATATGTATCACCTCTTATAATTATGTGGAAGAATGATACTAGATTACGGATCTGCATCGATGTCAGGTAGCTGAACACCTGAAGTTTGAAGGATGCCCATCCTTTGCACACCACTCAGACTGCTTGGTTGCTCTTAGTAGCAACTGCCTCTTTAGAACAATGGACTATAACTCAGGCCTTTATAATATCCCAATCCATGAAGATGACAAGAAATATATAGATTTCACAATGCCCCTTGTACTGCATGACTTGTGCAATAACTCTGTGTCCCTTATGAGGATGATGACAAGAATCTTCAGGAATATGAACTTCAGCTCATGTTACCATGATGATTTTCTTGTAGAGAACAATTTTAAACTGGCCCCCAAAAAGTGTCATCTGCTGAAGAATCAGATTCCTTGGCTATGTCATTGATGGTGGGGGTGTGTCTGTTGATTCTGTATGCAGTATGCTTCAGCAGCACAGATCACAATGCAGAAATTCAAACCTAATTGATATGCAGCCTGCCAGTTATTAAATAGTTGCAGAGCAGGCACATTCCATTACACTGACAATAAGGGGATTTCACCTTATCTGTCCAAAAGGACTACAGCCTGCTCTACATTTGTCTAAAATAATCTTAGATTCAGCAATGCTCTCATCTCAAAAAGCCACACTGATGTTCACTCTTGTCTTGCTCTGAGATTTATTTATGTTTTTATGAGCTGGAGTTATCATTCCCATGGCTTCACTATTGAAGAGGTAGGAAGTACAGATGGCTTAACTGCCATTGTTGATAATGCAAGCTACCAAACATCTTTTCTTGTTCACAGCTCATAATAATCCCGCTTTCCCCCACATGCCATTGACTGTTTTTGACTAGTTTTACAAGGCAAATATTCAGCTATTTTAATTACTTATAGACAGTCTAGTCTTGTATAAAGTGGTCTTGTGTCTAATTATTTTGCAAGGAAACACCTTCCTATGTTTCACACAATATCATCACTGCAATGAATGCAAACCTTTACAATATGCTGCTAGGAAATGTAGATTGAGAAATCAATAACATGCATTGTTGATTGTTGCAAGATGATTGTTGAATATTTTATTAAGTACAGAGGGTGAAAACTGAATTATGACAGGGCTATGCTACAATGGATTTTATGTATATGCACACTTATTACAGGATGACATAATGCGAGTTGAAGTTATACATTAGCAAATAACAAACATCAGTTATTACAAACAACATAACCATTTAAAATAAATGTCACTTAAATATTCATCATTTAATATTTTCCTGGTACAAATTTAGAGCTAGCTAATGACATTTTAATGTAGATAGCAAATATATTTTTAAAGTTATGGCTAGCGAGTGTGTGTACACATAGCTATAACTGTTTGTATGCTGGCTTCTTTTTTCTTTTTCTCTCTTTGATGTTCTGTTAAGAGAAAAAATAAGAGAAGTCAACTTCAGGTGCACCAAACATTCTAAACTGTTCAAATCCACTCTTACCTGGCCAGGCATGCTGAATGATGAATCCCACTTGATCATAAATTGTTTGTTATTAGCATAGGTAATGCCCTAAACACTATATAAGGGCAGGTGTTGTGCCATGTGCAAATACTCTGGCATATGCCCAAGAATTTGAGAGATGCCACCAAAAAAGGCTGTAAGAATAAGAAGAACTTCAGCAGTAGTGAAATTGACGTACAGAGCGTCAGTACTGGTGTTACAGGAAAATCAAAACCCAGCAATGGCAAAACATTTGTAATGCTGTAAATGCCGTATCAGCAGAGGGAGGCACAGTAACTGAAATTAAAAGAAAATGGTTTGCCATGAAAATGGAAACAAAAAAAACGTATTCCCCAAGCCAAGTGTCGACTGAAAACAAGATGTTTTTTTCTTACCTTCGTAAGAGTGCTCTCGACCACTGTTAAAACTTTCTCTTACCAACGAAAAGAGAAAAATAAGCAAACATTGATGAATCCCAGAAATCAACGTGTACTAACAAAATAAGAACAAATTGTGGATACAAACAAAAATAACAGGAAATTTGTTTGTATATCGCTTCCTGCATGAGGCCCTCCGTTTCCCTGCCTAATTGTTTGAGTTATTGATTGATTACCTGTTTTGTTTCATATATTGTTCAGCTCACCTGTTCCCTTTTACCCTCGTTATCCCTGTATTTATACCCCGCGTGTTTCTTTATCTGTTCCCAGTTCGTCTCAGTGTTTCTACCTGTTTTGCTCCTACTGTAATACTTTGCCTATTTATTTTATTTATTAGTTTATTTATTTTTTTACCTTGTTTTCTGGATTTGTGATTTTGCCTGCCTGTTTTTGACTTCTTTTTTGGACTGTGTCTTTGTATCTTTGCCATGCCTGCCTGGTTTTGACTTCTTTTTTGGACTGTGTTTTTGTATCTTTGCCATGCCTTCCTGGTTTTGACCATTGCCTGCTCTCTGATTTTGTTTTTTGGATTTTGAATCTCAGTTTGGCTGAAAATAAACTCTTTATTTTTACTCTGTGTCTGCTTTTGGGTCCCTGCATGATTCCTGACAATAACTTTCCAGAACAAAGTAACATCAATGTCACAAGACTGAAATGTAATTAAAAGTAAACCTATCTTTACAAACCTAAACTCTGACATTACCGCTGAAACTCTATGCCTTGCCTAATTTCTTCTTGAAAGTATCTCTGTAGGTACAGCAGCCACAGCCACTCTAAAGTTTTTCCTCCATCTTGGAGCCATGAGAAACGTTTACAGTGAAAGGTTGATACGTTACAAGAAACAATCCAATTGGCCACCGCCCAGTGAAATTTGCTCCTCATTTGCATTTGTAAAGTTAAAAATATTTCTGGGCTGCGGTCCAATCCGTAACATGATCCCTTCCACTTGCAAATTTCCCTTGGGAGAATGTGATGCAGAAGCAAAAGACACTTGAAACCCAGGAGGGAGGAACAAAGGAGGAGGCGGGATATTTTGAATTGGACCACACTTGCACTCGGAAGTTGATGAGAGAAATCATGGAGACGCAGATGCCTGTGCATATTGCAGTTCATTCTGATTGCATATGGGATGATGACCAGAACTGTTGTCCTGGTCGATTAATTAAAAAGAAACAAAACAGCACTCCTTAATCCTGAGGGGCTTATCTTGCATTCTTTCCCTTGCATATATATTGGATTGGACGTCACTTCAAGTGGCCAATGAACAACTTTCAGATTCCAAATGGATTCCCCCAAGTACAATGGCAAGCAAAAATGCACAGGGTGGATCATTTTACAGACTGGACCATAGCCCTGCTCTGTTTGCTTGATTCACACAGCTGTCAATCCCACAAAGGCCCATTCTCTTGATTTCACCTGAGTTCCATTGAAAATGAATGGGAAAACTTTGCCTCTCTGCAGTGGACAAGTAGCATCAGGACAGAGCTGTGTTCTAAGGAGCAGAAATGCTCCGCTGGGTCCATGTCTGGCCACATTGTACAGTCATGGGTCTAGATGGTCTCAAATGCAGAATCACAGAAGTTGTTTTTTTTTTAATTTTGGAAGCTGCTTTCCAGTAATGTTCTCCTGTTTTGGGTATTTGCAGAGGAAACTTGTCATTGCTTTCAGCCAGTTCCCATTTATCCTCCTTGACACAGACAAATGTACAAACTGACAGGCAAAAGCAAAAAACTGAACAGGCAGGCAGAGATCAAAGACAATTTTTCAGAGAATAGATGGACAATATTTTCATGGGTTCTAAATGCTTAAAACCACACCCAGACGTATGCTTACAAACTACACTCAGACGTATGCTTACAAACTACACTCAGACGTATGCTTACAAACCACACCCAGACGTATGCTTACAAACTACACTCAGACGTATGCTTACAAACCACACCCAGACGTATGCTTACAAACTACACTCAGACGTATGCTTACAAACTACACTCAGACGTATGCTTACAAACCACACTCAGAGGTATGCTTACAAACCACACCCAGACGTATGCTTACAAACCACACTCAGACGTATGCTTACAAACCACACCCAGACGTATGCTTACAAACTACACTCAGACGTATGCTTACAAACCACACCCAGACGTATACTTACAAACTACATTCAGACGTATGCTTACAAACCACACCCAGACGTATGCTTACAAACTACACTCAGACGTATGCTTACAAACCACACCCAGACGTATGCTTACAAACTACACTCAGACGTATGCTTACAAACCACACCCAGACGTATGCTTACAAACTACACTCAGACGTATGCTTACAAACTACACTCAGACGTATGCTTACAAACTACACTCAGACGTATGCTTACAAACTACACTCAGACATTGAAAGGAACAGTATAAAACAACCTGCACAGCTTTATACCTCTAATAAGTGTACCATTAACTGTTTCTTTATGAGAGGGTATTAAGCAGTTTTACATGGTAATTTTCTGAGGTTCAAGGATTCTATGATTCCCAGTAAAGGACAATATTAAGTGAACAGTGTATCTGCAGTAATTGGCTTTTCCTCCTGAGAATGTATGCTGAATAATATTGATTATGATAGATTGTTATGTCTTGCAGATGAGTAGCTTTTCTGGAATTAATACAGAAATTAGTCAGGCCTGCTGCTTGGTGGTATGTGTGGCTTTTCATGAAACTATAGTATGTTCTGTTTATTTGTGATAACAGTGAGAGTTTGGGGCCTGTGAAATACCTTTTAGAATAGTGCTCAATCTTACATGCTGGAATGAGTACTGAACAAGAGAGCCTTATTTGAATGCCCTGCCGGTAGGTAAAACAACCTCAAGAAACGTCCTGGATATCCATTACCGATTTGACTAATAATTTACAATTTAAATTCACTGGCTTCAAAAATCTAGGAATAAGAGTTACGTAATATCTTACCTTGTCAGTGATATTCTAGTTTTTTTGACAGTGTTACATGTAAAAAGGGTTTAATACTATCAATTTTTTTAGGTTTTCTGAACTACTTCCTTGTCTCACCACTAGATGGTGTTCCTCTAGTTCCATTGTGGTGTCTACTCATTCAGAATATTCTACATGTGCAATGGAATTCCCCAAGATCCGGTCTCCATCTGACTCTTCTACCAAGGTGGTCTATGACACTAAGGCCACAATGTCAGCAAACAGCAGGAGGTCAGTGTAATGCATGCTTCCCACCAACCTCATCTCTCCCACAGAGGCCAGTCTGTGCCTGTTCCAACTTTTCTGCATGAACACCTGTTTAAATGTGAAGCAGATCTCTAATCAAAGTTGATGGAGTTCAGTTAGAGAAATAGCATGAATTTGTTCAAATTATTATACTTGTTGCCAGATATGCAACAATTATAATAGTGTGTATCTTTTGCTGAACAAATCTCTCTAGTGTTTGTAAAGTACTTGTCAGAATCACTCCATTGAACAGTCAGTGGCACAAATATGTAAAACACAAGTCATACAAGGTAAGCGAGTCAGCTACGGAAATAACAATTGTGCGATTTCTTTCCATTTCCATGTCAGTCAAACAGGTTTTTCCACTTCACTGAGACATTTTCATTATGATATCTTAAGATGATAAAATAAGAGGCACTGCTATATTCAAGATATTTGTAAATTCAAAGTTCACATGATTGAGTGATGACCTATAAAGATTTATTCTGAAACCAAAGGCACAGCCTCTGAGGCAGGACTGAAAAGAGTAAAGAGTAAGAATGGAATGCAGGGCTGACAGCAGTTAGTTTTCCCGATACACTGAGCCTCATAATGTGCAACATTAGCAGAACATGCAGATACTGCAGATACCAGCTAAATAAAGTAATCCTTTGTTGCTTGCTCATAGTATTTTCACCACTGACACATGCATTTACCCTAATGTCCTTACAAATGTTATATAGTAGTACCTCTATATAGTAGTGTCACTGTCCCTAGGATTTTCTTCACCCAACCAGTTTTTTTTTCTATTTGAATAAATTACTACAAGCCTTGTTCATCGCTTGTATACTACAAGAATCTTCCCTTTCAATTTATTGCAATCCACAGCCCTTGTAGTTATGTGAATAAAGATCAAACTGGATAAGAATAACTGTTGAATATCCCCTTGTCAAGAATACAGAAATTATTCGAAGTTTGAACTGAAAAACTGAAGAACCGAGTCCTTAACTTACCCATACGTACAGATATTAACACATTTAAGGAAGCATTACCCTCTTACTATTACATTACAAACAGTAACTCTTACACTTACATATGTATTCTCTGTTATTTTACTTATTTTATTTGAATGAAATGCTTTATTAGTTTTAGTTATTTTACTGAAATGCTTAGGGGTTCAGCTGTGTTTTTTTATCTGTTGTTTGAACAGATGTTTAGCTCTACCCCCTCCTCACTTCCACACCCACAACCCACACCCCTTCCCAGAGGATCACAGTGGAACGCATTTTGTCCAGAGGCGCTGCTATCACACTGCGTAGTTTCATAGTGAGTATAAGTACATGTTTAGGCTACTTACTAACCATTTCATTATTACTCACTTACTATTTCAGTAACTATCGTTATATGAGTCTACTAAGTCTTCCCCCAGGAAGAGGGATCCAGAAATATCATATCCTTTTTTTCATCAGGCTTGCAAATGAAGGACATTGCTTAAATATTGATTAAATATTTGATCCTACCTGATGTAATGTTGTTTCAGTAAGTGTGATGTTCATGAACCAACTCATCTGTGTTTTGGTTTCCTGTTTCACTGCAGCAACTTGTATTTCTGTGTTGACAAGGCAACATGTGGGTTGTCTCCCAGCCTCTAACAGACACCACAGACCCCATGTAGAAGGCTGGTCTGTGAAAAACAGTTTAGTGGGATAGAGGGAACAGTATTGCTTCATGCCTGACAACATCTTTCATTCATATGCACCTAAACTGTGAAGCTATAATGCAACTGTTTAAATATTTGGTTCCATTGTGTACATAGAGAAACAGGTTTGCCCAAAGTATTCCTTATTGTACATTGTATTCTGGGTATGAGTGAATACAATATTGTATAATATCAGGCTTTATATTCTGTGACAGAAAAAGAGGAAATATTTGTACCCAGCATCCCTTCACACATTTCCTCATTTCCTGACTCTCTTTTCAGGGTAGATGAATAAAACACGGAGTGGCACTTTCAGTTTCAACACAGAACACTTAAATGTGCACTGACTTGGACCAAAGCCCATGTGCCAGTCTACCAAATGAATCCTCATGAATCCAAAGTACAATGGAATGTTACTTGTTATTCAGTATACAATATATCACACAATATATTTTATGTATACTATATCATACAAAATATATTTTATAGGAAGAAAAATATACTGAGCAACTTCTCTTCTCCTTGTATTTCACTGTATCTTTGCTTTAATCAGCTCTGCAGCACTTCTGACAATACACAGCTGTGCTTGTGTTACCTGTAAACAAGACTGGTATTTCACTATGTGCTGTGACAACACCCACAAAAGTACTCTTTCCTGAGGATCATTGAAAGATGTCTTTTCTGAAATTTTTAATTAAGTTGCATACACTTTGGATGAAGTCATTGAGTCTAACTTTCACTGTCTTTTAGTATGGCAATACATATAAGTAGCTCAGTTTGGAAAATAAGGTATAGTACAAAAACATGTATACAATACATCAGTTATGACATAGTGTATGTTATGGCATAAACTTACAGACTGACTAGTCATATTCTAGTATAATGTGTTCATGAGTCAGGAAGAATAACAATTTTATAATGCCACTTAACAGTAATAAGTGAGAACAGGTATTACATAAAAGTGCATTATTCATCACAGACACACTTATTTTGCAATGCATACTTGCTAAAATATTTGGGGCCTACACATCTTTATATTAAACAATGCATAATTCAAGATGTTGTTGTCCCAAAATGATTATGATCTATACACAACTCTGACATCACAAAAGTCATCTCAGGGTCACACAATAGAAAAACTAGAATTCCAAATATTTAGTGCATTCAGTTTTGTGTAGTCATATTAGTTTACTGATTTTGGTATTATCAAATATGTGGCATAAACATCTCATGGTGGCGTTTTATCTTGGAATCATTTTTGTCAAAATTTGAATTTTTATATATAAATGCATGTAATTTTATCCCATGTCTGTTGTTAATTCTCAACCACATAGATTTTTGGAAAATAAATTCAATTATTATGCCAAGAGCAGTCAATTATATCTATGTTCTGGGGGAAAAGCCTTTTTCGGCCTTTGCTTCCATGGGGAAAGGCTAGAGACTGGAACTTTTTTGTATATGATGTAAATTCTCACCAAAAAGCCATTTGATTTTGTACAGACTGCAGTCTTTCCTCAAAATGACGGATCAGCAAGTGTGTGTATGCCAAGTTCCCAGAGTGCCTGACAGAGAGCAGGTAATGCAGAAATGTTGTGGCTGTAAAAGACAAACTCAGATCTCTATCCCACTGAAGAAATGAACCCTCAGACTGCTGTAGTGTTATACTGCTGTAGTTATACACATGAGCAAGAATGGTGATGAAAAAGATAAGACATACAAAAATGCAGGAATGTCTCATACAATGTAGCAGTCCATACTATGATCAGGATCCTGCAACAGGAGGTTTGGTATTTTGTTGTCACATAGCACAAATTCCACAGGATAATTATCTTGAGGGAAGCAGGGTGTTTCCAAACCACCACATATCCCTGCTTCACAATAAGAAAAGACATATTGCAAGACATCTATTAATTCACGTTTTTCTCAGTTGCATTCACTAGAACACTACCTCTGAGCATGAATCCCTGCCCCAGGGCTGTTTCATACTTGCTGGAGCAGCCATGCTAACCCAACCAAGTAGTCTAAGTGTCCTTAACTGACTGGCATGTTTGGGAATTCTCAGTCAGTGCAGACAGCTCACCACAACCCCCTTGTAAATACAGAAAAGAGCCATGCTTTGCAGTGAGTTCTTGCAGTTCAGCAAAGACATTCTACCAGTAGACTTTCTACATAAAATGTGGCACCACTGTGTATTGCTTAAACATATGTAAATACAACAGTATGGGTGCTTTAAATTGGTACATTGTTCTTTTTAGTAACTGTTTTTAAAATTTCCACTAATGTACAGACACAGTGAATACTGCCCTAATGAAAAATAATAAAACGTATCATTATTTTTACATTTGTCTTGCTTTTTGTTCAGCTGCCTTGCAGACACATTTTTCGCTTGAAAAAACAGCCACACCTTATCGACAATGAATGTCAGCATTGCTTTGTGCCGGAATTGAACATCTAGTCCTTTGACTAGCGTTATTCATAGAGATGGACCACGTTTTCATTACGCCTTTTAATGAGCCCGCCCCAAAATCAGTCGATCAATTTCGGCATCACACTCAACGAATCACGTTGAAATGGAGGTGGTCTTAAGACGGTGGTCCGGGAATCTGTGAGCCAATAAGGTTTCTTGTTTCCTGAACAAAAGGTGTGCGAACGCCTCAGCCGGTTTCTGAGCAAGCACATGATTCGTGAAGGGAAAAAATAGCTGTATAGACCACACCACAGGAAAAAGATAACGGAACTGAAGTAAAATTGTAACGGTTTGTGACAGTGTTAACGAAAGAGAACATTACATTGTCCACACAAAAATGTATGTACGCCTACCAAACTATATGTGGGTGTAATTTTTGACCAGAGAATTTGTACATACCACAGTACATTTAGTCGAGCCAACAATACCAATAAGGAATTATTAACCACAGATTTTTTTTTTGTTTAATGATTAAAAGACAACAAGTAAGAACAGCATAATAGATGCATGGTTATTAGCTCTTGCTAACTAGCTTGTGTAAGCTGTATAACACGACAACTGTAGCCCGCGTGGTGTTAGCTCTGGCTACAGTTAG
Organism: Albula goreensis; assembly: GCA_022829145.1. Classification (NCBI taxonomy): domain Eukaryota; kingdom Metazoa; phylum Chordata; class Actinopteri; order Albuliformes; family Albulidae; genus Albula; species Albula goreensis. The sequence goes on from CM040744.1 coordinate 20,321,089, forward strand.
CTAGTCGCTGGTGGATGTTCAGAGAACAAGATATTTCGCTAGTTAATTTGGCGAACTACCTGCAGAATGAGATGGAGCCTCACATAAATGCTCTTCTGTCAGTCACAGTGTCAAAGTCAATCGCATGGAAATGTGGAAGATTTATTTAACACTTTAAAGCTTACTGATTATGAGCAAGCTTGCTGACATTGCCTTGACATGAGACATAAATAAAGAAGCTAATGTTATACCTATACAATCTAAGATATTGTTGAAATTACTTAAATAACGAAGAAAACTTGCCTGTTAACTAGCTACAGGACTCGAGACCAACGGGTGCTCAGACTCATAGTAAAACAGTGACCTCAGCCACAAATAAGCAGTTGCATACGTTTTAACACACCCACTGCCTCAGACATCAAAACCACGTCTTTTGGATGGCTGGGCTCATTTGAATCTGCTGATAGCGGAAAGCAGAGGGCTTCTCCCGTGCCTTGCAGTTTCAGCCACTCTTCATGCTGTTCCTCAATTTAAAACAGTACCGAGTAAATTATTTCGAGTAAATCGTCGCCGTGGACTTCTATTGAAACGAGGCTCTTATTCAAGAAAATATTAAACAAAGAGGAACGACGTTTAACTTCGAAAAAGCACTGGTTGCACTGGCATGATCATCTAATTAGCTACCAGTGAAAAGTGCTACAAGGAGCATTTCTAAAGAAGCCGATTGAGCTGTTAAGAAACTGTCTAACCATTAAAATTCAAGTGGCATAGCGTTTGTCTTAAAAAGGTAACTTCACGAATACCTGCATCATGACGAGAAGGTCCTGTGCAATTTACGCAACCGGGATTGTCTGTGCTCATCTGCTCATTGTTGGAATCGCCTTGGTTGTGGCTCAAGTCTTCCAAACGCTGATTCATAACCGTTTAAAAAAGGTGAGTAGAAATGGTGGGTTGTTTTTACTAATAAAATGTTAGAATCAGTTGTTAGAATGTAACTTTGTAACGTTTTCGATGACAAAACGCTTGTTTACCACCCAGTTTTATTTGAAGGATCTAATGGTTAGCAAGCCTTCCGGTATACGTACAATTTCAGTTTAAGTTATCGGTAATGGTTTCTTGGTTAATACCTAGCCAAACGCTTAGTACCCCTACTTCATCTTAAATGTGTCTTTATCAATATCTTTTCAACGTACAAAAGATTGATACAATTAATATATATAATTAACCAGGAAGCCACACGTGAAAACCAGTCTTATTTTTGTACTTGGTTTACTTTGAAGACTTTCATGATCATATTGTAAGACGAAGCGTCAGTAAGCCGAACATGGAATAATGTTCAACGCAAAGAGTTCATAACCACGCCTTTGCTCAGCTGTTCATGCTGCAATGAGTGTTATAGATAAACGTTTTTCATAACTGCTTTCAATTTTCTACACTGTATTTTGTCACACGGTTGACAGATTAATTATTAACAATAGAATAGGGTACAAATTACGCTTGATCTGCCATTAAAATCAATGAATGGAGCTTATTAAATATTTTACGAAAGCTATTGAATCTTTGGCAACATTTCTCTGTGTATTGTGTCATTTGTACACACGATTATTTGTACGATTACAGTATGAAAACATATTGTAAAATTATTTAGAGAGGATTTAAAATTCTACAGTGGGTCCTCTTTTGTGCTGGCAGCTCAGGATAGTAGGGTACACCCCTATACCAGTAGCAATGCCGGGAATAGCGTGGCTACGCATGAGTGGGGGAGGGGTCAGAAGCTGAGGAAGGAAGGGGAGTCCCTTTTCCTTACAGTGTATGAAATTAAGATTATAGATCTTTGCGTTTTCAGTGCTCATATACTGTCATTTGTGTTGATCGGACATTCAGTCGTATATTATAGTTGCGATCTTTCAGTGTCTCATCCTGGGAAGCGGTGCAAGTTCCTCCTTCTAAATGGTTAACCCAAATCCGCAAGTGTTAAATTACGTATAAGATTGTAACACCAGTCAAAAAGTAGGTTATTCAGTGTGTTTAACCGAAGGCAAATGACGGAGCACACAACTATAGATTTCATAGTTTAGATTTTCATTTGGTTTAATTTAGAATAAGAAAAGATCACTACCCTTCAGTCTTGGTGCAACAATAATGTATGGTTTGCACAAAGAAAATACGTTTGTTTTATTTACTGGTACTGAGGTTGGTTGGATGTCTGACAAATGGTGTGATAAGGTCACATGTGTTGAGCAAGGTTTAGAGTGACACAGGCCTTACTACTTTTTACTGGTCAATTAAAAAAAATGCTGATTTCATATACAAAATGGGGGAAAGTTACTTGTTTAACTAATTTTATGTTTTTTCAATGAAATTTTCAAAAATGAACATTTTCATACTGAAATAGTATGTAACTACTCATTTTCGGTGTTTCTTATTAGATACTTATTTCATATGTGAATGATTTAATTTCAGACCAATAATCTGCTCGTTGGGGCCACAGTGACATGTTGCGAGGGACTTCTTTAAATTATCCACAGCAGAGAGTAGTGCAGTACCTCCTCTCAAAGTTGTGTTACATCAAATCAACATGGGAGACTGAAGAGCATATAATAGATGTAATACTTATTGAGAAAAACTATATAATACATTTGATGTATGTATTTCCTGGGGTAAGATACAAAACCAGCATTGCTACTGTTGTGGTTGGAAAGCAGGAACTCTAAGTCATTCTTCTTCTGTGTTATCCTGCTTATGGAGGTGGCATGGATTTATTTTTTGTTTAATAAAACACAGCTAAACAAGTTAATTGTACAATGAACAAATAAATGGACAAAAAGGTATTCTTACCTTTAAATAAATTAACAAAAAGATCTTTTTACCTTTTCAGCATTTGACTTGAAAGACCTAATTTCTGACTACCTTAGCAATCGGGACAAACAGTCATGATTGTAGGCTACCTAGTGTCACACAAAGGAAATATGCTTAAATTCAACTTTTCTGGCTCCTAGTCTGTGCCGTAGCTTGTAGCTATGGAGTCATTGAATTGTTTGGTTCATATTAAGAAACCTGTTTTTGTTGCCTAAAGGCAGGCTTTTTCTTGTCTGTTAGTGCAACCTCTCTGTGTCAAGGATTCAACTGCAATCCATTAAACCACTCCACCTTCAAAGAAGGTCTTTTTTTTTAATCTTACTCTGTTCTAACTTGAAGGTCAAAAATAAAGCATGAGGGGAACCAGCTACAATTTCATGTTTGGTATTGTGACATGATCATGTGACATGATCAGTAAAAACTGTATAATTACATTAGGTAGTTTTCAGTGAATCCTTAAGGAGTAACAAAAATATACCCTTAATGAAATGGCAACACGTGCACAAAAATATTTTTGCTCTGCATTTAATCAGGGTTTTACGTTTTTAACCTTAATGACAGACATTCTGCATTACACAACTTAGTAGTGCCTAGCCTTCATAGCCTATAGTATACTCAGATATTGAAATCATTGATTGAATAATTAAGTGTCACATTCCTGTTTTGCATTCATGAGACAGGTTTAAAACATGGCCAGTATTTGGATGAAAGACTTTGTGATGGCAAGATGTGACGTAATACCTAAATAATTGAGTCAAGATGCTGTCTGAATGTAACAAGATAAGGACAAGCATGTGATTGATAGAGATGACCCCAGACTGACTAAGTGTTTGGTCATACTGATGCATGTGATTTTGAGTCCATGGTTTCTTGGAGATTAACGCCTGGAGCCTCAGTTTCATGTTCGAGAACACAAATCACACCTCGATGATAGGGAAATTAATGCATTTGCTTGTTTATTTTCACTGGTTTCCTGGAATTACCCCTTACTTTTTTTGTTTTTGAATTGTATTGAATATGCATTGACTATTTTTTATCAGGGTCACATTAAGCCTGTTCAGTTATGAATTTGCTCCTTGTCAGTTTTTACAGCTGAAATCCTATCACGTTGCATTTTATCCCGGAAATCACCTCAATAGTCTCTGCGTGAGTATACTTGTCAGCTGTGGACAAAAGGAGTGCCGCTGTACCTCAGCTGAGATTAATGAATTCTCAAATCTCATTGCTCTCGCCACTCCTAATTTGTTTTAGCAGCTGAATAATCTGCTGCAAAGTCTGCTAGAATTTGCTTGTGACCTTAACATTCTCAGCTGTACCCTCCTGACCTGGTGCTATCCCACACTTTTCTCTCATTTCTCTCAATCCTGGCAAAGATCAAGGCTTTCAAAACCTGTGAGTGAAATTCAGTAAACACAGCGTCCCTGGAGACCTTCCAGAGACCTTCATTTTTCAAGGTTGATCTACAAAAGCAAGTCATCCATCGGGGGTTTCTGTGCTTACACGTATATCCGTCATTTCTGAACTTGTAAAGTATAATTTAGCAGGGAATTTCAGATGGTACAGAAAATTTTAAGAAACTCTTGTATTTTATTTTGTGGAATGTAGTTTATCATAATTGCAAATGGATCTTCAAAAAACCAGTCTTGTTAATTTACCAGTTATTTTGTAGAACTTTTCATATCTAATTTGATCATGTTTTGAAATCTGTTCAGAAAGTTTTTCATTAAATTTTTTCATTCAGCTTATCTGAAATAAGCTTTTCTGTCAAATACTAAAAGATGGAAAAGCAACAACTTCACTGAGCCTAACTATAGTCACAAATAGGGTAGCACAATATATAGACCTACAGTTTTTCTTTGCCATTTTGAGTGTAATATGAACTTCTGCAATAAAGACACGGATAACACAATAGACTACAATATCTGGGTTTGAATAGGTCTATAGATATAATGTATGTTACAGCACACAAAAAGTACTTAAAATGTAATTGTCATTTGAACTTCATGAAACTAATGCTATGCATTGATTAAAAGGATGTTGGAAACCTCTAAGTGAAAAGTTCTTAATTTTTAATTCTGGAGGTTAGTCATTGTTTGGCTCTATTTTATATTGAAAGCGGCAGAAAGGCATAATCTGCTTTCATATTTATCATCAGCCATGTTGTCATTGCATCATTCAGTGTTATCACACATTTTGTTTTCCTTATCATGCAGTCCTAGTCATAAACCTGATAGATTTCTTAAATAGCTTATTATTTGTCCTGTTTTTACAGCTTATGCTGAAAAGACACTCATTCTGAAAGCAAAGCATGAGGGATGAGACCACTGACCAAAAGCTGACTTGCCCCCTATCACTCCCCATGTGGATGGGCTAATTGTAGCTACATAAATGTAGACTTCTGGCCATGCCCATCTAGTTCAGTTGGTTTCTTTTAATATTCATTAATACAAATGACACACCGCAAGTTATTTCTTTATGTTTTTTAGAACGTCAGGGGAGCTGGAGCTGACTGTGTGCTCATTGTGTTGTATTTCTGTTAGAATGTCAAAATTGTCTGTAGCACAGCCTTTTATTTATTTTTTGGTTTGTAACTATGGATTCTGGTAAATATACCAAATGTTCTTCTGACCGACATGACCACCCTGTTTGGTACAACCATTTGGTACAAACTGGTGGGGACACAGGCTACATTTACAAAATCACATTGAAAGCCACTTTATTCAATGTACTTAATTCATTTATTTGTAATTTGGCTAAAGAACTTCAGAATGGTCTATATGGCTGATGAGGTTCTATGTAGTTGCATTGGCCAACTCCCTCAAATAAGTTGCTAGTGCAAACAAGTCATTACTGTAACCTCTATTGCCCTATGTAAGTAATTGCCTACTTGTGCATACTTATCATCCAGCTAAGATGTGTCTTTCATGTTCATGGTTAAAAAAATGTTTTAAATCATAAAGCTTGACTATGTAGTCATCGAATTGCACCATCTTTAGTGTCTGTGTCTTAACACAATTAATCTGTATCATTTTCTCTGCCTTTATAATCCAGTCGCGAAAAGGATTTCTGCTTACTCAGAAATCAGGATCTTGTCACTAGTAATGCAGTACTTTATTTTCAGTCATTCGGCAATTTGCATACTGTTTTGATAATCAGAAATTATTCAGAAGAAGGGAAAATCTGTTCATGAGTTGTATATTTTTTAACAGTACTACTATAGGGAGCTTTGTAAGCAGTGGGGTTTTCTCTGGTGTAGGAATGTTCACATTACCAATTATGGTACCTACAGTCAAATATATACATTAATGATCAGTATTTTACATGGCAACACAAGTGGAGCAGCCAGGCTAATCTGATTGGTCAGCAGAGAGAGATTCTTTGCATTCACAATAATTCTGCCATTATCAGTTTTCCATGCAACCTTTGGCCTCGTTGCATACACTTCGCTGTGTGTTGTCTTGATGGCCTTGATAACACATCCCTCTAGTTTTGGTTGGCACATGTTTAGACAAAGCCAGACTGGAGCCATTGTTTTTTGTTAGGTTGTTCTATCAGTATGTCTGCTAACCAGTTTTTTCCATGTTATTGTTTTACAATACTTAATAAATTCCTTGGTGTAGTATTCAAACCTTATGTCTTCTGATTGCACGTGTAGTTCCATAATGTCCTTTGCATACTCATAATTTATTGTCATTCAGGTAATTTCACCATACTTTCTCAGATTTTCTTTAACCACTGAGCCTCCTGATTCAAATTGATAAAAATGTCTTGAATGTGTTGTCTCACCTCCATTTTCCCTGTAAAGGGTATCAAAAAGAACAGAAATATTTGCTAAGAGGGATTGCTAGTGCCGGATTTAGTTTGCATCTTCTGATGTTACCAAGCTGTGAAAGTACAAAAACGACCCAGTCTTTACTGCTTCATGGCCATAGAAAGCAACCTCAGACTAGGGTTTTCTTCCATGAGAAGATATTTTCACTCGAGTAAAAGTTTTCTCATGTGGGCCTTAATTTTCACAGAGCAAGCTCTCTGGAATTCTATAAAGAGCCTGCTCATTTGGATAGAAGTGAGGAATTCCACACTCTTGGTCAGAAAGACTGTCTTACGAATGCAAGTGTAGGTCTGGTAATGTAAGTGTTTCTGATGACATCTTTCAGGTTTTACAAGTTTATAATACTTGGAATTAAAAAAAATGGCATGCTACAATCAGAAGGGTTTAATTTTTTTAATTTTAACTTGGTTAAAATGACCAAATCAATTCAAAATTGCAAGCCCACTCACACACACAGATAAAAGCATATCTATGTCAGCTCTATTTTGAGTTATTATGAAATAAAACTTGGCCTGTGTTCTTTGGCCTTTTTCACACTGGTCTTGTTTGCCAACAGTGAGTGCACCAATTCAAATAAGAGCTCAGGGTGAATATTTCTCGTATTCATTAAAATGGTTTAGAATATTTAGGAATATGTCCTTTGTACATTTGAATACCATGTGTCTTGTTTAAAGGGGAACTGTCCTCACCTTAAGGATAAGATAAGATGTTATTCTTACATGTAATTCATTGAGGATGCAGTTCATCAGAACACTGTTACATCAGAAGTATTCAGCCCTCAGGAAGGTGTCCTCATTCATTTAAATGACCGGAAGAGTAGGCATACTATCCCAACCTTATCTCATCTTGCCTTCTAATGGTCTTTTGCAGATCACAGCAAGAATCTCCCACGTCACAATGATCTAAGTATTTTATTGATGTTATTCATATATTAGGGCTGTAACGGTACGTGCTTTTGTCCCCAACCATTCGTAACAGCACGTTCGGTTCAGTGTGCACCTTCCTCGGTTCATTGTGCCCTATGTTCTACAGCACGAGTTTTACCCGGAAAGTTTTGTCAGTGCACCAGCTGTCTATGTTCTATTGCATGCTAGTCAGCTTAGCCTGGTTAGCCAGATCAGCCAAGCTCATGTAGTGTTGCTGATGAGATGAGAGACCAGAGCTGGAGGATCCTCCCATGAAATTTAGATTCACTGAATGGTTGCAGTACTGTTTCCTGGTTAGTTACAGCAAAAATGGACAGCAATTAGTCTCAAACTGTATGCCAACATTGTTCAACTGAAGTCAGGTCTCTTCAAACATGTCATTTACAATGGCATCACCTGAATGTGTCAATAAGCTGAATGAGACAAAAACAGACAGGAAGGCCAGTTCTTCTCTCCACAGCGTTCAAGCAGCCTCTCACTGCAGATTCTTGCTGTGCCAAAGCAATAACTAATGCTATAGGAGTGTTTATCACTGCGGATATGTGACCATACTTGGTTGTAGAGAATACAGGGTTTAAGTGTATGGTCAAAGTGAACCGTGAATTTTGTATACCGTTACACCCATATGATATATCAAGACTGCTTTCAAATTATTGAAAATTACAAAAAAAAATGTAACCTCCATTCCACTCGTTTTTTGCTCTTGAAAATAAGCAGGGTAAGTAGCGAGAAGGGACCTGAAAATTGAACAGATGACAAAGTTCAGTTCCTGAGGTTTGTAAAATGTAGCATATGATCAGTTCTTCAGGGTGGCTAAAAGGTGGCTGTCATATTTTTTGTTCATGTTCATTGAGAGGGGCTGCTGGAGCTTACCTATTATTGCAAAGACTACGCATTTCAGTCACGCTTTCACTGACCTCAGTTGGAACAGAATCTCAGCAGACGAGCCATTGCTTTTGTACTAGAAAGTGCATTGGACTACGTGAGGTTGATTATCATAAGAATATGAATTATCATAAGAATATGTTGGCACCATCCAATTGGTTGGTTGTGATCAAGCTGTAAAATACTAAAGTGTTTCATTCTGCATTCCTGCTCATGCCAGGACCAGATTTCAAAGAATGGATAAATCCAGTGATGTCATAATTGTAGTTCCTGGTCTAGGTGGTCTGTCTGGCCCTTGTTGGTATTTTGCTTTCATGGCACAGCCAGAGACTTGAGATGATTATTGGGTGGCCAGTAGCTGATACAGGACGCAGCAGGAATTTCATGTTGCTGATAGATCTGATTTAGTATCTCCTGTAGATGTGTATTTCAAGGAAGTGAACTTCATGCTGATTTTGGTAGAAAAAAAGTTTACCTCAATCTATTTCTTTTTGTATCTAGGAAATGACTTTGACGGAGGGGAGCCGCGTATTTGATTCATGGAAGGACCCCCCTCTTCCAGTCTACATGCAGTACTTCTTCTTCAATGTCACCAACCCTGAAGTCTTTCTAGCGGGGGGAAAGCCAGCTGTCACTCAGATTGGCCCATACACTTACAGGTTTGTTAAGAATAGTACATAACTGTCCCCAAAGCGAAGCTTCAATAGAAATTTGTATTGAAGTATTTTGTATATTTTATATTTCAGAACATAGGGAGTTAATACAGAGATATGTGACTGACTGCTTAAACAAATTGTAAAGCCATCAAAATCAAACTTTAGTTCTTATGTTTACATTAGCACTTTGCCTGTGTTTGCGAAGGGTATGACATTGCAGGTGTGGTGTGGAAAGTGATGCTGTTAAATCAGCAGTTTTTATTTGACTTGATTTTTTTTTACTACACATCCTGTTACAGTAATTTCTATTTCCTGTTCTCTCTCTTTGGTGACACTGCCCGAACTAGTTTGAAGCAACTTTGGAAAAGTATATCTGGTGTTTACTGTCATTTTTTTCTACATACTTTATTCATTCTACAACTGATTTAACTGACTCTACAAAACTGAAAAACTTGTGTCTAGATTCAGTTCAGTACCATGGAAAGTAACAATTGGAGACCCAAGACTTGTCATTAGCAGTGAATAAAGAGAAGGTATAATTTTGAAGTAGTTTATATAAAGTCAATAAAATAATGTAATAAAAAAAAAGTACCTGCTCCTTTAAACATTCAAAAATTGGCCTTTAAGATGGATGAAAAATGTCAACATTGAACTTGTTTTGTGTCAGATTTTTCATAAGTCCATACTACTGTAACCTTGATACCAATAGGGTAATTTGAAGTTAACAGCCTAATACAAACAGTGTTACATGCAAGTCATTCATAAAGGGAAATTTACATCTGTGTAACTGGCCCTGAGATGGTACTGGTGAATATTCATGTAAATATTTTTATAGATTTAAAAATCAAATTACGGCTGGGAAGCATTCCTCACCAACAGGATAAGTGCTGTTACCTTTTTTTTTTTTTTAATTGACATTGAATTTTTTTTTGACATTGAAACCTTTTTTGCCATTGCTCATTGCTACATGAATTTTCAGTTTTTAAGTATTTAAAAACTGTATAGTTGTGAAGACAACAATGAATAATTGTACTCTCAAATTCCCTTCTCAAATTTAGAAAACAATTATAAAGGTCAAATCTAGCCATCTAAAGATCGTAAACCATTCACATTGTTCATGAAATTGCTTCTAGTTTTTTGCCCTCCTTGCACTTGTTATACTGTGAGAAGAGGAACGAGATTTGCTGACCTGCACTGTGAAATGAATCGTCTCTTTGTTTTACTGTTTTGTAGGTTCCCACATTTCTGAATGTGGGAACCTGGTGTGAACTCAAAATCCTATTCCTTCCCTTTCCTTCACCAGGGAATACAGGCCAAGGGAGAATGTGACCTTTCTGGAGAATGGAACGAAGCTCTCGGCCTTAAATCCCAAAAGTTTTGTCTTTCTGCCAGAGATGTCAGTCGGGGATCCTGAGGTGGACCTCATTAGAACCATCAACATCCCTGTAGTGGTAAGTGTAGTTTGCAGACCATAGAGCATACCAGCAACTATGAGCTAACCTCCTAGGAGCCGCCACCTGATTTAAAGTTGTATTAATTCAGAAGCAGCCAAGGCTTCAATGACAGGCCAAATTTCCACCTTTTGAGTTTTTCTGTAGACCTGTTGGAGCCATAGAGAAACAGCAATTCATCCCCCCTTCACCCTGCATTTGTTGGGTCTGTGACTTGTCTCTTCTTTTGTTGGGGAAGTTGCCTCTTCATTGTAGAAGGCATTGAATCTTTTTTGCAATCCCAAACCAGAATACAGCAAATATGTAATTTCATGAGTGTTAATGCTGCACAGTAAAGACTGAGAGGTATTTTTACACATAGAAAAATAGCTCATGGACAAAGTGTGTACTCAGCATAATGGTGTCTTTTTATGGAAAAAATATGACAGGACATGACTAGCTAGTTAGATTATAGGCCACTAGTTACTCTTTTGTGTTCTAGTTAGCCAGACAGATTCAGTGCAGAAGATATTGATCACTCTAACATAATTTGTCAGCTAGATAAATTAATTGAATATGGTAACAGTAATTTCTATGTTTTGTTAATGGTGGACCCAAAATAAAAGCTTAAGTTAGGTAACTTAAAGTGGAAGCTTTTTTTGGGCATATTTTCTGGTGGAACAACAGCCAATGGGAAAAGCTCGAGGTGTTGTCCCAAAAAAAAAAAAACTATGAAGCCTGTAACACAAAAATGAGAATTTATGTAAAACATTTAAAAAAAAAAATCCATCACTCTGACACAGATGGCGATAACAATTTTAATGTGTTGATGAACATGCTCCCCAGTTGTGGTAATCTTGACAGTCACGTAGTGAGGGTCTTGCACTCTTGCTGCTCCATAGAAACTAGTTGGCATGGAAACCAGATTAAATAATAAACATCCAACTCATGGCTAACTCCTTGTCAATTTTCTCCCATTTTTCCAGGCGGTAATGGATCAGATGAAGTCTTACTCATTCCTTTTGAGACCATTGGTGTCAATGTGGATGAATTCCATTGGTGTGGAGCTGTTCATGACTCGCACTGTTCATGAAGTTCTGTGGGGTTTCCAGGACCCCTTGCTCTCCCGTATTCATCGCATGAAGCCTGATGTTGATGAGTATTTTGGTCTCATGTACAAGGTAGGCCCTGTTAAGTTACTAATGTTGGCTCTTTATTGATGAAAGTGTTTCAATGACCTTTGAAGTCCATATGAGAAAATTCTTCTCTTCATATGTACATAAAATATGGTACAGTGTAGAAAATGTCCTTGGTATTTAATCAGAAATGTCTTCATTTTTTATCTTAAGGTATGCAGTGATTGCAGAGCAGTTTAATTCATCAGTCCCTCCAGGATTTTGCGAACCTGCAGGGTTTCATACAGAATCAACAAAATACTGAATTTTTTTGTGAATCTGCATATTTTTCCAATTCACCACAACATTTTCCTGCAAAAGTCCGTTATCAGAAAAAGTAATTGGTTTAATCTGCTTTCTGGCAACTCTAGTCAAATATGCAGGTTTCTAGTAGCCGCTATGCATTTAGGGTTTTGTAGACTGTATCAGTGATCAAACTTTGCCAAGTTAGCTTGGCTATACAGGCTTAAAACTAATCACCTAGCTAAATACATAAACCAAACTTTATGTTAACCAATCTTAAGTAAACAGCAAAGTTACCAGTTCACAAACTTGTTCTCGCAGGCTACTGTAAAGACTGGAAGGAAGAGAAGTAAGATGATAGATGAAGATAAGATGAAGAAAATAAGGCAGGAAGTAAATGATTAGGAAGACATAATGAATCTGGCTTTATTGTAGGATATGTGTATTCAGAAAATGAATGTTGGAACAAAGATTCCAGCATTAATAAGTAAACTTTTGGCCATACACATACAATTGCAGTATGTTTAATGGCTTGCAAAGGTATTTAATGTGCACAAAGGTCAAGCACATTCATCGTTTAGCCTGGAGGACTGATTTATAGTTGATCAAGCAGAGAAACGTATCAGTTTCCTCATAAGCAAATTTAAAATAATTCATTTCAAAAGAAACTACTGCACACGCCATGGACAAAAAAGGCATGCCTGATGGTCAGCCCTCAACTCAGTTGGCTTTTCTTTGTGGAATCTATGAATTTCCATTATCAGAGCCTGCTTCTTGGGATCATCCTTGTGGCTTCCAGTTGTATAAAGCCTTTGTCAAAACATTCATGACATAAGAACTAAGGGCAAAAAGCAGAACTAAAATGCTGATGGAAATGTAATATCAGAACAAATGGGTATGAGCCAATGGGAAGGGAAAACATTGGTGATGCCATCACATTTGCTGGAAGAAAAATATTTTACAATGGATCTTTTGTCAGAGAAAAACCCAGGGGTGGAAGGAACTAGTTTCTCTAAGACTTGCATTGTATTTGCTCCTATACAGGCAATGTAACATGCAACTGGAGACTTGCAAAGTATTCAGTATTGTTCCTTTGATTAAGTATACCATGTACTAGAGGTGAATTATCCATAATTAAAATAATCAACAGAAGTGTAATTACTCACTGTTTAGAGTCTCCCGCTGCAAACTACAGTCTACCAGTGAACTACAGTCTACTACATTGAAGTTGTAACTGTTAGCTCCGTCCATCTAACAAGCAACTGACAAGATAGCCCACAAACAGACTATTCATTCATTGCCTTCGGATAGTGTGCTGAACAGTGTTACTAATATCATTTATCATGCTTAATCTATGCTTTGTAAGGAAACACTGATTTTGGTATAGCAACAGTGCAGTATGTAGCTACTATAGATATCTAACTTACCAACTCTTGCTAAAGGTATGCAATTTATCAAGCCAGCATTACCATTTAAGCAGCCCTGTCTGCCGACAGAGCCTCAACAATACTACCATACTGCTACTGCTACTACCATCATAGGCTACTTCTAATAATTCATGGAGTTATTCTGAGTTATTCATGCATAGCCATGAGACCAAAAATAATTAGAACTGGGCAAGAACACGCAATGCCTTTGTGTTCCTAATGGACACACAAATGTCTGTCATTGGGATTGGAAGATTAATTTTCTTTGTTCATATCTAGCTGGTAGTTCTCCATGAAAAGCTGTTGTGTGTATTATACATGTAATCTACACAAACATGCTGGACCAAATGTTCTGCTCCTTTCAAAGTATCTGAAAGGAGCTTGCATCTTGAATGTTCTTGCAAAGAATATAAATATTTCTTATGCTGTGGGCAGGACAGCAGTTGTTTGAATCAATTATTGGCTAATGACTTTTGTCTATGTATGGTAAGGAGGTTATTTCTCTGGTCTGAAGTTTATATGCTAGAGTCTTCACTTACATCACAACATAAACTTTGGGGTTAGTAAAATGAAAAATTGTTTACATAATATAATGTAAAATTTATTTATATTTTTCCAATTTCAGAAAAATGGAACCCATGAAGGAGAATTTGTTTTTCTCACAGGCGAGCAAGACTACATGGATTATGGCAGAATTGACACATGGAATGGCTTAAGGTAATAACATTTTCCGTGTTTTCATGGATTCCTAAAGTTTTCCATTCAGAAATCAATTAACATAGTAGCATATTGAAAGCAGATGCCATTGAACTGATGATTGCAACATTTTATCAGTTATATATGAAAGAGCTTTGTCATTTTTTTGATATTGCTTGGTGGTGTCATTGCCATTTGTGTTAGGCTGGTGTCCACCCTGACATTTTCTGTGTCTCTGTCTAGCTATGCAAAGAGCTCTGTGAAATCCTCACGTCTTTTTGCTGCATGGAGCTGGCTAGGTCTGCTCTGTGCATGCTCCATCTCATAGCTTTGGATAATGTTAATTGCATAGGTGTGGTGGCCCAAAGCTCATTCCTCTTTTGTTAATTTCCCACTTTAGTTCTCTTTCTTATATCTTCCCCGTTCTCTCATTCATTCTGACTCCTCCACTTACTACCATTTTGGGTATATAATTAGTTTTCAAGGATTTCCTTATTCTTCGTCTTCTGTAATGCTGTGTTCTGTTACCATCTGGTAATATCAGTCACACAGGCAGTCCTCTATTCCTCTTACCCTCCCCCACCTCCATGTGAACTCCTGACCTCCCCCTCCCCTCTCTTCTTTCCAGTCTTTTGTCATATGAATCCACTTCTCATTCTCAGAGCTCATTATTTGAGAAGGGTGTGGTTTCTTTTTTAACCCATATATTAACTACTTTGATGCATCATGACTGTTATTTTATTTCAGTAGTTTTTAAATAATACAACTGGTACACTTCACTATGGGTTTTTAAACTTTGTGTGAAGTTTGATCCTGACCAAGTCAGTGCAAACAGTTTAAAGTCCTTGGAAACAGACTTTACTCTTTTAAAATGCTGAGTGTGACTTGATTTGTTGATTTTTCTGGGTAAACTTTATTTGCCTGTGAAGGAAAATGATATTTGTTTGAACACCTTAGTCTGAACCTTAATGTATTTTCATGTGAGAGTATGCAAGTAAGAATGTTATTTTTCAACGAAAGCACTGGTCCACTTGGGAATAGTGACATTGGCACTGAGAAACCCAATCAATGACAGAATCTCATAATCATACTTTGCTTTTTAAATTTGATGAGCCGGTACCCTGGCATTGTACATGAGAATGGGTGAAATAAAATATTTAAGGCTGTAAATATAAAGCCAGGTCTTGGGTATCAGATGAGCAATGGTGAGATTTTCACACCGTTTTATGGCTGTATTGAAAATGATCCATAGCCCAACTACTGTCCAGCCATTACCAGTGCTGTGGTTAGAAAAATATTTATTGATGAAAGAGGCCTGTGGAGGCTGATATGACATGTAGAATAACAGATGGGCTACAGTCATTCAGGAACAGTGAGGCATTACAGTGGTCCCAAACAAGGGTTCCATTAACCAAGAATTCTGTCATTTACTGATTTTTAGAAGCTCTGACAGAAAATTCCATTTGTCATCAATCGTTTTGACTAATAAAAACTTTCATGAAAATGGGCTAAGCACAGACTGTGATCGCCTACAAAAGCAATACATTTGTGAGAACAGTTCATTCAAGTTCTAGCCTAGCCTTGCTGTGGTGCTGGCATTGCGACGGACAGATGAATATCAATTGATTATGTTAGTTAGTTAGTCTGAATGGACTGTGTTGCTGGCAGTTGCAAATAAAAGCAGTGCAATCATGCATTGACTATTTAGTTGACATGCTGTGCCAACCCACTCAGGCAGTTGAGCCAGTCAAGTTGCAGGAATAGTCTGTCAGACAGGAGGCAGAATTATTCCCTGATGAAACACTGTTGGACAGCCTTGTTCATATTCAATTGCTATTTAAATACTCAGGAATTAGTAATGAACCATGCAATGCACAATATAAATATATTAATGTCTGGTCATTTTCATTTTTTGCACCGCATAGTAAATGAGCTAATAAAATTCATTTTAGTGTGAAATGTGTTAACTAGTACATATCCAGTACCTGGTTGGCTGATGCAAAATATTTAAGTGAACAAGTTCCCTTGAAACAAGCATCTGTTCCTACATGGTAGTCTCTTTAATGAAAACCAGTGCCTACTTGAATCATATGACTTGTGTTCTAAACTGTTCCAAAATAAGGCTGCTGAGGACTGCTTTAACTCTGTTTAAATTCTAAAACCATGCAATGATGAGGATAAAATCATGCAGACTGGGAACACTGGATTGATTACTTTAAATAAGTGATTTGTCCCAAACATATTAATCAAAGAACCTTTTCTCTGTGGTTGGTGGGAAACCATATGTCCGTGTAAATGGTTTCATTTTATCTCATCAAGATCTTGTGGTCAGAATAAATTTGTCATTGATATTTTGTGAAAATATGACTTATTAATGAAAACATTTTATTGACAAGCATATAGAATTATTTATATGCCGTGTTGGAGTAACAGCCCAAAAATATTGAAATAAAATGGTGAAATTTAATTTGTAGGAATTACAATTCTACTTTATGCTTAATTTTCTTGTAATTACAAGTTAAGTTATGTCATACGGCGGATAGTATTGCTGATGTTTCAAAGCTAAAATGAGAGATACAGAAGCAAAAAAAATAATGACTGCAATCGCAAGGAGCATGAATTTAGTCTTTTTTTTATTTGACAATAAAATTAGTTTTTCATTGCTGGCAAATTAGTTTACAGAATGCTGTACAAACCTGTTATTTCCTAAAATTTGCTTACATGTTCAGTTTAGCACACCAACTACCTATCTAACTATAGTGGTAAGGAGTGATCATACACTCCCCTTCAGCCTGTTTTTGGAGGAAAATGGCTGTAAATCGCACAGTCGGCAATAGCTGAACTGACTCCATACAAGCATATTGGGAAACATTATGCAAGATTTCTATGTTAGAGATCCAATATCCATAATTTCCTAGGTATTGTACATTTGCTAGGGAGCTAAGCCATATATACAAGTATAACACGCTTTATTTGAAATCTTTGTACATCTACCCCAAAGTGCCTAGTTGAGTTGTGGTTTTTTTTTTTTTTTTTTTTTTTTTTTTTGTTAAATTGCAAATAGTTTTTGTTTGTCGGTTTTATAAAGAACTGAAGGAGAGTCCTGATCTCTTTTCAATTTCTTGTTGCAGTAAAATGTCGTGGTGGTCGTCCAACCAGAGTAACATGATCAACGGGACTGATGGCAGCGCTTTTCACCCATTGTTGTCCAAGAATGAGCTGCTGTACATCTTTGCTGCAGACCTCTGCAGGTACACCCCTTCTCTGTCCAAATCTTTCAGGGAGGTTGTCCCTCATCTATGCTGACATGATAAGCTACGGTTTTAAACAACTTGATTTGACCTGGGGTTTCAAATGTTCTTTTAAGTGTGGGTATTTAACTATGAAAATATATATGATCAAACCTGTCATGGATGCTAATGATCTTTGTTTATTAAAAAAAAGTATGTTGTGCATTAATGTTGAAGCCGTAATGAGACACTAGGCAACCTCGTAGGGCTATCCTGACACTGTTCTCAGACACTTATCAGAAATTTAAAAAGAAACTCTTAAGATCAATCAGTGGTTTGACAAACATCATAGATACCTCTACAGTAAAAGGCTAATTACCACCTCACTAGAAAGTTAGCAGTTCTTTCTCAGAATGAACATCTGCCCATCTCCTTGAAAATCATGGCAGAAAGAAATCATGGATGGACATTGATTTCAAAGTCCCTTGGTACTCTGTTGAAGCTGTATTAGCTCAAACTCAGACTTGAGGGTTAAGATTTGAGCCCATAAAATCTTCTACTTTGAGGGCATGGAAGAATGCTGAGAAACAACGTGGAGGTTCTTGTAAATTTAACAGAATTTTGCCCATATGGCACAACTTCAGTGTCATCCGGTGGTCAGTATTTTACACTTTATAAACTCAACATGTTCCATGGTGTACATAAGATTTAAAGTGTCCATTTTTTCCAGCTCATACAGTACTACATGTGATACCAATTCAACTAGTACTATTTTGTTTTTGTATACATGTAGTAGTATTGTGGGGGTGATAAGCCATTCTGGGACTGTCTGTGTTACCTGATCTGATTGGTACACATTTAGCCATAGAGCCCTATTTATGACTTCTATGTGAAAATGGCTCACATTCAAAAATTGTCTTAGCAAGTATATGTTTAATTTATAATTTAAATGCAGATGTGGATGCCATACTAAGGGTTGCCATGTTAGAATTTTAGCATGTAATGTATCTTTACAAAAATGTAACCTGGAAATTTAGCCTTTCATTTTGTTTACTTTTAACTTGCAGAGCAGTCTGATTCAAAGGGAGCATATTAAAACTTACAAGGACTCATTTGGCTCAGAATATTTACCTTTACTTTTTAATGCTGACTACCACTACCTCATGGCTATACTTGTCTTGTTGTCTCATAGCAAACACTCATATCCACTCTTATGTGCCATTAGGCCATCAGTGGGCAGAGGTGCTAAAGTAAATTAGGGGTATCTTGAAGTAAAAATCAAGTAAAAGATTCTTATGAACAAAAATTTTGAAATTCGTGCTAAACTTGTGCCAACTCACCTACTCCAAAGCGGAGTGCTGTAGAGCATTTGTCTACAAATTACATGTATTTAGAACCCCCTTTCAGTTTGGATTTTAAGTTCTGTATGACACAGGAAAACCATTCAGCAGTTTCAGCTTGTAACAGCAATATGTCCACCTGGGAATGCGCTTGTGGAGTTCCCTGTTGATCCATTATTTTTAAACTGTTCCATCTCAGGGAAACACGGAGTACACACTCCACATTCCAAAGTTGTGGATTTGACCTTCGGACACCTCTTGTGCTTACCTTATCTGTCTTGTCTTCTCCTCTCCCACTAAGGAGTATTTATTTCTCTTTAAGGCACACATTCTTGTTTTATGAAGGAAACTGACCTGTACCAACTGGATCCTTAACTCCTAAATCTAAAGTAACGTGGTGTTGTAATTTCCAAGCACTGCCTTACACGGAATTCATATCCAAGTAATTTATTAGGCTTTTTCTGGACTGATATTCTGCTACATTCTTTTCTTAAAGATATTTTTCCACTAGCCTCAACCACAACATAATAACAAATAGTGCACATAGGACTACAGCAGAACCTCAGTGATGCAAGTCTGTTGTGTGCCTAATAGTTAACTGAATGGGTATGAAACCACAAGTACAATATATACAGTTAGACCGTAAAATCCAGCTCTTATGTAAAAAGGAAAGTTTTAAATTAAAGCAAAGTACGCTTTCCATCACTTTTTTTCACTGTAACCACACCTTCAGATATGACTTAATCTGTTAAATGGTAGCTTGGATGATGTTGCTGTCCATTTTCCCTTGAGTTTATGAATTTTATTTTTTATTTAACTTAAACTTTATTTTACAGGTCCTGTTGAAATCCAAAGACCTTTTTCTAACTAATAAAGCTAAGCTAAGAGCGTAGCATGCCGTAGACAGAGTAAAAGACAGAAGATGGTAGAGGACAGAATAAAACAAAAAAACTGATAGCTGCAAGTGTTTGCAGGACAGAGGTAATTTTTTTCCCCCCATAATTCTTTTTAGATCTATCCATCTGGCCTTTGTGGAAGATGTGGAAGTGAAGGGTATTCCTGCTTATCGCTTTGCCCCCCCAAAGGATGTGTTGGCCAGCCCTGCAGACAATCCTGCCAATGCTGGCTTCTGTGTACCAGCTGGTGACTGCCTCGGCACGGGCGTCCTTAAAGTTAGCGTGTGCCGAGAAGGTAAATAACATTTTTTTTATGATTCAGATCTGATTCACATGTTTCAAGTGCTTCCAGGCCCCCCACCTTTCACAATTTTTACCATGCACTTGACTGAGATTTATGACACTGTACCTATACTTTGTAGCTGTTTAAAGTTTTATTGAGGTTCATGAGATAACACACAAACATACTCGGTTGTCTCACGATAACTGTTCAGTTTAAGTGAATCAGCATCATTTATGACACACTTCCTCAATAAACGTCAATAAGTAGTAGATACCTTAGAATACCTATGACCGGGTTGTACTTTTTTCCATCTGTCTAGTTCTTTTCCTTGTTAAAGGTTTTCAGTTTCTGTAAAATATACAAATCTATTGTTATCCATGTTATCTCCTTCTTTCATTTCAAGGTTAAATCTAAAATGTTTTCTTATCTGAGAGCAAAAGACAAATAGGTTTTTTAGCAGTTATCAGTGAACAGTTCACATCTTTATAGCATGTAAAAACTTGTATTCGAGGCCCACTTTGATCAAAATTTTTTACACTAAAACCAGTCTCTGGTCAATATCAATATGTCATATATTTTTATTCAAAATTATGATTTAAACTATTAGAAAATTTAGATAAGTTTACTTGAATATTCAATTAGCAACCTGCTTTGTGGAACTTGTTTTCACATTGCAGCCGCACCACTAATTGCACACTTTCTATGACGTTGGAGGATGACGCAGTCAGCATACCGTCAGTTCGTGCTGCCACAGGTGTCCAGCATGACAGAGAGGGAGCTTTGGTGATGAGACTAACAAACAAGCTTAGCCAGCTTGCCTCGTATCGAATCCCAGGCGAGGCTGGCCAATTGTTGCCTCGCCAGGGGGGGACCCCTGGCCATAGCCGGCAATAGCGAAGCCGGGGATTGAACCCCGACAATGTTTATCCTGAGAGCCACCCAGAGGCCCCACAATGGGTCTTTTTTTAACAATATTTCATTGACAAAAGCATCTTAGATGGAGAAAATAAGACTTCTGGCTTCACAAACAAGTGAAAATGAAAGTGTTTTTTGCAATAGTCACTTAAAATAACTGCTGTTTTTCCCCCCAAAACAAGCAAGGTGTTCATGGTAGAGAAGATGTCTACAAATTAGCAATACTATCTTTGTCTAATGTCTTCCCATTCCCCATAAATTATGGAGCTAGTTGAAGAAAATAAACTATTATCTAGCCAAAGTATTAGCTCTAGCCAGTTCTACCTTGTCTAATATTGCCCTCATTGCTGGCAGTAAGAATGCTAGCATCTCTCACCTATATTAAGAAGACAGCAAATAATATACCCATTAGACAAACCCTTGCGGTTCTTGAACAAGTGCTTGTTTTGCTTATACGCAATATAATTAAAGTCATTTTCATGTTATTATAAAACACCGTTATTAGCAATCTTACATTACGTTAACAATAAGCAGCTAATATACTGCCTTGGAAAATACTTTTTACATTTAGTAGATGGACAGAATCACACCCAGAAGCACGCAGCGTGTGTACAACATGTGTCCATCACCTGACTACCTCTTTGTCCTGTCCCGTGTTGACTGCCTCCTCAGATTTCTGACCTCACAAATACGGTCCTCGGAGAGACGGGTCTCACCAGGGTCTGTGCTGTAGACTGATTTTAAAGTTAAAATTTGCATTTATAATTTTCATTGGTAGATATTTTGGAAAAAATGCCATCTGGATGACTTAACTGAAAAATGATTATTTAACCGGAGGGGCCTTTATATTTTTTGAAGCATGAAAATCTATTAATCTAGAAACTTTATCCAATTATGTTAGGTCTTCTTTGGCTTTTTATATTGCTCTGTTGGGTTTTGTGGTGAAATTTCTGGTTTAATCCATACACTGGTTGGTGCTGTAGCCATGATATGACATGGGTAATTAACCCATTTATATACTGAAAGCACTGGCTCAGGGATGGAATGTTTTTTTTTGATGTAACATGTTTTGATGCATATTTAAATTCAATGGAAATTGGTCATTCATCTTTACACACTTTCATGTACTCAGTCAACAGTACTGAGTAGTTTTGATCATATCAATTTTCACTGCTGCTTGGTATGTTATGGAGGTGTTATTAATAGAAATGTAGCCTTTGGAAACTAGCTCACATTTGTTTCTGCTTACTGTTCCTTTTCCCTTCCTACTAGGATGTCCTTTGCATGTCAAAAATGACACATGCAGGTTAAAGTGGAAACCACATACCCTGCATGTCTGCACATTGTTTTGTGTGACACATGCATTTTCTCTTCCTTTCAAATTTCCCCATTTTCCCCCTTCTTCTTGACACCAGGTGCGCCAATAGTGGTTTCCTTCCCACATTTCTACCAAGCCGATCAGAAGTATATAGATGCCATTGAAGGACTGTCACCAAACAAAGAGGACCACGAGACCTATCTTGACCTTAACCCGGTATGGGTTGAATAATGTCTTCAGCTGGCCTTAAGAATGCTCTCAATTTAAAAAGTACAGTAATCCCCTGCCAACCATGGAGGTTATGTTCCTAAAAAAACACAGCGGTTGGTGAAGTTCAAATATTCTTCAGACCTTGATTACACACTACAAATGTAATGTAGTGTGTAATCAAGGCTTAAAGAATATTACATATTTGTAACCTTGGCTAAGGTTCCCCTAACCCCACAAACCGTGTATACACGAGTCACAGACTCACGGTTGGTGAATTGGTGTACATTTATGTTACCTTGTATACGTGAATTCTGTGGTTGGTGAGGGATTACTGTATATAAAGTTGTAAATTAACTGGAGTCTTCAATGTGGAAATATTAGGCTGACCAGGGACATGTACAACAAAAGTCTTTTTCAGCAAAGTAAGACAATTAGTTTAAAGTAAAGAGATGCATATGCTTGCTGGCACTGAACTTGTATGAATTAGTTTACCCCCAGCTTGTACTCGCAAATGAAATGTTACGGTAATCTTTTCAATTGTTCAGTTGTGCCATCTTGTGTGATTTAGACGTAGGAAGCTGTACTTTACTTTATTGTATCAAGAATGGCCAACTCCAGACCCCAAAAAATTGGCCAAATCACATTAAGGATGGAGTTGTTCACGTCATGTTTTTTTTTTTTTTTTTTTTTATAAATACTGCCCCCCCCCTCCTTTTTTTTATCAGCCCCAAAGCAGAGTAACCCTGTTCCACAGATTCAGGAAGCTGTGGCCAATCTCGTGACTTCCTCCAATTCATATGTTGACAAGCTCACCAATCACATATTCCCTATGCCACTGGAGGAACACAAAGTCAGCATATGTTCTGTTGACTTGCTGGTTAGGAGCTATGACAATGAAGATCTAACCGTCTTACCATGAATCTTTCCCTGGCATGGCTGAGCCGGTTGTTGTCTTACCAATTCAGAACTCTGGCCATAGCTGGTTGTGGTGTGGCTTAGACATCAACAGTTACATGACTAATTGAGGGCCATGTCTGATTCATTTATGTATATTTTTATTTTTAAGTCTTATGTATTTTTGAACCAGACCCATGGGAGTGCAGATCTCATCTAATCTCAAAGCTAAAACTGGATGAGAAAAAAAATATTTAGAATTACTCAGCTTTAAATTATTCTGTTCATATTTCAGTGTCTCGTTTTTATTTGAACTCTTAATCATTTTAATTTATAGACTACAGGAGTCCCCATTCGTGCCTGCAAGAGAGCCCAGCTGAATGTCTTACTTAACAGAGTCAGTGGTTTTCCGTGAGTAAACCTCTCCTTCCTCGATCTTTAAACCGTGAAGCCAAATGTTTTTTTTTTTTTTCTTTTCTCAAATGAATTATATGAAATACCCATCTACCATAATATGACTGTAGTCGACACAGTCTTTATATGTATTCAGTTTAATTGACTCAAAATGTTTTTTTTTTTCCTCAGCAAAACAAAGCACCTGAATGAGACCATCTTTCCAATTATGTTTGTAAATGAGGTGAGTGAATCCCAGAGGTACTCACATTGAACATCTTTTTATCTGTACAAGTAAACATATTTTTTTTGTATTCAGTGGTATTGTTTTAGTGTCCAGGCTTATTCTATAGATTCCTGTTTCTGTGTATTAACAGTACCAGTAGGTAATGAGGTGTGCAGTGGGCATGATTAAGATTTGTTAGAAGAAAACCGTCTGTTGACATGTTTCTTATTCCCCTTCAGACTGTGGTGATTGATGATGAGTCAGCAGCACAGATGAAGACGTTGCTTCTCATTGTGACACTGGTCTCCAACTTCCCTCTCCTAATAGTGGGAATGGGAGCCCTCCTGCTTATTGTTCTGGTTATCCTCATCTGTCGGTCTCGTCAGAAGAAGGTAAGCATCTTGTGGAGTGCACTATTGGACTGGAGCAGTCACAATTTTTTTCAGCCACAGTACATCATAAGAAATTAGAGAAGATTCTGCTTAGCTGAATTTCACACATATGTAGTCTGAGAATATTTCTTACAGTAAAGATTTTTTTCAGTGGGTGACATCACTTTCATTTTCCTTTTATCACTTCTGTTGTCTGTGGTCATCGTTGTTAATAATTGGATGCCAAAGGTATAGTTTCAAAATAATTTGGCTAAATTACATTATTTGCTCTATGGTGAGTTACATAATGAAAGGAATGTTTGACAAAGTAATGGAAACACCAAATAAAAATGGAATTTTCTGATAAAAAGACTATTTTTTTAGGGACTAAATCACAATTCAAAAGGAGCCTACTTGTTTAATGTGAATACTTAGTACAAATATGTTTCTGCTATAAAATACTTATTAAAATCAGCACTGTAGTATGTGAGCTTATTAAGTAACCTCAGAGATGTAAGAATTCGACAGAGGTCAAAAGTTGGTGCCTGGATTGCATGCACATCAGTCAGTGAAACTGCTTATTTATGTAAAGTGTCAAGGGGAATGTTATCTAATTATGATGGTATACGAAAAACATGAAAACTGCATCACAAAAGTGACTGTAAACTGATCATTAACAAGGTCAAATGGACATTTATAAGGATAGTTAAAAACTACTAAATATTTGAGATGAACATGATCATGGTCTTAAAGTATACCTCTGTGACTCAGTCTCAACAAAAACACTTCAAGTGGAGAGCTTCATAAAGCTTATCTTTCATTAGAACCCTGCTCATTTCTGCATGTTCAGCATCTGACAAAGCATAACCTGGTGTAATGAGCACAAAATTTGGACATTTGAGCAGTGGAAGAAGGCAATGCAGTGAAACAGATCAGAACTTTTTGAGCAGCATTCCAAACAGGTTTGAGGGTGTTATGATATCAGAGTTGCACTGATGTGTTCTATTAATTTCATAATTATACTTTGTTTAACAAGGAAGAAGGCAGCTGAAATACTCTTTATAGACACTGACACACACAAAAAATAGTTTGACAAAATTATAAATATTAAGTGTATGGATTGAAACTTACAGAAGAAGATCATGTTGAAAAACAAGTCATTCAGAAATCAGAGAATAATTACATTCCCAGGCATGCTGAATTCCAGGTCTTTGTCCAGAGCTTTAAATGAGGCTATGGAACTGTACTTAAAGTATTGATTCAACATTGTCATGTGCTTTGAAACCTCTAGGAATTATAAGGCCTGTCCTAGGGTTGTGGACATATTAAAGGAGAGAGCTTCACTGTAAAGTC
The DNA here is from genome assembly GCA_022829145.1 of Albula goreensis. Taxonomy (NCBI): domain Eukaryota; kingdom Metazoa; phylum Chordata; class Actinopteri; order Albuliformes; family Albulidae; genus Albula; species Albula goreensis. The sequence goes on from CM040744.1 coordinate 20,346,626, forward strand.
ACTGATACTTAACAGACCGGGCTTTCTCCGGGAAACTCCCTTACATACCAAACGTGCTGCAGTATACAGGCTGGAAATCACAAGACAACCCCTACTGCATAATTTCCCTTTCAGTCTTTAGAGTGTGTGCTGGCTGGGGGAGGTGAATGGTGTGAAACAGTGACATCTTTTGAATAATGTTGGAACACTCTTCATCAAGTTAAAATAACACTGCCATCAAGCTGTAGCTGTTTCATCCATTTTGTCTGTCTGTCCTGTTATCTTTACTGTTAAAATTTGTAGAATAAAAATGGCTGGTAAGGCATAGTACAGACCCCTGTTTAACCGAGGGAGCCTATCTGTGGGGGGTCTTGCAAAGGCAGAATATTTATACAGGAGTTTCACTTGAATGATTTTGGAATGTTTTACTGCACCATTAAAAAACATTTGTGGTGATACACTCCTGGAATTTGATAGGTTATCACAAAAATCACCTTAATACATTTTACCTGTCATGCATTTTTTAGTTTTTGCAAGAATATCTTAATTTGCATAACCCTCATTCCCAACATTGTAACCTAGTTCTTGTTAGGCATCACCATTGCATGTGATCACATTTGCATGCTGAATATACCATCTCTAAATATATTTCCTGAACTGAATATATATGTGTATATATTTGCATGGGTTTTTCTAATTTGCAACTCTTTCAAACAAGATGCAAATAAATACTGCATTGCAAGTTGTTCTGCTCCTAATTTCATCTCAATAGCTGTCAAATGTCATTGATTTATTAAGGATATTATATCTAGGCAACCTCAAGTGTTTACAGGCTTTATGCACTATGTCAGTATATTGATTGAAATTACCAATGACCTGTTATTCTGTTATGCTGTTATTCTGCATGCCTGGTACTTGCATAATGTTTATTAAATGCTTTTCCATAGAACCCTTGTAGTATTTGCAAAGCATTGTAGTAGCAGGTTAAAGTAATGAAAATATTGACATGCACATTGGTAACTAAGTATTCTCTTCTTAAAAGGGCTGAAGAGTTCAGCTTTCATTCCCTGCTCGTCAGTGGAAATTTCATAAACTATTTCAAAATACTTTAAGAAAAAAAAACGGAAAAAAATAGATCAGTGAATGAATGTGTTGCAGAGGTTTAGTAGTAGGCACTAGATTATGGCATATTAATTTTTAATAAGGCAGGAGGATCTATAGATATGGTAACCATGTCATCATTGTGCAGTTTCAATCAACAGACTTTATGTTGACCTTATACCTTCAGTTTTCAGTAACCTTGAGTTTCTGTTTGTTTCTGTTCAGAATGAAGTTAAGCGTATTGATTTTACTGAAGCTTTTCATTCTTTTGCTGTAAGTCTTAATTTACCCTTTTATTTACAATTTTCTTTAATTTGCTATTCTAATTTATCATTTAATTTTCTTTATTAAGAGTTCAAAATGTATTCAGCATCTCTAAAGTTCCTTAACCTGACCCAGTTTCATACACTGTGTGCCTTATTCATACTTTTAAGTTTATTGTTCACATATACACTTCTTATACACTCACATATTCACTGATATTTTTGAATAATATGTAACTTTGAGGACATACGTATTCCCATTCAGACATAATGAATTTGGTTTAATAACAGTAACTGTTATGTGGTTTATATCAACTTTGCATGCAGTTCAAAACCATATTATTTTGTAAGTCTTGTCCCCAGTACTAGAAGTTTGTACATAATGTTTTATAATTTACTCAAATGCATTCTTGTTTACAAATGTGTGTTAATGACGTCTCGTAAAATCCTTCCCTATCCACAGACGACTGCAAAGGAAGATACCGCCTACACCCAAGTTAGTGATAAGGCAGAAGATCATTCTGAGAGCCACACAAGCCAGCAGATGAGGAACGGATCATATATAGCCATGTCCCCAGTGGAAGCTCAGAAGTGTTGATTCAGACTGGGTTCATATAGAGGTGGGGATTAGGGATTGGATTGGGTGGGATTTTTCTTTTTTCTTTTTTGCAGTTGGTGGTGGTGGTGGGGCACCACTCCAATAAATATCCTCAATCAAGATGCTGCTGGTTTTCTATGACATTCTTGATCTTCCCTCTGTCCTGCTGGGCTCTCTGCATGGCCTCTCTTTCATCATCTTTGCAAGTAAGATCCCCTTATTTCCTCCTCCTGTTCAGACAATCTCAGCATCAGGCTCACAATGTTCACCTGGGACTGACAGGAAATATGCTGTAGAGCACTTCCTGCTCTGCTGTAGGAAGGAGTAGTGTGAACAGGATATTCCTGTGATGCCTGGAACTTCAACATTCACCGGGGTTTAAAGCAAGAGGGCCGATGTACAAGTGAAATGGAGAGTGGCTTCACCATACTTGATTTAACCTGATTCCATACTTGATACTGGTCGTAACGCAGTATTGGGATAATTCACTATTTGTGTGAGTAGTCAGTAAGGCCACATTTAGGACATGCAGAGATGTAAAGCTTGTACAGTTAAAATTTAACATTTCAAGAGTATTTCAACACTACTGTAAACAGTCAAGCAAGGTTTGACCATGAATAAAATGTACATTTGTTTTCCTTACATGATTTGAAAAAGTAACACTTTAAAACTGTAATGTCACTTTTTCATTTTATATTTTTCTTTTTTTGCCCTATGACATGATTCAATCGCTCTCAGAGTTGTATAGAGCATCAAAGTTAGCCACTTATGTATTTACACAGTAGTGGTCCAGGTTATTCTTATTTGGAATTACAGCTCTGTTTACACCTTCCTCTCTCTTATCTTGCAGTTCAGTATGTTTTATTTAGCTTCCATATACTGGTATTAATTTACTGTGTTGCAAAGAGTACAGTATTTTAAACATTTATTTCATAACATGTTTTGTAATTAAAAAAAAAGATTCAATATCGTGTTGAACCGTCACATTCCTGAGGAAAGCTTCACGGATACTCTTGTATCTGAAGTTAATACATGGTTTATCAATTGCATCTTCACTTAAAAATGTATTATGCAGTGGTGTCTGGTAGTCGTCCATGGTTCATTATATTTGTTCCAAATTAGGTCTTTATTACTTAATTGGAACCACTAACTGAACGTGTTGTTCCAGGTGCTGGTTTGAGATTTCAAGGCCCACTACTGTTGTCCAATATTCTTATGCTGTTACATTTGTGTCTTGATATAAATACTCTGAAATGGCTATTGCAGCTGGGGGAATATTTGGCAGGTTTCACCAATTAAACTTACACATTAGAGACTGCCAAGGCTTTTGTGCCATAGCAATTCTTGTTGTGTGATTCAGGAGGAAAATCTTTATGGAATTCTGAATTTGTTAATAATGGTGAATATGGAAGCTTTGAGCTATTTTCTCACCAAATGTAACCATTTAGACTTTTCCAGAATTCTTATCATGTGCCCACCATCACACATGTATGTGTCATTGTAACTTTGAGAAAGCACAATGAGATTGACACAACCGTTTGAATAATATTGGGTTAGCAGCATAGGCTAGGTAGCGTTCTGTCAGGGGCAGCGAGTGATTCTACATAATGCAGTTATAGTTTGCAGTGTAATGCAGACGCTTTGCTATTTAAAACAATATGGAGATAGATCTCACAGCTGAGGTGGGTAGGACATCTACATTGCCTGTAACACTTGCTTGTCTTGTTGCATAGCTGTTGTCTAATGCTGCCAAGCCTCTGATGCCTGCTCCAGTTAACTCAGTGTAGGCCATGAAACTGTTAACTTGAAAATGCAATTCCTGCACATTCAAAAATGCTTGAGGATAAGATGTTTGCTGTCTTCAGGTTTGTATGACTTAGAGTTGACATGGATCAGTATATCAATTTAAGTGTGTATTGGGTCCATTTTACATTTCAGTGCCATACCCAGACTCTGCTTTGTTCAAGTTTGGTACTGGGAAATGATTCTCAATGGAAATGCCTTTTTTAGTAAGCATTGCGTTACATTTCATTGTATCCATGTGTTATGCATGTACTGCTGCTGCTAACAAAAGCCATAACCTCTACTAGTAATGTGGTAATTAAAACTACTTGGGGCTTATTTGTCTAAAGTTACTGAGAAAAGAATTATTTCGGTTTAAGGATCATTTGTGACCTCTTTATTTTAAGTGTGTTTTCTGCCAGCAAATATGCTTATAGGCATGAATGGCCCTTTCTGGATGAATTTGGTGTTGAAACTCCTTAAAGGTATGTTGTTAAGCTTAACAATTACATACCAATCATATATCCTGTCAAAGTAGATTTATTCAGTCAAATGCATCCTCTGGTGTTTCTCATTGAATAAGTGAAATATAAATGGGATTTGTGTGTCACCTTTATATTCTAGTAATATCATGGAAATGTAGAGAAGGTATCACAGGACAGGTATCCCTTTAACATCAATGGTAGGACCCATACTCTTGAAACATGGCTAGTTTTCAGATCAGCATTAGCGCATCACGAATTGCGTCTCAGATTTTCAAAATTTCCCCTCTCCTATTGACTTGAGGAGGAGAGAACAATAGCACATGACGCCGCTGATTCATGTGACGACTTCTGTCAACGCTGCAGATGCACCACTAATTACATACTGCCTGTGTCTTTGGAGGATTACAGAGTCAGCATGTACTTGGTTTGTGCATCTAAATGTGCCTAGCCTGACCAGGAGTGGCCATAAGAAAGCAATGAGTAACTAGTGAAAGTAGCTAGCGTACCTCCTTCATTGCCTCGCAAGGTTGGGCCCATTGTTGTCTTGCCAGTGCAGACCCCCCGGCATTGGTGGCAGTGTAGTGACTGGGACCCAAACACCCAGTCATCCAGGGATCATGCCTGCTTTCTGAATGAAAACTTTGACAGCGTGAGCCACCAGGAGGCCCTTACATCTTTTTTCAGTTTGTGATAACTGGAAGTTTTAAAACATCAAAGAAAAATTGTTGTGTTGGTCAAAATATGGCTTTTCCTTCTCAAGGGAACAACTAAAGAAGGGTCACACTAAGTCTGGCAATGTAAGAATCGACAGCTATTCAGTACCATACATTGCTTGTATCCTAATCCTGATTGAGCCTAACTGCAGCGTACTTTATCCATAGCACTGCAGTAATTATGAGCATGATTTCTTTTCTCAATTCATTGACCACGTAAGTGTCAATTACATAATATTATTAACTGATATTTTTGTCAAACTTGAGGACAAAGCACCTTGACAGGTAGATTGGGTCAGAGCCTGCAATACTGTACTGCATGTTTCTTATTGCTTTGTTTACATTGGTCTTGAATATGAAGATCTTTTATTTTCAGAAAACCTTTGACGTTAAAAGCCTGAATATAGCCAATCACAGCCTTGTATGTGCTTGACTACTATCAGCCTCAGTGGGTCACTACATTCATTCAGTATTTAAATAAGGGAGACCAACCTGAGAGCTGAATTAGTGTACACTTGAGCCATCATTCACTGATACTGACTTTTCTACTGAGCTTTGACTCTTTCACATCCCTGTGCTTGACCAAAGATAACATATAGTAGATTAGTTTGCATTTACCGTAAAATAAATGGTACCATAATTTCACACTTTGCTGTGCTCTAAGAAGCAGTCAGGGCACAACAGTACTTACGGAGGAGCTTTTGATCAGTAATACTCTGAAGTCAAACAAAGGGGTGTTGTACTCCAGGAAGTGTATTTTTCAAAAAATGTATCCATATATTGTTTTTACTGCACATGGTTAATGCTAAAAGAATATGTTGCCATAATATTTGCTAAATCACAGTATTAATGAATTGACAAATGCAGCAATACTAGACTAAGTATGTAACAAGAACATTTTATGATAAATTTTGTAAGGAAATAGACATTTATCTAACAAGATGCTGTATGGTATTTTCATTTACTGAATTTGTATTTTTTTTGTTTATTTTATGACCTTTATCTTGTACAAGCAACACTGTAATTTTGTAATAAACTGTGGGGATGCCCTAGGGCGCACAAAATATTAATCGTATAAAGGCAGTAAATTGATTTACATTGTTAATTTTCAGTGTGAATTTTGCTGCCCCCCACCCTTAGGCTTATTCATAAGCAGCCATGTCACCACCAGATTCATTTAAATGATTACATGGTTTAACTCCCTGTCCTAGTTCTGTCTGTGGCATAATCAAACTGAAACCTTTAACTTTGGTGTTGAGTTGCTCTTGTCTACTTCATTTTGCTGATTCATGACAGTCCCTTTTGGAGACTGATTATTTGCCTGATACAGAATCTAGCGAATTGGAGTGAACCATGGGTTAGTCCACAGGGGGTCATGTCCATTCACATTGAGTAATAAACAAGAATCAATTTAGTCCTTAAATCCTTGTAAGCAAATGGAGTTTGAGATGTATGTATATACATAATCACAAAAACCTTATGTACAGATTTTTTTTTGTTAAAGTTTGATCTTGCCTTTGTCTTTTGTTTGTGTGTGCGTGTGTGTGTGTGTGTGTGGAGGGGGTTGGGGAAGGGTGGGGTAAAATCTCTTGCTGTTCTCTCGGAACAGATGCACTGTTTTGTTAAACTAGTAGCTAGAGAGATAAGGAAGGCTGATTATCTCAGAGTATTAAATGGGATCAAACCTGTTAGATAAATGAAGCCCTCCAACAGGGCAGAGCGTGAGCGCCATGACACAGCCCTGTTTACTTTTTGTTTGTTTGGCCAAATTAGCAGCTGTTCATATTTGGCGGCATGTGAACTGAAATGTTTGAAGAAACCATCATCCTGCACAAACATTTCAAGTGTCTTCTGAGAATTCTACCCCTAATTGCTGCTGAAAAAAGACAATCTTCACATGCCATATTGAGTGTGGAAATCCTCTCAAAGAAATATTCATCCTTGGTTTTGATATTTACACTGCACAAATGTTTCTACAATGCTTTTGTAAACATTTTTAGTGTATTTCCAAAAAATAAAATAAATTTTTTTAGCTGATCTAAGTTGCCTGTTTTTCTTGCAATTGTTTGGCAGAAGTTAAGAATGTCACTGTTGGTTCACTGAATATGAAAACTAAATACAAGATTCACAGTAGCTGAAGCTATTCACCTTTTCCAAAATATTAAATATGTTAATTTATTTCCTCATACATTAGTTCTTCAAGTGTAAGCCACAAAATTTGCCTGGAGTGCCAGAACTACTAAAACAGATCTATCCCTAGCATATACTATAGCAGTAATCAATTGGATATTCACAATATTTTTTATTTGTGAAAAAGGTAATATGAGTATACAGCATATACAGTGCATTTACAATTAAGTGCTATTTCAGGATTCATTCATGTTTTAAATACTCGACATTTGTATATCTTTTTATTGTCTCTGTCCAATGATGTCTGTCTGATGTTTACCAAAATAGTCCTGGCTAAGTACATACAAAAAAATCAGAGAAATACCCAATCTAGGATTTAAGCTTTAAATCCTCTGGTAACACATTCAGTTCTTTCACCAAAAACCACTATTTTCCATTCCAATTTAGTTAATGCTTATAACTTGTTTGCAGTCACTGCTTTTAACCAATTTTAAATAACATTTCAGTGTATTCTGAATTGTGCATCCAATTATGAAACTATTTCTACCCTGTCATTCCTAGACAAGCATCAGGAGGACGACATTTCAAATAAATGGGAAAATGGTACATGGCATAATGGGCCAGGTTGTGATTAATACAAGACTGATTAATCTTTAATTTTCTCCTTTTCCCCTGGGTTCTCCACTCTTTTTTCAACCTCGGGCCAAACTCGCTGATTCACTACAGCAACCATTCTCCTGACTCCAGGAAGAGCATCATAGGCATGGGCCTCAAAGTGGCTTACAGGGTAAAGCATTCACCTGGGTATTTGAATCCCAGCCTTGTCATTACTGCCCATCAGCATGCGATTCATCCAATTCATGTGATGTCAAGCTTGTTTCTCTTTCTGCAGCCACACCACTAATCACACAATACCTTTACAATACTGTTGCCTTGCCAAATATGGACCTCCAACCGTAGCTGGTAATGGCATAGCAGTGATTCAAAAACCCAACCAAAAGGTTCACAGGCAAACATGATCAATGAGCCTCCTGGACCATGAGACCAATAAATCTTTTCAAGCTGGTCAGTTTTGCCTCAGGTAAATCACCTGGCTTGACTAGATCTACCATTTTTTAATCTACCATGATAATCATTACGTCAATAATCAGCACTGCATTCAAAATTTGCCCTCCCTAAGATGTGAATTTTCTTAGTGTGACTGTTCTACTGAGAGATACACACAACCACCAATCCAAATGCATATCCATAAGTCCAGGCAAATAATTATCTTAATTTTCATTGATATATCAATTGTCAACTCAATAAAATCTAATCCAACTGTAAGTGAAAAATATTTGCCCTTTTGAATTATGCACATTACTCAAGCATTATCCATGTTTCAAATTTTGATATATTTCATGTAATAATATTCTGTAATAACTGGCCTGTGACAGGAAATAAAATTTGCTTAATGGGACAACTTAACCTGAAAATCTCTTCTCAAAATCAAAGTAGTGAATCAGGGTTTTAGAATTCCTAGTCAAACAACATTTTTCTGTGGTTCATATATAAGGTGACTCTTGTCCACATTGAAGAAAGTTGTACTTGAAGCATATTTAGTGGTTAAGTCTTTAGATGAGGTCATGTGCCAGACTGAAGTTTCGCTGACTGGGGCTCCTCGGATGGGGGTCACTCAGATGAAGGTTCTTCTTGTGGCGTAGCTGAGGGGCAGGTCAAAAACATGCTCTGCCCCCTCTCTAGTTTGCTCATATCTACCAAACGGAAGGATTCCATGAACTCATTAATGTCAATGTTCCCGTCATGGTTAGAGTCAATTCGGTCTACCAGTTTGGAGATGACCTCATCACTAATTTCCATCTGAAGGTAGGAGCTGAGAAGTTTCCATGTCTGATGGAAATCCTCAAAGGAGATGACACCTAGAAGAGACAACAGCTTTGGTTTAAACTAAGTCTGGGATTCAATCAGGTAGCCATTTGAAGGGCATATGCAATTCATTCAAAGCAAACTTTAGTATCCTAAAGACCAACTGCTGATCAATCAAACTATACTTTATGGTCAAATTGATCTTTCACACTCATAAAATCTGAAAACAAAGGAAACTAGAAAGGGTGTGGCCTTACGATGGTATTTGCCATCTTAGTTCAGTGCTTAAGTGTGCAAGACCATGGATAAGACTTACTCATGTATGGAAACTGAGATTCAGTCTTTATTCTCTGTTCTGTTTGAGTAGAATTTAATTAAAGTATATTACTGTGTGAGTCATGGCTGTTGGGCCGAATCTGGCCCATGGCAGTGACAGTTGCTGAGTTTGACTGAATCCCACCTTTTGATTGGGAAGGGAACTAGGTCCAATTTAGGTCCAATTTAACAGACATACAAGGAGCTGCATGTAGGTACTGATTACATTTATGTCACTTTTGGTAGAGCTGGGTGTTTCTTCCGGGTTTACGTGAACCATGAGCCCAGTAGTCCACTCATAAACCTCTCTCCCAAGCCACTCAATGCCATCATCTGAGATCATCTGGAGCCCAAACATTAAATGCTGCCTTTTGCAGCTTATTGTTTTTACAGACCTGATTTTATTTAAAAAAACAAACCTTGCACTCCAAAATGGAGTCTAACTTGTACTTTCCTGTTCACAAGACACATTGAGGTTTTTTTAATAAACAAGTAAACACATACAGTATGTAATTTTACCTGAGTTGTCAGTGTCCACTATTCTGAAGATGGTCTCTAGGGTAGAACGGTGTCTGTACAGAGTCTCTAACAAGCTTTGGTGAACATGCTGTAAAGGAAACAAACCAAGGGAGAGTAAAAAAAAATGTTTTATATATATGTATATATGTGTGTGTGTGTACGAGTGTGTGTGTATTGCATTTTATCACCTCATTCTCAGGCTCTTTGATGGAGAGATCAGAGAACCAGGCCTGGTAATCCAGCAAGCCGTCTGGGGTACATCTCATGATCTGAGGTCGTAGCACTCGCCAAGGCAGATTGAGCCGCAGCACGTTCTCCACTGCCGCAGCCCAGTCATTCTGGGAGATTAGACCTATGGGGATGTACATGTACTTATGAGCAAGCAAAACCATAATGTAGAGGGTTGGTATTTTCCCTTAAAATGGTCAATTATTCTCAATCATTTTCAGCTTGTTTTATCATCTTACTCTGATCCCTACGAATCAAGTAAAGTATACCATTCTCACTTTTTTGGATTATCAGTAGTGATTATGTAGAGCATAGTGTTCATTCAGGATGAAATTGTATTTCAAATTTGCTGAAGCTGAGACTGCAAAGAGTACAGGAAGCCAAGACATAAATTCTGTATGGCACCTACATTGCACCATCCTAATATATTTAACCTTTAATATACAAAGTGGAGTAACATGCCTCCATGTACAGGAAGGAAATATGCCTATAAAATGTTAGAAGTGGAGGGAAACTCACATCTAGATAATTTAGGAAAGTGGAACTAGATAATAGAGACAGCACATGAGTATTGTTTACTCAACAAAAAGTCTGTTGCTTAATGTCACTGTTGTAAACATATTTCTAATAGCTCATTTTTACATTGTGTATTGCAAGGCTAAAATTAGTAATAGATTTAAATTATTATGCATAGACTGACCCAATAAAGTATTTGGTAACATTCAGATTAAGATAAGGTATTAAACCACTAGATGGCATCAGACCACTTTGAAAATCAAACAAAGGATTTTGTTTGAAATATACTCGTATCCAAGCATAGCACCCAGAGTGGCCAACATACTGATGAGTAATATTTAAACAGTTTTTTATTATGTGGATAATACACATTTTCATTTTCATAGGCATTTAAAAAGATGGAAATATTTAATAAGATGTTTAATCTTTCAATCTTTAACACAACTTCAGTATTCAGAATGTTTTAGTACAAAGCAAACAATATTTGATTACTGGAGGACTTAACTAATAGGGAAATTAATACATATGCAAAGAAAAGAAGGTCTAGGCATTAAATACAGGTTCGTTGGTTAGTTGCACAGTACCTGTGTTCTCTGGATCATATTCCTGGAAGGCTTTGATCAGATCTGACCTGTGTGCAATCAGCTGCTCTCTGAGGATCCTCAGTGCAGAGTGCTCTGTGTGTCCCACACTGTAAACAAGCCCACGTATGTTTTTGAGAACACCAAATCACAGGTGGACAATACAAATGAGACATAACTGAGGGCAATGAAAGAATTACCAGCACTAAAGGTTTTACTAAGCGAAACTAATTTTCCCACATAAAAACTGTTATCATTACCATGCTGTTGGAGGGCACTGCATGCAACATTGTTTTCCACTTTACCTTTGCCTCAGACTGAGTCCTCGGGTTATGTCACTGGCCTGGTACTGAATAAAGTGAGGAACCAGGTCTGGGCCCATTCTAATGTAGGCACCTCTGTTGCTGCCCATCTCATAATAGTTTGAAGCAGAAAAAAGGGTCACAACCTGTTTATATTCAAAACAACAAGACAGTTGGCACCATAGATTTGAAAAAGAACACATGTTGTGTATAGTTTAGCACATGTTCTTGTTTCAAAACATTTCTTATTAATGCTGTACACATGCTTATTAATTGTGTACATAAGCAATACATTTGTTTCCATGCTCAGACATGTTTAGTGTTAAACCAGTTTTCTTTCTCATCTTTCATTAGCTTATTTACGTTCTCTCATAACAAAAGGAGAGGAGACTAGGGTCAGTTATTATAAGGGTTGTTTACAACCTGAATTCCACCAATAACACAAAAAACCTACAGTACAAATGTTCTGTTTTATTGTGATCCTGGAGTGGGGAAAGGAGCCACATTTCTATCTTCCCCCCAAAAAAATGTTTTGAGATATGGAATTAACCCTTTCTGTCAGGTGTTGTTGGATAAAAATAACTATTGTTGATAATACAATAGCTTTCGTTGTAATCACTGTATGATTTGCCTCACCAGTGCTCAAAACTTTGTAATGGTTATTTTGTGGATTTGAACGTCAGTATACACATGTATGCCAGTTCTTTATATGAATGCATTTTGAAGTCATTTTAGGTACATAAACAGCATTACATAAACAGTTCAAATTCATATTTCACATTATGAAAATGATATCTCTGTACTCATCTGAGCTTGTAAATTTTAAGCATTCTGGAACCAAGAAGGAACACTGTTAGATCTAGGCGTAGGCCTTCATTATGCTGAGCAGATTTCTCTTCTCCCAACATAATAATATTCCTAGCTGAATATGTCATTATGAGTTTCTGTCTCACAATGATTATGTATACACACCTTGTGGTTGTGGCAGAATTCGTAGCCCTCCTGCTTACATTCATGGGAGCGAATAAGCAGCTGCAGGTTGTGTTTATTCAGGACCTCATCTGTCACATCTGGACCCCAGTAACACCCCCCACCTCGGACTTCATTGGGGATACAGCCATCCTGAGGCATGGGGTCACTCCATAGAACATCCACAATCTAAATTCACATGACAAATTGTGTGCCTTGAACCGCAACCCAAAAACCTTATGCTGAATGCCACAATGAATGAAAGACACTATGCTCTATTTGTTTGAGATTTTATCTGTGAATTTACCTTGGAGTGATAAAAATCAATTACCTTTACATCTATGCAAACACCCACCAGTGCATATATTTTTTGCTCTTATATTAGATGCATCACAGTCTGTGAATAGGACTGACACTGTTCTACCATTTTTAAATAGCATTTTACTCATGATTTTGATTAAAAAAATGACTTGGGTCTGACATTTTCATAATATATCAGTGACAGCTGGATCAATAAAGCCTCAGCACTGCATGTTGTTGGACCCAAAATGAATTACGTTCTGTTTCTGGCTGAGGGATTAACAGCCATGTGCTCTTTACTCCTACAGATGACTAGTTGTATGACCAATTACCTGTTTCCATTCATCTGTATTGGCATCATAGTGCTCAGAAGAGTCAGGGTTACAGTCCAACGTGAGGGACTGATGGAGGTCGTTGTAGGATCGGTTAAGCCTGGCCTGCCGCCGCATCTCTTCCAGCTCCTCCTCCTCTGAGCGTTTGAGCCTTCTCGAGAAGTCCTGGAGCGAGCGTCGCTGAAAGTCATTCCGTGACCCAAAAGGGTTGCTGCATGTGAAGGAGCCCCACCTCCATTGGACAGTGTTACTCTTAGGCACCCATGAATCCTCTTCTATATCTGAGTCTATAGATGACTGGCCATCAGAATGAACCCTCTTCTTCTTTGGAGGTCTCAGTGCTGAGACATACTGAGAGAACAATGAATATTATGGGTTTGTCTTTGTATATGGCACAGAAATTATTTCTTTGGTACATCTGTCTGTCACCTTTACAATTGAAGACCATTTATTCATTGCAGAAGTTCCTGCAAAAGTACATTAAAATGGGCATACTTACTCTGTGCCTGTCAACTTTGGAGATGATACCAAGATCAGTGGTGTCAGAGATTCCTCCATGCAGAATTAAAACCTTTTGGTCGATTACTGTTGCTAGTGGCAACCAGCTGAAAATTTTCTGTAGCAACTTTAGAATTCTCTTCCCATGAAGCTGAAAGGTAACAACATGTTCTTACACAGACATTTATCACATACTTGAAAACCTGTTCTTATTTAACAAGGCAGGATCTAGTATGAAATTGAGACCAGTTACTTCATTTCCATTGTATGACTTCATGACTTGAACCTTTTTGACAGTAGGTAAAACTAAATTAAGACTAATTTTGTATGAGATTCAAACAGAAGAGGTGTATGCTGAATTGGCATGGTGGCTTTTATGTTAAAAATTGTAAAATTCCCCTTGATTTCAACACAATCGTCAGCTGCAAGAAGTGATGTCAATGTCAATGCCAACTGACCCACAACAGTCAGTCAAACTGGATGTCAGCTGACAAGCTACTCTGTTAAGAAAACACTGTGTCCCATTAGTTACTGGGCCACAATATCATTTAAATATCATAAATGTTTAATGCCCACAGTGTTTAATTTAAAGTTTACATGCATGAAAAGACTGACAGTAACACCCCAGGCTCCAGGGACAAAAATAGCCACTAAGAATTTACAAATATTTGTCCCCACAGTTGAGGTGTTGTCACTCCCAAGTATTTTTCAAATTGAATGCACTATAGTTTCTTCCATGAAATAGGCTTGTCAAACCCTTTTTGATCACACATACAGCTGTATTGAATGCCATTAGTCAGGTGTCTTCCCACTTCTGAATTTTGTTAGGTGTTCCTGTATTACATCATCATCTATGATGGATCTATTATGTTAATAAGTATTAACTTTTGAATCAGGTATTGAGCCTGTGAAATCCTCCTTTAAAGAAAGAGAAGAAATTGAAGCCTACCCTATATTTCCCCATCACTTCCTTGGTAAAGCCATACCTAGAAAAAATGTAGAGTCTTAGAAAAATATATTTTTAATATTATAAAAGTTTTTGTATATAAATATCCAATACAAATTTTCATCTAATACTACCTAAGGTTAACAATGTGGTCCTCATGGTTTCCTCTGTTAAGATGAACATCATTAGGATACACCAGTAGGAAAGAAAACAGGATGAAAAGAATCTCGATTGAGTCCTTTCCTCGATCCACAAAGTCCCCGTTGAAAACATAAGGTCTCTCCATCGATGGCATTCCATTCTGTAAGCAAAATGATGAATTGATATTTTCTTTTATACCTAGTTTTACAGCAATTAAAAATGTGCTTCATGGTGTGTAATTTAAGTGATATTACCAACCTTATAAAATATTAACAGCAAGTCCTCAAGTTGCCCATGTAGGTCCCCTGAAAAGATTAAACAGACCCACTGCTTTGATAGTTTTATATTACATTTTTGAAATCAATCAAAACCAATTAATTTTGGTTATTTTGATTTGATTCTGTGTAAACTGCGGCAAATGTAATGAGATGGAAATTAACAGTGCACATGGCAATTACTTTACATTCTGCTGCAAGCACAATGAAATTAAGATTGGAGGGGAGCCAATGAGACCAAGGAGGCCAATGAGAACCACCCTAAGCTCACCGCATATAGTTATTTCTTTGCTGTTACAGGTGGAAATCCGGTTGATATTTGGCAGAGTCCGCAGCAGTTTCCAAGTTTCCAGCAGAAGCTGGAGGACATATCGAGAATGGAGCTGCTACTAGGGAAAACAGACAGGACAAAAATTTGAGAGATCTGAGGGGAAAACTTTCTCTTTTTTGGGTAAATTCTGCATAACTGTGATCACAATGATTTTTATGCTGGTTGTGACATCATTTTCAGTCCTTAAACTGTAGCAAGCTTTTAATAGTTCTTGAGTGGCACATGTAATGTCTTGAGGGATGATTTATCTTTGTAAGTCACATTATACAATGGCTGCACACAAAAATATCAAAAAGTCATTTCATAGTGAAGGGCTGAAGTTGTACAATGACTGAGAAGTTGCTTCATCTGTTGTCTGGCAAGTAAATGGGATGGCTTATTTGCATACTATCACTTGGCATAATTGCAAGTCTGTTTCTGCAGGATTTATGTTACACATAGATTTGCATCTACTTTATATTATGGTGGATGTATTATGTATTATTTGAAAGTATTTTTAAGTAATGATCATATTTATGTAGGCTTATATGAAATCGTTTATTTGCCTACTTGCACTACCTTATAATTCTTAAAAATCTAAACTGCAATTCCTAGGTGCTACTAATTCTCACACTGTGATGTTCCAAATGCTGTGCTTTAGAGCTAGAATTAAGCTTGTATAAAAAAAATCACGACCAAAACAAATGGTACTTAGAATATAGAGGCGATATTTGTACTATTGAGGTACCAATCAGAGGTAACTGACCAGTATTAATCATTCATTGAGTACTCATTTTCAATGGCTCTACTTTATGAATATGCAGTTTAAGGCAGGGCATATGCCTACTAAACCTGGACAATTTGTATGCTTAAATCTGTTTTGATTTGGTTTGATTTGGTCCCCTCTTAATTATTGTATTCTCTTATTGTGCCCTATTGCAAGTGATTCTTTGAAAAAGATATTGCAGTTTTCAATTAATTAAATTTTGGACTGACAGATGAGTCAGTAAAGCCCTAATTAGTGAAACAGTGGAGTTATTAAACTAAATAATTTGTTAAATGATGTTTGATGATTAATAATTCAAAAGAAAATCAAACATCACTTCTGAATTGTGTTAAAATAAGTCTGACAACAAAACATTATTATGGTCCAACAACCATAATTAATAATGAGATTGTCTATAACAAAAACAGCATGTACGGGAGTGCCCCAGGGCCACTGTTTCAAGGCAAAAAAGCAGTATGCTAAATATTTTTTTTTTATATTTTTAATGCAGTAACATGGACACAAAACACATATCAACAATTTATATATGTATGTGTGTTTAGCAACCAATTATTCATAATTATTTAGAAACCACAAATGCCAAACCAAAAACTAGAACCACATACATTGGAAGCACATTAATAATGTATAAATAATATAATGTGTGAGTATGTTAAATTATGAAAAATTAAGATCTGAATGATGTTTGCAGCATTACAGAAGACATAGTCTTGTGATCCTAAATATTGCTTTGGGGTACTTACTTTTTTGTTCTTGAAGGCCTCCACCAGTAAATCTGCCTGAGTAACAGTGAGAGGGAAGGTGAGGTGCGGTCCTGAGTAGATTTCTGGCACTTCAATGTTCTTATAGCAGAAGTACCTTTCCCACTCCACATCACGACAAACTTCATTTTCCCTGAAGATGTGGGAGATCAGGTTTCCTAATGGGGAAATATAACATATTTCTCTCCACACCTGACCTAGAATTCAGAGAACAAGTTTGTATCCACCAAGAGAAAGGCCTTACGTTCACTGCTAGCTGGTGTAAAGTTATCCACAAGGTAGCCCAGGAAATTGTATAGCTGTATCACAAAAAGAGAAAATGGTGCTTAGACATGTGTAAGTCCAGCTATAAAGGCTTCACGTGTTTCATAAATTCAATATCACTCCCTCTCTGATGTATCTGGCAGAACATTTCAGCAACTCTACAAATTTACTCAAAAGAAATTATACTAACATCAGCTTTAAATATTATTTTAGCTTACTGTGCAAAGATGCCCCTAGCTAATCACAGGGGTTATATTTCTGAAATAAGCTGCTGTTGTATATTAAGGAAAGTGACCACTGACTAACTAAATGATCACAATTCTCATTCTCATAAAGTAACCAAGATAGAGGCAAACTAAAAACAGCATTACCAATAGTTATGCTTACATGACATCACAGCACATAATCAGTTACAATTAAAAAGGCAGTTGGTAATGAGGTTAGCTATAAGGTTAGGAGTTGGTATATAATTGCTGTATCCCAGATGTGCAGTAAGTGCGAGAAATGTAAATTAGGTACCCAAAAATGCTATCTAGATAATAACAACATGCATTAATCAACGGAGGAACTGTGCTGATTATAGAGAACAGACCTCTGCTTGTCTTGGAATATTAAATCACTAAATTACCATTTAGGACAATTACTTATGTAATATGAACCCAAAACAATCCCACCTCAAATAAGTGAGATTATCAGTATGAGTAAGATGCCCAAATGTGGCAGTCATGCACATAATGCAAAATCCAGAAGATATTTGTTATAATGTTACATTTCATATCTGCTGCAATAAATCAGTTGTTTACTCTAGTACTCAAATTAATAATCCTGTATGAAGTATAAAAGACAGATGATGAAATTATTATGATAGCTAGCTTCCAAATAACCGCTAACTCCAATGATATCTTGCATTCAAACTGCAGTAGACCTAAAAAAAACTTGTGACGTAAGTAAGTTTGTTTTTATTTGGCACTAGCCAGATTATGCATTATGAACTTTATTGTGATAAATGAGTAAAATTGATACCACAGTGACAGTGAATTATCACATAGCACCAAAGATTATCCACTACAGAGCCCCATCGTCAATACATCCTCCACAGCAATGCAGGCAATTTCGTAAAAAAAATGTGTCAACATTTCACTTGCATGCATGTTTTTTTTTTCACAAACCCATCTCATGCATAAAGTTATAATCTAAGATAGGGAATCAAAAGCAATATACAAGCATCATCCTTGTTCACAAATAGACAATGTATAAGGTTTAGAAGTGTGAGACTCACTTTAATCTGGTCCTGCTCCCCTGCATACTCAACAGATTGGAAGATATTCCAAGTGCACCTGCGTCGCATTTCCATTCGGGCAACATACTGACGGTACCAGCGTTGGATTAACACAGCAGCTCTCATCGCTGGAGGGTCAAAGGAATTGGCAAGTAGTTTATATATGTCTTACTTTATTGTTTGGTAACAGATACTGTATAAGCCTGTTACACTTTGTTAGTTAACACTGTTTGTAAAAGGCTGTTTTGGTAAAAGGTTTGTTTATTAAATTTGTTGAGCAGGAACTTGAGGTGTTCTACCTAAGATTTGAAATAATTTCAAGGACATTAAGTGGCTAATTTCACTTTCTGAACTAATCACCAATGCACAAGTGGGGTGGAGTGGCCGTTTTGTTCTGGGTAAAAAAGTGCCTCTCTCAAACTTTAAAATATTGTCAACCAGGCAGTCACCCCAAAGGGGTAATGGCAATGTGCTCCTCTCAACTCAGAGGCAATTTTGAAAGGCCTGAAGGGGCATCATGCCAAAAGGACAATGGGCACAAAAATAATTTTCAAATAATCTTGTGCTCAGCTGTATTTATTATGTTTCCATTGTTGGAAAAACAGTTGTATTAATTTATTATATTGTGCTTTGATTGATGATGACAATCAGTCTCAGTATTCATTAATATGCATAATACAATGAGTCTACAATGTACTTTTTGTGCTGCCCTTTTCTACTGTTTTCACCCCTGCCCATAAATCACTAACACCTTGTAACTACTGCCTCAATGATTGACAATTTCCATTTAAGAGAAGGATAAATGTCCCTGCAATGGACTGTGTCATGTACAGGGGACATATTTGTACAGGGGCACACATATCCAGATGATTTAATATTTGGACACAAATGAAACAATTCAGAAGGAAATATAGTTGTCTCACCTGTAGCAGCTACATGCCAGAAAACAACAAAAATTAAAGTTAGTTGTTTGTTTTTTTGGTTCTATATATAAATTGACTAAATAAAAATACTACTAAAAGTAATAATAATTAATATTATTACTCCCAAGTCTGATTTGAATTTTGTACATTCATTATATTTAACTGTATAATTTTATACTATTCTTTCTCCATAAGGCTTGTGGAGAAAGAAGGAAAGAAATCATGCTGAAGAACCTCAAGATACTGAAAAAAATGTATTTTCTGATGATATCCCAGTTGTCGGTTAATTAAACCCAAGATTGATTGTGACAAAGGGCTAAATCTGGGGTTGAATTATATGCCACATAAGCACATTTTTCATGCAAGTCTATCATTACCAGCAGTTACTGTTATACAGAAAATACACTGCATGTTATCTCATTAGGGAAGTATTCAGTCTTAATATGTTTGTATATTTGTATCTGCAGATTCTATACTTTGAAAGTACAACATGGCTCAGTCATTATGTGTAATGATATTAATATTTCATATACTCATATATGTTGAGAACCTTGCCCTCCAGGCAGTACAGACTCCCAAATACAATTTAAAAAGTTCATGATTTCAGATGTATATACTTGAGCACATTACTGTTCAGTGTGTAGATATGGTAATTCAGGTTCAAGAGATTCACTCAATTTGGTCATCATTGCTAGATAAATCTTGTGATTTTGATAAGAAAACTTAGTTGAGCAATACTTTGTGTGTTTGGTCTTCATAATGAAAAAAAGACTTCTTTTGTAATGTCCATAAAATGGTAAAGGAAACACTGTAGAGGTAAACAAAGTCACATGTACTGATGCTAACTCCTCAAACAATACTTGTGTTAAAACATACATAAATTAAAATTCTTAAGGAATGAAAATAATGCAACCACACTGTACCTGTGCCAGACATGCTTCCTTTTGCATGAGAAAAACAAAAGCAAGTTTGTTACATTTTATAAATGTCATACTTTTGTGGGTTGCAATCACATTGTTAAAGCTATCATACTTTGAGACTATACATAAAAATGACAATAAATTGAATAACTTATAGAAGGAAAAGCTGTATGAAAAACGTCTGTTTTAATTATTCAATTACATTTTAGAATACATTCACTATAAGAGTACATATTCACAATGGTTCAAAATGAGTCATAAAAACAATACTGGCTTACCTCTTCTGTATGGTTTTGTCCGTAATTCGCTTGACTTTGTGACACCACATCCCATTGCCCTTTGCTCTCCACGCTGTCATGGAAACAAACTCAATTATCAATGTAGGCCATAAAAAGGGTCACAGGTCCAAGCAGATGGACTCAAGCCTGTCTTACGTCCAAGTAATGGGATCTGAGACCTAGTGTGAGAAGAGCAAGTGGGCGGAAAGTGGGAGGGGAAAAGTGTTGGGCACAGGAGTCCCCGTGGTTACAGTAACCAGGAGGCACTGTCTAATCTTCTGTAATTCCTGCCGGAGCTCTACCATGACCTCTCTGATTGGCCTCAATCCTACCATTACCTCTTAGTGTATACAAAAGAGAGCTTCAAGATAACTGAGCTTTTTATTAATTCTGTGCGATCATATTTGAATGAAACATTCTGAAACGCACATAAATAAGTAATACTAAATAATTAGCAAAACAATGTATCTTTTTTCAGTACTGCAATGTAAGCTTCACTGTCAGTGCAAATAAACTCAGTTTTTTATCTGACAACATGGCCATCTGTCATATTATGTGTGTTGAATCAAATGTTGTGATTAGTTTTTTGTTTTTATACAAGTCTAACTACACAGTTGCTGCAGTTAGAATATACACAGTAGAGATGTAAAGCTCAAGGTCATCTGATTATAGCATTTGACTTGAGGTTGTGAGAAGGATTAAGACTTCTCTGTTTTAGGAGCAGAAAGCAAAGAAGTGAATCCACCATTTATAATATGGTGAAAGAAGACCATCATTGCAAATACCCACATTCATCATCATACATCAATTGACTACTCACTGAATTCAATGTTTGTACATACATACATAAATATAGCCACTTGAATGTGTTGACAATGAAAACTATTATTGTATTGTTTTTATGTATTTGGCAAATATTTAGTATATTTAAATAAGTATTTTAATTCCAACCACTGAAGTGGATACTGAGTGAAGAAAAAAGAACCTTCTCATATTCAACATGAAGATTGACTTTCAAAACAACATTCCTGATGCATCAACACTGCATTATATTATATTATATTATATTATATTATATTATATTATATTATATTATATTATATTATATTATATTATGTTACTTTGTATCCAAACCAAATACAAGGATTATTGCTTGGAAAGTTATGCTTGAGAGTGTTCTCTCTTGTTCGCTTCACATAGTATTTTAAAGTTTTCACATAATATTCTACAAACCTTCGATAATCTTCACAGATCATTCAGAGAGCACAAAGTAAACATTTCACTATCACCCTACTCCCATGGTGCATCACTACTGATAGGGGGTATATAAAAGAAGTGTTCCTTCTGGTTTCTTTCCTGTTGAACCCACTGGGATATTAATTAGGCAGAATCAAACTCCAAAGTATTCTAATGATGCTTGGATGCACTATGATGCACCACGATCATGATTTTAGGCTGCTTTACTTTCTGAGAGGCTCAATACCACACAATAATTTAGTCAGTCATTTAGGTCACAATAAAAATGACACAGGGATACAGTCAAAATGCAAGAGGTTGCATGCGAGCTTGAAAAGCATCCCTAACGACAGCATCATAAGTTTAATGATTTAGATTTTTTAACTCACAAATTACTTAATATTGCATACTTCTACAGCAAAGCGTGCCAATAATCTTAATTCATCCTAAAAAATAAAACATATTACTTTTTGAAAATTAAATTTTTTACCAAACAAATGAATTTGAATACGCAAACATGATTTTCTAAAATTTTACAGCATTGCATTAAGCATATGACTAGTTGTATTGTTTGTTATCTTGCATAGCCTATTAACTCATCTTTAAGCAAGAGTGCCAATAAATCTGGTGGTGACTGTGTTTTCAGTTAACAAAACTGCAGACACCCAGCCAACCTGGAGGAATCACTGGACAGTTATGAGTCTACATTTTAACCAGCTTATGACCCTTGTATACATATATATAAAATACATTACATTTTACACATATATACATATATACATATATACAATTTATTGATAGGCAGGCAAATGCCTTGCTTTGTGAGAAATAAATATGCTCAGTCTGTAATTTAAAAAGATACAATATGATATGTAACAAGATCAAAATAGTGCACTGTTTCCTGGCAATTACCCTCGATAGGGGTGGCCAACTTAGCATGGCACATGGTAAAAAATGGCATGTTAGTTAACACTGCAGCCCTTCATTAAAGCTGTATAATATAAGGATTAGGGCCCTTCCCTTTATTAAAATATGTTTTTTTAAAGGGGAGTGGCCAAGCCACCCCCTTATGTATTTTTCTGTTATTCAGACAGTAGGAAGACTGACAGGGAGGGTACAGAGAGGAGGGGGTATGGATGGAGGGGCTGGAGCTGGTACTCCAACCCCAGTCTCCCAAAGATTGACATGTGGATGAGACAGCTGCTCAGCAGACTGAGCTAACAGGTCTCTCCCTATTAAAATATACTTTGGCACCTCTCCATCTATTAAAACATATACTCTGAGCACTCAATTTTAACAGCCTCGTGTGCTATACCTTATGCGCAAACATGGGCATGGCAAAGCCCTTTAATTATTTCAATGGCAGATGTCTTGTATGCAAAACTCAGGCACAATGTCTACAGGCCTCAAGGAGGGTCTTATGATCTTAATTGAATGTCTGTAAGTGTCGTCTGTGAAACCAAAACAGCAGAGGTGTAACTCTGGCTCAAGTGTGGAAATAAATGAAAGAAATGAGAGGGATGGCAGTGCTGCATGAACTCTCAATCTTCAAACCAAAGATGGCAAAAGCTGTCTGTCAGCAGATCGGAAGTTATTCTAAGAAAAAGTGAGGTAGTTAGCAAAGTCGTGGCTAATTCTGCGAATGAAGAGGATAGTGGGAGATAGCTAGAACAACAGAACAGAAAGAACAACATAGTTTACACAGTAGTATGTAGCCTTATGTGCACTTATATTGTTACATTTGTGCTATCTGAGGAAGTCCTAAGAGCCCATTTCATATACCAATTATGGATCATAAGAACATCACACTAAAATGACAACTGCGCAGGTGGACAGTACAGCACTGGACAGGACTATGCAGCATTGTGCCGAGTGCAAGAAAGAGCCCTGAGCAGCGGGGCACTCCGCTGAATTAAAACATACTTTCAGGGGGATGGTGCACCCCCTTACTTCACTGTTATACTCAAAGGGGTAGAGCACTCCCATTCTGTAAAAGAGTATGCCATGAGGAACTGGGCACATCACTTACAGGAATTCAATCTATAACATGATATTACAATTATCTTATATGTATGTATATGTACATAGATATACACACATTTAAGATGACCTTTGGATACATTTTATCCTATCCACTGGTTTCACAGTGCATGCATCTCAAACTGTCGAAACTGATATTTTACTGAAATCAGAGCGCCTTCAATGAATAAACAAGGGATACACAAGTCATTTTTTTCATTTAATATTTAATTTATTTATTAGTGACATGGCCAATGACCATGTTTATCATTTCTTAGTTTCTACCAGTGTATTTCAAAATGGTGCGCAGCTTGATTTAATATGAAGGCTATCATTTTTATTTGGAGCAGAGAGAAAGAATTTACTTCAGGCCAAATCCAGACCTTTAAGTAAATTTTCTTGTCTGGATTTGACCCTTAATTATGAAAGCCTTTGAACATTAAAAGAAATAATTTCTTCTAAGAACATGATCTTCTAAGTGTTTCTTACTCTGAGTATATAAACAAGCTGAGCAAAGATGATTCCAAATCATAAGAAACAACATATGGTATAACAGCAGTTGAAGTACAGCATTCTTCATATGAGACATAAATGCTGATATAAAGTTGAAACAATATATTCTTGAATTCCAAAATATTTCATATTTCATCTTTCAGATACGATTAGTAAGCTGTCTTACTGCGTAGCTTACTTTCACTTACCTTGTCCCAGCAACGTCTCTGTTAGCACAGCCCTTGATCCACGTCACATTTAAAGTCTTAACATTTCCACCAAAATCATTTCTACCCTGACTTGACCCAAAAGCCTGCACATATATCTAATAAAGGGGAGAGGAGAACCAAAGCAGTACACTATACATAATAGTATACTGTATAATGGCACCACTAAATCACAGGCTGCAAATGCAGCCACAAGGCTGCTTTTCACTTAAAAGATGTGTCTGTACTGCAAGCTCTGGCCTCTCCTGTCCTGCTTCTGAAATGTTTGAGAGTCTTCTGCTCCTTCAGCTTTTGATGTACTTAACTGTCTGTCTTAGCTCCTTTTATCACTTAATCAAGATAACAAGGTACAATTGGATTAGGATAATTCCTTGATGCGGCTAGACTGTTCTTTATATAGGTGGTTAACATATTGTTAAAGGGCGAGCACTGGAATAAGAGTGTGCCATATGTCAAACCAAGGTATGTCACAACTTTAAATTGCCAATAATTCTAACTCAAGGTTGAGGTCTTTTAACTTGATTTAAAAGAAAAACAAAACACTAAAAACATGGTCTTATGTCACAGAACCCAGGAACCAAGTGGCTATTCACTTGTTGATACTACACACCCTTATCCATCCTTTTCATAAATCAATGTTTATTTTCTTTTAGCAATTACAAATGATGCAGAATTTTACTTGAGAAGTATATTTTTCCACACTTATGGTCTATCTATTTGGAAGTATTAAAATTTGTGGAATTCAAGATTCTCTGCAGAAAGCAGAGTACTCGTGAAAATAGATTATATCTTTATAAAGCAGTAAAAGTTGGTGTATATATTCTACATCCCCCTCCTGCCAAATGTGTGATTTTGTTTGCAAAATCACGTAAACACTATGTGAATATTGGAGCTTTCTCTTCATGACATGCAAATTTTTTTAAATAATCATGAAAAGTACCAATCAACAGCTTGCTACGATTCTGGGGTTGCTGTTTTGGTTAGAACAAAAACCAGCATACACATTGGCCCCAAGGAATGACATTGGGAACCACTGTGCTAGATGATCAGTCTCTACCTATGGTGGAAAACATTGGATTTTGCCAACTGATAGAACATCTGGAACCACGGTATAACTTTATAACTTATAAATTATATTTCTAAGACTGCTCTGCATGAACTGTAGCCTACTCAAGAGTGTTGGCACACATTGGAGAGTAATTCAAGGATGTACAGTTGATGAGCCTCATTACTGACACCTGGAACTTGGAAGTATGCCCTATGCTCCTTCTAAGTCATATCAGTATACTGGATGAATATGGCTAGCTATGTTTTTCAGAGCGTGGTGCTGGAAGTTAAAGAATTTTACACCAGCTGTATGATTTCAGCTGCCATCAATGAAATGTTAAATGAGTGGAAAGTCCCACTGATCAAAGTGGATGCAATTTTCTGGATGATAGTAACATGAGGAAAGCTGTGAATGATGTGGGAGTCCTGAGCTTAAACTGTGTCGCGCACTCACTGCAGCTCCTGAGTCCACAAACGACTGCTGTCACAACGCAGAATGAGGGATGTGGCTGCAACTGGAAGAAATGTTGCTTAAATAAAACAGACTATTCTCCCCTTCCTAAAATGGATAGATTGGTCTACAGAAACAGAGTCTATTAATGATGGTCAGACATAGAAATTTTCCATTAGGTAATTAGGTAGATTGGTATAAGGAAAATAAACAGGGAACCACAGTTAACTAGCATGGAAGGTATACTCACATCTGTGAAGTCTGCTTGACAACACTTGGTGCTAAGACAGCACATCAGTAGCTCTGCTGAAACATTATATTATTCCAGAAGGTTTGTAGAATTGTTTTGTTACAATTTTTATTACAAACAACATTTCTACAACAAACATGACCAAGAAACAGTATGAAACAGGATCGGTCCAATGGATTGGTCATGTCTGTCCAAAACTCGATCCGATACCCAACCTGATGTTCTCTGTCCGATATGATCAGTATCAAACAGACCATATCATACCAATCCAGATATCTTAACGGTGTATGTCTAATTCAAACAATTTATGATCATTTTGTTTACCTGAATCATTTTCTCACTGTGATTGTCATTGGCTCGATTAGTGCTGATCAAGTGATAGTTTTGTTAGTTGAGTGAGGTTGTGATAGCCTGAAACATACATGGGAAGTATGTTCCTTGATCAGCTCTCAAAAATGCATATGTTTGTATGCACGGCGAAAATCAGACTGACTTTCCGCAAAACGCCTCACAAAGACCTGAATAGAATACATAGCATTTGGTCTCAAGATTATATTTCAGAAACTAAAGTCAAATATTGGCCTAAAGTTTGCAATGCTGAGTGCAACCTACATTTGCAATAACAGTCAGATCTAATTTAACAGGTTATGCATAGACCCCATTTGCCCTTGCATTTTTTTGGGGCTTCCCAGCTTTTGGGTTTCTAGTAAGCCTCTATGTAAGGCCTATTTGGTCATGTCACTGCCTGCAGAAATTAATGGAAAAAAATACATTTACCATTTACAAAGGACAGTCAGAAAGTCAAATGAAAAGAATTTCCTTGTCTTAACTGCAGCTTATGTTTTCATGAATTGTCATGTCTGATTTAGTTTTGTCATGGTTCTGTAAAATTAATCGAAGATCAATTTTTTGAGTTTTAGCCTTCTTAAGTCAGCAGTTCAGAAGCTCTTAAGGAAGTTCTTAAGGAAGAATAGCCCTGGCAAATACTTCAAATGAATAGATTATACCAGTTATAATGGTGTTGCTGACATATAATGTAGTAGCAAGTTTTACATACAATAATATTGTAATATTTTTCTCTTTAATGCACCTTGTAATGCATTTCACTCAAAAAGTAAAACGTGATGTAATGTGGCATTTACTGTAAGTGCTGTATTTGTATTTGGGGGCAGGAGAGGGTAGTTTTTTTTACCATATTATGTAAGTTTTCCATCACCCATCTCTCTATTTCCATCACAGTTTGGTTGACAAGTATGTCACAGTTACAAAATTGTGTAAATTATCATTTCACCTATATCTCATGAAAACCAAGTTTCAGGTTCTTGCCAGCAGTGTGCGTGGGCCCCGATGGAGAGTCTTGTAAGCTGTGTGTGTGCAAAGGCATGCAGTGTGGGGCGTCTCTCTCCTGATGCTCAACTAGCATGGCACCAGGGAAGACGGCAGGGAGGGCCACCAGGTGGGGGATGAATAGAGCGAAGAGGGAGTGGGGAGGTTAACTGGAGGTAAAATTGGCATCCCCCTTGGCCAGCCTACCTAATAAAATTGACTTACCTTCTTTTAGTATTTTCAAAATCATGAACGGGGCACTCTAAACGAGTGTGCTGTCCTATCACAAATTAGTAAATGCAATTTTGTTGTGAATAGGACATATTCTTGCTAACCCACAAAAATGAACACTACATATTTCCTTCAATTTAGGACAGAGAGTCATCTTTTCACTTTGGAAGTGGATCAGATCTGACATTATTTTGTGTGAAATAATAGTTGTGCACATGATTTTACACAAGCAGCCCCTTAGCAAATTAAACCCCTCAGTGTATATAATATATTAAAATTTCCCGATTTTTACTGGAACTAAAAATTAGTGATACAATGTAATACGATGCCACCACAGGAGTGCAAAATATAAAGTAATGGGACAAGGAGTCCGTTTTTTTTTATTCTGAACATTTAATTGTTTTTTTTAGCAGATTGACATGTCCTTAATGGTGAGAAAATGTCCTTACCCCTTTATAGGTTTCATTAACAATGGATCCAAAAATAAATATTACATTGTCTCAAACCAGTGCTGGATTAGGAGTAAGTTTCTGACATTCATGTATAATTGGCCCTGAAAACTTTAATAGCATGACATAACAGAGCTCATCATTACATCATTAGACTGTTTATTCCAAGAAGAGGCTCCTCCAACACTAACATCCATTTTATATGTTATATAATGAGAACCTCTGTCATGGGCACTGGTCCAATATCACATCAGTAATAAATAAAACCTATATAGCCAGATCAAGAAGACAAACTCAGCACAGACGTCCAATGTCATTTTTGGTACAGCCCTGGTTGCAGCACATCCCAGCCAGGCCTAATGAAAAGTTCCTCTTGCGTCTTCCAGGGCTTGGCCATGAGATATTGCCATTTCCTTCTTGAGGGTCCCCTAATGTCATTGACTTTCCCCGCAATCTGCCACTCCACCTTTGCAGTGACTTGTCCAGATCAAGCTCAGGATTTTTGAATTCACTGAATGCATGGCGGTCCACCCAGGAAGAGACTGATGTGTGAGGGTGTTCTCCAGATGCATCTCCATGCTGATACCAGCTCAACATATCTTCACCATTTAGTAGTGCACTGTAGGATGGATCTAATGGAACAAAGACAAAGAAACATAAAAGAGCATGCCTTTCAGTCTGGAACTGAAGTATCAAAAAGTGTTCAGCCACTACAAACAGTCACAGTCAGTTTCCGTCCGAATAATGAGTATAATAAATCAAATAATGTAACACATTATTATTTTTGGCCATATTTTCCCACCCTGAACACAGCTGTTAATTCCACAACATCAACCTGCTTCCTCCAACTCAAGATGAATATGCTTTGGCACTTGATTCCTTAAACTCATGTGATAAAAGGTCCATGCTGCTTTACATGCTGTAGATACACCACCAATCACACACCCATCATCCGAGGATTATACGTACGTTCAGTTCAAGCATGTGCAGGCACCGACCAGGAGTGGCCGCTAGAGAGCAATGAGACTCTTAACAGACTTACATACCCAGCAAGGCTTAGCCAATTCTTCCCTCACCAATACAGACCTCAGTGAGGAAAGTTGGATTCAAATACCCAGTGAGCCATTTGAATCCAACTTCAAATACCTCACTGGGTATTTGGAGAACAGTGGAGAACAACGGTGAGGCTTACCCAACCCTCAGGGTTCCCAAGTAAATGTTTTACCCTGTGAGCTGCTCAGAGGCCATTTAATGAATTATTGCTGAGGGAACAGCATCTATTATCTCAATTAAGGTCTTTATTTTGTTATTTATACATTATGTTTTCAATATTATGAAGAGGCCATTGCCTTTTTTCTTTAAGTACTTAATATTAGGCCGATTCTTTATTTACTACACAAAGGTGTTCTAGGATCACCTCTTTGCCCTGGTGAAGGTCAAACTTTAATATCAGCAGTTTGCAACCATGAAACCTGTACTTGGGAGCAATTGACAGGTGTAAAAAAGGCTGCTAGTGGCTCATCCACATTGTGCTCAGGCACCATTGCAGAGCAATGGTTTTAAAGTTTGGGTGTATATGCTTGTTTTCATTCAAACCATAGTTAAATTCCTGAATTACAAGAAGCTGTTAATTGCTTTTAATGAAACATATTTAAGGTATAGAGGGATAATTTACTCTCATATACTACAGGCCCATATTTCACATCCAAGAAGAGGTAAGCTATCACCCACATAAGGGAAAGCTTTCATTTTTTATATTGTCCAGTAAGGGAAATGGTTTCCTTACGACAGGGGACATTTTAATTAATTAAATTATACATAGACAGATACGTAAATGGAGTCTTAATTAGTGAAAACATAGATACTCTGTCATTGAAACTAACCTATTTAATAGACAAGGAAAAAATGAGAAAGAAAATGACAATGAGCCACAACTGCAGTGTGTTAATATCTAGTAGAGTTAAATATTATAGAAGGTGACATACACATGTATTCAGCAATCTTAATTTATCAGGTTATTGGCAGAAAGAAAACCCAGCATGCATGGGGGAGCACCAGAACCAAACAACTGTTCTACAGTGTTAATGGATCCCACAGACTGGTGCAGAATCTAGACTGTCCCAGTCCTAACAATGGTGAGCAGGATAGCACATAATTGGTCAGCCTCACCAAATGAAGTCCACGAAGTCCAGATTTAATTTGTTGTGTGTGATTGCATACCGGTCACCCCCTCTCTTGGGCACTTAAAGTCTGCCTGAATCTCATAGAATGTAATATGCAGAGACAGAAACCCCAATAGCGTTCTGTGCCCCGGCGAGTCTTTAACTATGACTTTCTATCAGGGGCTCAACGACTCAGTCAAGGAAGAGTTGGAGAACCGAGGCTGGGGGCACTGTCACTCGGAGGGACCCCTGCTTCCGTCATCTCCTGAAGACATGCCCCCAAAGGTTGTTGGGAGCTTTAAGGATGCTCCTAAGCCCCAGTCTTTTGCTCTGATTGACCAACACTGATTCAGTTAACATCCCTCTACCTTATCAAGACCTGGTTGAGGTATCTAATAAGGGGAAAGCCACCCACCCTCAGGAAAACAGACTCTATGACTGTGCCATCAAGCTACTCTCAGGTACTACTCCCCTAAGGGTAGGTTGTTTTCTCTGTCTGCCCCAGAAAACCAGGATATGGAATAGTACATTGACAAGGCCTTGAGTAATGGTTTCATTTGATCCTCTACCTCTCCAGCAGGCGCAGGCTTCTTCTTTGTGGCTAAGAAGGATGGTGGTCAACTACCCATATATCAACTACCAGATCCTGAACAGGAAAAAATAAATACCGCCTTTCTCTCATGTCCACAGCTTTCATGCGTCTCCAGAGGGCCACCATCTTCACAAAATTAGACCTGTGCAACATCTACAATCTGGTGAGAGTCCGCAAAGGTTATGAATGGAAAACCTTCCAAGGGTGCCTTCATCACCCCTAGAGGCCATTATGAATACCTGGTTATGCCGTTCAGACTATCTAATAGTCCCGGTGTATTTCAGGCCCACATCAATGACACCTTGAGGGATATGCTGGAGAGGTTTGTGTATGTGTATTTAGATGACATACTCATGTTATCCCAGTGTTAGGCAGAGCACATCGGCCATGTTAGGACCATCTTTTGAGACTCCTGGAGAACAATCTGTTTGTTAAGTTGGAGAAAAGTCAATTCCACATACCCCAAACCTCTTTCCTAGGGTTCGTTATATCAGCAGACGGAGTATCGATGAACACCGCAAAGGTCAAAGCCATTACAGACTGGCCTGTGCCCACCACCAAAAAGCAGATTCAGTGCTTCCTAGGTTTTGCTATCTTATACCATCGTTTTGTTAGGAATTTCAGCTCTGTGGCCACTCCTATCCTAGCCCTCCTGAAGAAGAATCCCTCCAGGATTGTATGGAGCCCAGAGGCTCAAACAACTTCTGACTCTCTCAAGTCCCACTTTGTGTCTGCCCCATTTCTAACCCACCCAGATCCTGGTTCACCCTTCATGGTGGAGGTGCCTCTGGCTCAAGAGTGGGAGCTGTGCAGTCCCAGCAAGCTAAGGAGGACGGCAAGCTCCACCCATGCGTCTCCTTTTCAGAGGCTCCAACGGAGTGAAACTATAGCTTGGGCGACAGGGAGCTGCTAGCCATAAAGCTAGTTTTAGAGGAGTGGCGGCACTGGCTGGAGGGCGCTCCTCATCCCTTCGACATGTGGAAGGACCACAAAAACCTTAAATATATTCAGAAAGCCAAGAGGTTAAATCCCCATCAAGCGAGATGGGCACTGTTTTTCACACAGTTCCAGTTTTGTTTCTTTCAACCCAGGTTCCAAGAACATTAAGGCTGATGCCCTATCTCGCCAGTTCTCTGAAGAGGGAGAGGAGTCTCTAGTACCTGAAGCTATAATCCCCGACTCCTTGATTGTGGCCCCAGTGAGGCTTGCCTTGGAGGAGGCAGTACTGCTGGCCCAGTGAACTGAACCCATTCCGGCAGATGCCCCTGTGGGTGAGCTTTTTGTGCCCTCACTCTCCCGATCAGTTATTCTTGCACTGGGGACATTTGTCCAGATTGGCAGGCCACCCAGGGGCAGACAGGACCCTGGTGTTTGTTCGGCATGGGTATTGGTAGCCGGACATGAGGAGAGATGTTGAGGACTTTGTCAAATCCTGCAAAATCTGCACCACTCAAAAGGAGTCCACACAGAGACCCCAGGTACAGCTGCATCCTCTTCCCATTCCCTATCGGCCCTGGTCACACATCTCCTTGGATTTTATAATAGGTCTCCCGGAGTAAAAAAGTAACAGCATTATCCTGGTTAATGTGGATCAAGTCTCCAAAGCTGCCCACTTCATCCCTCTTCCCAAGTTACCAACAGCTAAACAGACTGCAAAGATGCTGATCAAGGAGGTAGTTAGGTGCCACAGGGTCCTGGCCAGGGTCTTCAATTCTCGGCCTGGTTGTGGCATGCTTTCTGGTCCCTCCTGGGTGCTACTGTCAGTCTCTCCTCAGGGCACCATCCCAAGTCCAACGGCCAGACGGAGAGGGTTAATCAGGAGGTGGAAAAGTATCTCCATTGTTTCGCATCAGAAAACCCCTCTTCCAGGAGCGACATCCTAGTATGGGTGGAGATCACACATAATCAGCTCCTCAACTCATCCACAGTTATGACACCCTTTGAAGTGCAAGAAGGCTATTCATTTCTGTTGTTCCCAGGACAGCAGGTGAAAGTAGCGGTCCCCTCTCCTAACGAGGCTTTTGCCAGGATACGCAACAAGGAGACTAGCCAGGAGGAGCCTCCTTAAGTCCTCAGTCAAGTACCAGCAGCAGGCTAATCAAAGATGCCAACCTGCTCCAGTTTTTCTCCCAGGACAAATTGCGTGGCTGTCCAACTGCAACCTATGCCTCAAGACCAGCTCCTCATCAGAGACTGTCAGGAGGCGGTCCTCAGAGAGGGGGTACTGTCACTGTTGTGGCCGGTACCAGCGAACGCCACCAGAGGGCGCCTAGGACTAACTATTCGCTCTGTAGCAGAGAACCACAGACCTGAGCCCAATTTGACATTAGAATTCTTTATACTCTGGGACTCACCTGTTATTGGTGCTCAGTCATGATTCAGCTGATGCTGGGAATACTGCTCAAGTCGTTCCTCTTTTGTTTCCTCACCCTGGGACTTGCACCTGAGACTTTGTTCTTTAGTGAGTTTGACTGTGTTTTTTGGGAGTTTTCCCTCAAGAATTATTTTTGTTCTGCCTACCTCGTTCACTGCTCTGCCTGGTTGTGTCCCTGTCAAACCTGTAAATAAACACCTTGAATATTGACTCCAACCTCCGCAGTGCTCATTGTTGTGCCATGACACTGTCCTAGCACATGACCTGATGAATGTAAAATAAATTAACTCAATACACTGTGCAACAAGAATTTGTTACATTTGGGTTAATATATTTGTTAATATGATTTCATGCTTTTTTTTTCATAAAAAATATTTCATGCTTACAGAAATGCACCCAAAACACTGCAGTATACTGAAATATACTGTAAAGATAATAACATTATAGCCTATTTACAAAACTGTAGTATATTGTAACCAAGACATAACCGTTATACAGTTATAACATTAACACTGTATGCGAATTACAGCATTAATGTTATTAATGTAGAATAAGAGAAGTTAGAGGTTACCAAATATTCCACCATCTTCAAAATTGTTAAGATAAATATAACAATCAATCTGATAGTTAGTAGCATGTCTCATTGATTTTAAAAGATAACCCAATTTGTTCAATATAAACAAGCATGTTCATTACGTCTTCATTAATGCAATCATGTCAAATCAAATCGATATTGTTACTGATCTCAGAACCAAATTTTCTTGTATCCCTGGTGTGTGCAGATCAATAGACCCACAGATGTGACATCACATGTATATTTGCGAAAACTTTTGCAATATAATTTCCGGAACATTTGTCAAAAATGAATGGATTCTAAATGGAAAATTACGGAGGAACTGGTGTGCAAAACAAATAACAAATCAGAGACCAAAACATACAGAGAGCAATGCAACAAAATACAAAGTAAACCAGAAAAAAACGCAACAATTCAAAAAGTATATCTCAACAAACCAGAAAACAACATGCAACAATCCAGAAAACTGAAACAGGAAAAGGTAGTTACATTTTAAATTCCTTGTCGTTGATTGGATGCGAATTGTGTCGATCTGAGAATTAAGGAAATAGTTTGAAGTAGTGTAAAACCAAACTGCGTCCATCCTGGACCGCTAACCAGCAGCTAGCAGCGTTAAGCCCGATGAACATAATAATTATTATGGGAATCCTTACCTCTAAAACGCGTTTAAGTTTCGTATTGATAACTCAATAAAGAAATAAGAGTTAGATTCAAAGTATGTTATTGTGGTTCAAATAAAAATCAGGGAGTTTAAATCACGGATATAATATAAATAACATTATTTAAATAATAATAATAATAACAACAACAACAACAATTGCTTGGTATATTAATGTATATAAAATACTGTATGTATGTGTATTTCATTGTATTGATTGTATTAAATGTAAAATGCTAGCAGCAGTCCGTGAGTCATCGTGCCCCTATCAGACTTACTTGTTTTGGATAGAAGGGATGTTCCTGAGTAACACCCACCCGACTTTTGTCGCAGTTTTTTGTGTACAGTCCAAAGTAAATGTACCAGAAAGTGTTGCTAGCATTTTACATTGAATACAATTGATGCAATTAAATCATTTCACACAGAAACTTGACATGGGCTTTATTCACAAGTGATTGCCAAATAGAACTAATTCAACACAAATTGTGAACCAATGCTGTTTTTATCTTAACTGGAAACAAATGTTACTATTATTTAGACAGTCCACATTACATTTATATGAATTATGTTTAATAAATACCGGTCAATTTTACCCACATGGCAGTTTTAGGTATTTACATAAACCTGGCAGTAGATTCTTAACATACGACAGCTCTTAAAATATTGACAATGATTCCACGACCTGGACCCAGATTATATTATGTAACAACAACAAGGCTAATCGCATTCATTATATACATATACTTGAATGAGTTTAGATTTAGGATTTTAGGTCTGAAGTATTAAGACAGGAACTGAAACCTTAAGACGGTCACCCGTAAATTACACTAATTACATAATCAAGACACAGACCAAATAATTGGCTAATGTAAATGGTTCTAAAACATGTATCTATGGATGTACTATATCCTAATGATAATACAACGTTACAGGAAAAAAACGTACAAATTCAAACTCACCCACTTTACTCTGTAGTGAAAGGGCATTCTCAGATCTCTTCCACCGCGAACCTCCACAGGTGAAGATAACGGCTCTTATAAACTCCCGACCACAAAGTTTTACCCCATAGTCTCTTGTAATGCCTACTTTA
Organism: Albula goreensis; assembly: GCA_022829145.1. Lineage (NCBI taxonomy): Eukaryota > Metazoa > Chordata > Actinopteri > Albuliformes > Albulidae > Albula > Albula goreensis. Next base: position 20,382,165 of record CM040744.1, read on the forward strand.
CCCGCAGCGTGTGCCCTGGCACAGATAAAAATAGTACTGACACAAATAAATATAATAGGTAACTGCCTTAACATTTTTGAGTTGTATGTTATTGGTTTGTCCTGAAGTGAGCTAAACGTTTTTCTCTTGTAATAAAAGATGTCCTCGCCTAAAAGTTTCGGTACGTCTGATTCAATTTAATCCCACTTTATTTTTCAAAACTATATTTCTTGTTCTTTGCCGATTGTCCAGTTATGTATGAACTATCCTCCTCTTTGCCCTAGATAATCACTAGGTAAGGTAATTCTTCCCACTTCAACGACTATCTTCCCTGATCTTCCGTTGAGACAGCCCACCCTATAAAGCATCAAATATAAAGCAACCCTCTGAGTCATGCTACATGCAATGCCAGCGCTTAAAAAAAATCCATTCTTTTCCAAAGGGAACTGACGCATATTTCGAAAGTATGACGAAAGCCATTTCTTAATTTTAGTGAACGACAAAACATAGCTTGTTGTGGAAATTCATATTTCAAATCCCAAAAGGAAAAAGCACTTTCGTTTAACCAAATGACCTTTTAGCGGCTGAATTTACAGACAAACATGTTACAGTCGGCTTTTTCATTTTCAGCATGGTATAGTAACATTTGTTTTTCTTACGAAAGTCTGATTAACTAACTAAAATGATTTTCCCTACATAATCATTCATTTTATATTCATCTGAGGAGAATCAGCTTGATCGACCTGATATAGGCTAACAGTACTTGAAATTAAAGAGTAGCTATTATCGCAAGAAAGAATTGCATTTAATTAATGTTATTTGTTTAAAATTTCACTCACGTTTTCAATATTATGGACCTAATATCTTAAGGTAGAGCATATAATTGAAGTTTTAAATTTAAGTGTAATTAGACTATTCCAATCTGACTGGTTTTCACATGCAGTGGAATACATATTGTACAGTGAATACATTTAAGTATTCTGCTTAAGCAGTTCAAAATTCTTGGTTATAACAGTGGTGTTGATCAATCACCTTTTAGCAGATGACTAATTTGAATTGGATGCATCAAAATAAATTAAATAAAAGTGAAGTGGTTTATCAATCTATCCCTGTCTTACTTTAAGAGATCGGCTATTTGTGACTAGCGGTGTGCAAAACGTCAGAGCGAAGCCTTTCATTGATGTCGGACAAGAGCACACGCACTTTGGCAAAATGTGTAATTATCAGAGCACTCCAGCTGCATATCATTTCAAAAATAACAGTCTTGGTGTGGGTTATTGATTCGCTTGGTCAAGTTTGATAATCGCTAGCCTATATTATTCGCTAATTACACCTAATTATCAGACCACATGCATGCCACTTCAGAACGAACCGGTTTCGTTTGAAATGCACTCACGACAATTAGTCACTATCCTTGCTTTTCAAGCAGCAAACTCTGCAATTAGTCATTTATAGTTCAATTTTGATGCCTAGGCTTTTCAGTTGAGGAAATGTCCATATAGTTTCCTGTGCCAATGCACAGAGAGTCATTTTTAGGAAATCAGTTTTGACTGAATCTTATGCTGCCCAGATGCCACACTGTAAAAAGAAAATGTCTCTAAAAACAATTTAGTGTTTAAAAACACTGGAAGTAGTAAACAAAACTTAACATCCTGTGTTTCAGCAGAGATTGCATACTAGCACAATTTGGGTGTTTCAACTCAATTAAGAATGGGCCTCAAACACCATGAAAGGTTTCCACCCATTTTATGAAACATTCCAGAAGTTAAACTATTTTATAGGCTATATTTCCAGATCTCTGAGAATATGGTTGAATTTTCGTATTCCTGTGAAATTATAACTTGAGCAAACATTCACTAAATTGATTACTCAATTATGAGGCTTTCCTTGTTAATCCACTTTAAGAAGGAAATCTACCGACCTGAGTCATTACTTGCCACAGTAAAAGATGTTACTAACTTAAGTAACACAGTTCACAAGGAAAAGTGTTCACCGCTAAATCTTCGAATCCTGGCCTCGAGAACTACAGGAGCGCGTGTTACTAGTTTCCCCATCTTTCCTTCTCAGCTGCAAAGGTAAAAAAAATACTCTAGGCACTTAATTAGCTAGAGCTACATGTACAAAATGAGCTTCTTTTATTAATATTTACGTAAAACCGTGTGTGGATTTACAAGTAAATGGTTCGGAACAAACAGATTGTGTCTTCGGATTTATCAAACAGTTGTCGACACATCAAAACAAGCTGACGACGTTCGTCTCCTCCTATCCTCCAAACGTATCCTACCACGGAAGTCTTTTCACATTTTTGGGTGACACCAGTGTGCTCATGACCAGTCAGATTAAAAGACCATCCCACAGAATATTTTGATTGGGTTAGGTATCCTTGGACTCAGTCGAAGTTACACAACTTCATCAATAGCCGAAATCGACTTTCATGGTGGGCTAATCGGATTAGCTGTTCAAATTTTCATTTCATCTCCTCGTTTCCTCGTCTCCTCCACCTGTTTCCTCCCCTCCTTTCCTCCACATATTTCCAAAGGGAAGAAGCAAATGGAGGAAATGAGGAGACAAGAACAAGTATTGGAACGCACCCATAGAATTCCCCATAAGTTATCTTCTTGTACTTAGGGCGGACTGTAAAATGATGTATGCATTTGAACATACTATTCCTTCATAGTGGTCATTGCGGTCATTGCGAACTGACAGCGAAAAAGAATTTTAAGTTTCTAAATAAAACTATATCAGCAACTGTTCCCAAAAAAATATGCACTTTTTCCATGCAGCATCGATGGTTAGCGGTTAACTATGATTTCAGTCACTGCTACTAGTCTAACCATTACCGGATGAGATTCTCGCAAAGGTCAGAGGAGATATGACGTGCTAGTGCAATTATGTATTTCATTGTTTCATTTTCCAGCTACTTGATTACCTGTTCTGTTTCACCTGCCAGTTTGCACACCTTCCCAATTTCACCTTGTCAGTTCTACATTTAAACTCCTTGTGTTTCTTTGTCCGTTGCCAATTCATCTCAGTGGCTGTATTCAAAACCACATACTGTTTCTGTTGCAAAAACAAACCAAAAAGGAGATAAAGCACACCCTTGTCTAACACCTCACTGCATCTCAAAAGGGGAAGAGAATTTCTGGTTAAGGGCAACACAGCTATTGTTAATTGTATGTAGAGTTTTGACATAATAAATCTGTCATCAAATTGCTTGTTACCAAGAGTATTCTAAGCATGTCTCCAAGTTAATCAAAGTCTTTGTGTAAGTCAAGAAATAAAGTAGAATTAATTGAATTAACAGAGTGTGTTATACTCCAATATATACAAAACAAATCTAATCTTATTACATATATTCCTCAACAGATCTTCCTCAACAAGATTGGGCTTTGTTAATCAAACAAGGCAAGATAATTCTTAATGTCTTCAAGACAGATGTGAAAATGTTGTCATTGCAATTCAATAAAGAAATGGGACACCAACGTTCTAACAGAGTGTCTTTATCCCCTTTAAGTATAAGAGAAATGAAACCTTGAGTCGCAGTGTTTGGTAAAAAATGAAAAAAAAAAAAGTTGATTAAAAATGCATTAAATAGTTTGTACAAGAATGGGGCCAATAATTCAGTACATTTCAAACAGGATTCAACAGGAATACTAGTGGTGACTGATGATATGCCACATTTGAATTTCTTAATTGCTGCTGAAACATCTTTCATAAAAATATTACCATCACAATATCTTTTGTCTGTTGTACTGTGTATGGTGGAGAATGCGCTGAATTGAAAAAAAAGTCTGCCCTGCAATGGATGGCTTGGGCAAAGGAAACCAAAGCCAGGGTCACTTGATGGTTTCTGGTCCTTCAGCCTTTCATCTTTGAAGTGGTCCACCCAAGGACTGTTTTGGCAGGGGGACTGTGGCAATGACAGGGCGCACTCAAGTCTTATCCCGCCCGGATGCATGCAACACAACCATCCCCACCATAAACCATCTGTGCAGCACCACAGACAGTGGTGCACTGCAGGAGCAGTTCCAGGTTTGCCTATGACTTTTTGCAAAAGCTCTGTGTAATTTTTTTTGTCGGTTCCCCATAACCCTTTTTGATTGTGTCTGAATTTTTTAGTTTACATTCAATTTCTTATGATTTCTGTAATAAAACAGCAAGTCAGCCTTAATGGTGGCACTAAACTCCACTTTAGGTGTTACACTCTGGCGAATGGGATAGTCGCTAATCACCTTCTCCATCTTGTAGACAATATCATCACTTGCTGCTTCCAAAGCTGAGGCTTTATCCTGCCATTGCATCACATATGACAAACCCTTTCGCTTCATGGTCTACACCATGTCAGTGCATCAGTTCTGGCCTTGAAGAGCTGACTTCTGCCGTCACAAGAGTGTTCTGAAATACATTCAATGAAACACCAAGGATGTAGGGTCCTGCTTCAGCCTCTCAGTCCTCTTGTATTGTTCCAGGTCACACCCACGCCGCCCCAACCAGCCTCCGCTGCCAGGTAAGCCTGCCATCTGCACATACACACAGACAAACACGTTCACACAACTGCACAAATGAAAATACAAAGAAAATAACATTAATGAAAATTAACCCCGGACCACAACTCCAGGGCTCCCCAAACTAAAGAATAAAAAAATTCCAATAAAACAAAGCCAACTAAAACTCCATCATGCACACTTACCCAAGCATCTCTTCTTTTTTTTTTTTGCTCCTTCTCACTGTTTTTATTTCTACCAAGCCAGGTAATTCCAAAATGAGAGCAGGTGTGCCACCCCGCTGCTATTAAATACATTTAATATATGAGAGCATGTTGTTTATTTAAGAAAACTGCGCTTTGAAAAATGTGATATATATTTTTTGCCAGAGTAATTAAACTTAAAGTCCTGTTTTTCTGTATTTAGCCCAACGGGAGGTTTTGTTCTTAAGTTTTTTCCTTGTGTATGAAATAAATGCTAAGAGATATGTAATTATTCGTTTTGTTGAAAAGATATTTGCGTCAATGTGATACAATATCCATTTCAGAAATGCGTGAGGTTTCCATATTTTCAGAAAGAGAAATGATATATTTTTGTGAATAATTTTTTGTAATGGTCATTATAAAGACAATTTGATTGTGACATGTTGTAATTTTTCCCAGACATTTGAATTTCTGTTCATTATACACCGTAAGTGTCAGCCCTACTGCCTAAAATTATTTTTCAACAGACGTCACTGTCTGCACATATTCTATGATTAAGGGTATTTCAGTGACCCAAGTCAAGAACATGAATTATGGAAATGAGCATGACAGTATGTGTTCTTGTGTTCTGAGTTCTAGCATGTGCAAGAGCCCTCAGTCTGCTCTCGTGCGATTGTGCATTCCGTCCTTTCCTGCAGGTCCTTCTCACCCTTTTCAGGGTGCCTAAATAGGTAACCTGAGAGGGAACTTGTTTTCAGGCATGCCCATCAACTCTTTGTTAGGTGCTTAGGAAGTTGGTATGGCTGCATTTGCTGAAGTTATCTTGTGCTTAAAATGTCTGTGTCCATTTTCTGTCCATTTCATTACCTATTTATGTCAACCAGCACATAGTTTATTTTTCACTAATTAGCAAAAGACTGAAAGGAAAGAGGGCAGCTGGGGTGAGGGGGGTAAGCTGTAGAGTGTCAAAGACAAAATAGGTTCATGAAACAGCAACAATAAAAAAGAAAAAAGGAAATATTAATTTTTATTAAATTAATATTAATTTGTTTCATGAGTTTTTGAAGTACATTGGATTGTTTACCAAGAATTATTAGCCTTCAAGTTTTATTCAAGAATAAGGTTTCATGAATTTTTGTATTACTATTATCTTCAAATGTATGCAGTTATCATCTATTAGAACTTATACATCTATGACAACTTAAATTTAAGTACCATTTAAATTTGATTTCCCTTTACCATTAATTGTTTTGGAAAAATATGAGTAATGATATGTATAAATGTTAAAAATAAAAATATATAATTTACTGTAGAGGAAACTAGCAAAAGCAAATGGAACTGCAGTCAAATTGAGAGACACTGAGATGCACTTTTGTGTTTATTGTAAGGGGTGTAAACAATAGGTTGTATTTCTTTCTAATTACAGGATGGAAGTGCAAAGGAAGAAAAACACAAGCCATGGAGGTTATGGAACAAGGCATAGATTGCCTATTACACCATAATAAAGAAACTGAAATTCTAGAGGCAGTGCTTCCTCATGAGAGAGAATGTGATTGGAAATAGACAAAGCATGTCTGGATTCTGAGAAGAAATGCACAGACACAGACGAGAGGCATGCCCAGGAGAACTGCCAAATGATTATGCTGTTTCTGTGAATATTGAGAGCTGTAGTGCCACCATATGGGCCATTACCACCCTATGGGCCATCACCACCCTACCAACCTCTTCCAACTCTCTCAGGCGGCCTGATGGCATTTCTACATGGAGCACCTTTGCCCCATGCTCCATCAGCAGCTTGAGTCCACAGTAATGCAAAGTGGTTGTATTCTCGAAGCGATGAACATCCTTAGCTCTGTGAAAGAGAGGGGACTGTATGTCAAAACATAAAATTGCTCCTGTTATGTTCTGTAATGCACTTGTTTATGTTCAGACACAACTTTTAAGAGACAAGCAATTGGTTTGGGTAATTTTCAAAACGCTCATTCAATCCTTCTTAATGGCTTTTTGTAATTTAGTGGACCAAATCTGTAGCCTCAACTATGAATTCTGTTTTTGTCTCATGTTGTGCCGGGAGAGGTGGAGGGAGGAGCATTCTCTTCAGCTCCTCCCATTGTACTGCTATCAGTCTCCTGGTTCCCTCCCTCAACCTGAGAGTTAACCGGTGCTGCAGCAGTAGTGGCCTCGCTTACAGGCAGGCTCACCTGAGAGTGATTTCTAATCAACTCAGCTGTGAGCACTTGCCTTCAATTATACTGTCTATTTAAGCACAGCCTGAGAAGGGAAAATTTGGGTTTTGACTTTGGTGTGGTGGTGCTGATTTTGAGTTTCACCTGGTTTTTAAATACATTCTTGGTTATTGTTCCTTTTGACCACTTTTTAACTTTTGTTGGGTACTACTTCCACTCAAAAACCCAGCTCGGTGGCCACACCTGTCACTGCACCACACTCAGTTTAAATTGGCTGATAAACCTTTTTAATTTATTCCAGCAATTTTTGACAAACATTGATCTATTAGACTGCTTATTACCTTTCAAAGAATTTGGTAACTCAGTTAATTTTAACAATTACAATAAATCTGTTTATCTGTTTAAGTGGTATGCTTCATATCACTCTTTCTGAAATGTTTATTATTCACTCTAAAATTGATCTCATTTTTGTTTAAAATTTGTTTGATTCAACACTGACTTAGCTCAAAGGAACCGAAAAGATAGTGGTTGCTGAATTCACATCCTTTGGAATTTCATGCTGAAGGCATTCAGCAATTAGATTTTTAATGTAAGCATATAACAATTATAAATGAATATTTAATTGTTTTTAAAGTGCAATTGAAAATGTCAGCTTCCAATTGCATTGGAATGCTTGATTAGACCATAATCATCCTGTCATTGACATTGATTGGGGAGATATGCATATTGATTGAGAGTCTTCTTTCTCCTTTCATAAATAACATATAATTTTCTTACTTTGCCAAGTGACTAACACTGATGACACTTTAAGATGAAAGCCCATTTCACTTGACAGCTTAATGCAGGATGGAGAAAGTCTGACTATGCAACAACAAACTTCAGATCAGAAAGGCTATTTTTTGTTTCACCCCATATGACATGTAACTAAAATTCCCAAGATGAATATGACTGTATATTTCTAAAAAAGTAAAAATGTTTTTTTTAAAAAAGGAAGTAAACATGAAGAGGGGAAATGTAGGAAAAAGGATATTGCCAATATATAAAGAGGGATTGATCAGTTCCATTTCACTTGTTCTTATATGTACTTCTGTCATGATTTAGCTGGTTTGTTTTTGTTTTCGTTTTATGTGTCCACATGCTATGTTTTCATTACCCTTGCGTGTCTGCCCTGCCCACTGTTTCTCTGTCTGTCCGTTTCACCTGCCCGCTTGTTCAGCTGTCACTTGTTTGCTCGTTAGTTCTGTGCATTTACACTCTGTTTATTTTGTTCTTTCCCAGTTTATCTCAGTGTGTTTCATCTGTTTTGCTACCAGCCTTTCTCTCTGTGTTTTTGCCTGCCTGTTTGTTTGACCCTTGCTTGTTTTTGTGACTTTGTTTTCTTTGGATTGTGATTTTGTTTACCTGCTGACTTTACCTGGTTTTGATCCATTGCCTGCTTGTTTTCTGTGTTGTCTTTGGATTGTGTTTTGGTACCTTTGCTGTGTCTCTCTGGGTTTTGATCCTGCCTGTCACTGACTTTTTGTCTGTGTGGCTGCGTAATAAACATGAAGTTTATTATTCATCTCTGTCTGTGACTAAGTCCCTTCCTGATTCATGACAAATTCACTGAACAAAAACAAAACATGACCACAGATGTACTGATGGAAGGAGAGGGGGCTGCTCTGAACAGTTGGCTACTGCTGTCAGTGGGTGTGTCCCAATACATAAAATGTATCCTCATTACACTATCACCACCCCATTCCTCCATTACCTCATCCATGCCCCTGAAACCAATTTTTGTGTTCTGTGTTGAGAACCAAAGAGTGTGAAATTACTCCCTTGGATGACATGCCCTGGGTGGCATAGTTGCCTACCTGTGACACAAGCATCACAGTTTTCTTCTGTTATTGCCACGGCAATTTCAGCATCAGTCAGTTATGATACTTATGCTACTTCATCAACAGTCAACATATAAGTCAACATATAAATTGGTAATGGAGAAGCAGATAAGCTCTCCCCAATCTCCACACACCTTCTCCTGGTTTCCTCTCTTCCACTGATCTCCTACCTTCATTTCCCCCACCTATTTCCTCAGGTAGAAAATAAGTGACAGTGGAGGAAATGAGTGAATAATTCTGCAATACACCCAGGGATTCCCTCCCTCACCCTGGAAAGCTAACAGGGCTTACAGCTGTGGCTTAACTCACCGGCAGGCTTGAGAGTCAACTCACTCATTCAGTTATTGTGATTTGTCAATCCACTCATCACCAGGCACAAAGTCCACACCTACCCCTGTGCCACAATAATATATATATTATTGAACCAATACTAAAACAGGCAGCCCAATTGAGCAATATAATCTCTTTTAAAAGGGGAACTTGGGCAAGAGAGCATCATATTATTCATAGAATGTAGAATAACTGTACAGTGACTTTGCATAACTCAAATTTCAAAATTCTATTAGCCACTCCATACAGGACGGTATAGGGTACAACGTACAGTTGTAGCACTGAAAACAAAGCAAAAAGCTATTACCTTTGTATCTACCCTGCATATGGTGGAAAGCTATATCCCCTTCTCTGCTTGAAAACATGTCTTGCTGGTATTGAACATCCTTGTCCATTATTCTGTTCATCACAGTAAAGATGTGAAAAAGTAACAGGCCTTCTATTTACATAAGTAACTAAAATAAATAGCAAACTAAGTCATACAAGTTCATCTTTTTTTTCTTTAACAAAAATAATAGATCATGTTTCAATCATCATGTCCAGCATGACAATTACAATTACAGACATAGAAGAGGCTAAATACCAAATAAATAGGTTTTTGAACAAGATAAAGGTCATAGTCATCAGCCACTATGAGAGACAGTTTAGTTATAGGTCCTTCCAGGATGTTGCTCTTGGTTTTCACTCTGACTCAGTGTATATGTGCTCTACTGTCAGGTATGCCATCTTGTCATTATTGGATAAAATCTATTATACCTGGCCCACTTCTCATAAGTACCATCGCACTTCTGTATTACAGGGATATCTGTGCCACTTTGCACTACAATGCACATTCACCCTGTGTCCATTTTCACACTGTACATTGAAATTCTATATCTATCTATTTTCTGTGTATTTATATTTGTCTGTATATTTATACATTTTATGTTACACTAGTAGTTTTGTAGTGGTTGCTGTCTGTGTCATGTCTGCCATGTAGCGCCGTGGGTGAGGAGAAACAATATTTTACTTCTCTGTAGGTTTTAACATATTGTGGAGGTGACAATAAAGCTGACTTGACTTGAGTAGCGCAGTCCTAGATGGAGAGCACTGCTGATTAGACATGTAAATTGTTACACCTCTCATGGTGTATTTCCCTATGCCTCTGAACTTTTCATGATTATTTAAGAAGTTATTTAAATAAACACCGCTGAAGACCTCAAAGGATTACACTAAAGCACCTTGTATCCATGGATGTAGTATAATGAATGTTTGATCAAATAAATTATTGGCAATGTCAAGGCTTAATGAACTCAGGAAACACATAGTTTTCTAGCATTTTCACCCGATTTTCTCACCCAAAACTCAGCTGAACTATTTCAGCCTTATGGGGCAATGCATTCGTGGCACTTCTAGAGGAAGCAACCTTAACAATGCAACTCCCGACTCACGTGACAGCAAGTTCACTTTTTTTTTTTCCACACAGCGTATATTCAGTTCATCTGTCCTTTGGGAGCTGGTCGACCAGGGAATGGCCACCACAGTGAAATGACACAAAGTTAACGTGCTCCCTTACCTTTTCTCAAAGAAGCTGGGCCAGTTGTTGCCTTGCTAATGTGGATCTTTAGCCATAGCCGGTAATGGCAGAGCTGGGATTCAAACGTTCAGTTGCAAGGCTCACGTCTGATTCCCAAATGTTTCTCAGTAAATCTCTTTGAAACACCCAGAGGCCCCACAATTGCATTATTTTACATTGCATTACACAGGGCCTTCATACACAGTAAAATGCTAGCCTGGGAGCCCTACAGTTGGGGTTTGAGTATCTTCAACAGACAGCTGAAGGTCCACATTAAACAAGGCAACAATCGGTACGGAGGTAAACCTTCTGTGATGTGCTTAACAACTGAAATTACATTAATACGAATATATGAAATGTCTGCCGGGTAGGAGCTTTTCATTCCAGATGCTTAATCGAGGCGAAGAAACCAAAGATGCAATTAGAATGCAAGCGAAGATACATTCAAGAGAAAACTAATTTAGACGGGGTAACATTCCGGCATAGCACTCGCCCGTAGTGGTAACCAACATACATGGTTTGTTTACATCGTCAGAGCTCCCTTGGCAACTCCCGTGTCAGCTGCGAGTCCGAAACTTTCTGTTCAGAAGTTAAAAGGATGCCTCCAAAAGGGAAGGTAAACAAAGATCTTACTGAAAAAACTGGCAAAACTAAATCAGAACGAGTCAATTCGCGAGAAAGGAATGCGGGGGATTCGCTGGCTGAATTCAGCAGGGAGTACTACAATATGCAGATACGGGACCTGGAACACCAACTAGGGAAGTAAGTGGCTGTTTAGTTGGAAGTGCGACTATGTTCATGAAGCAGTAAAAATTTAAATACAAAAACACGTGTAATCTAAGTTATTTTGTTTAAACTTCCATTAAAGGAGAAATGCTATTGACATTTTTAACGCTAAACGGACCGAGTGCCCTGTATTTCCCTACATTTCTTAATTCGTGGTCTGCGTCTCTGTAGTGTGAACATTTTTACAATGTGAGGCTTCCAAATGGCCCATTAATTTGCCACAGTACAGGATGCTTTAAAATTAAAAAGTAAGATGAGAGAACGTTCCCTACGTAGCATGCGCATCACTTGCCAATTTCAACCTTGGGTGTTGTGTGAATTTCCAAGGCAACTTCCTTGCTAATACAAACGATAGTGACCGTGAGTGTGAGGTTTTGCACATACAGCAAATGGTACAGTCCCAAAAGGCCACCACCCCTATCCTTCCGCAGTCCACAACCACCCTCTCCCTCCAAACATCACTGTACTACCCCAATACTCAGGCATCTGTTATGTGTTTAATCTAGTTTTGTATTTATAACCAATAGTATAAGATCAATGGCTTTTATAGATATTATAAAATGCTTTTCATATATACAGTAAAATGCTATTCTTCTCACACCTATCCTCAGGGGGTCCTGCTGCTCCTAATGTCTGATCTGGTCACCACTATCAAACCTTATTCAACTAATGAGGAGCTTGATTATAAGCAATTACTCCTACAGTCATTGCTCTTTCTGTGATACTGATACAGCTCCCTCCACAAATGTGGTAGAGAAAACACTCCACTGTGAAAGTTTTTTTGTATTTTCAGATTGTATAAACCCTCCACCTAAAATGTCAAATTCCACTTTTATGTGATGACTGAGATGCACTCACATCCATGGATTGTGAAAGGAATTTTTGCGGAGGTGCAGACAATGATGTTAAGTCCAACCACCACCATGAGAAAATAGAATACACTATAATTAAGACTATACAAAAGAGACAAAATTATTGCAGTAAGTCTTTATATATTATTATATACAGGATACATGGACAACCAAGTATCACCTCATATTTTTGTCACACTATCAGCTCTCATGGTCAGACAAATTAAGGGGAATTGGTATGATCGGTGCGTCAATACAGTATGTGAGTTAACTAATGAAAGAAAGCTGCATGTACAGTTGAGCGTATAAGGTACTATTTAGCCAATTGTGATTTGGCATTGACAGCATATGAGAGCAACTGGAGCTTGCTAACTTTGGCTGTCATTGCTTGTGCTAGCTATCAAGTTATGCCTAAGATTAACTATAATATTAGGTACATTCATGACAATTTCAATGCCAATTCAGTCGCAGAGAAGGGGGAAGGACAGACCGTGTTGTGGATTCAGTGAAACTGTTCATGTAATTCCTCTCTTGGCTACTAGAGGCATACTTATTCTGCCTTAAATTTAGCTACCTATAAGTGACAAGTTATATTTCGCTTAGTGAGCTTGTGCATGATTGATTATTTACTCTCTTCAGTAAATCACATGGGAGGCTGTCTGAGATCTTTTAAATGGGGACTAATATACTTATTTAAAGAACTATATGTCACCCAACACATTTGAATACCATTGCAAAAAGAAGAAAAATCTTATATGGTTTTTCCTGTTGTCTTTTTAGATATAAGCAGAAATATGATGAGCTAGAAGTGCAGCAGAAGGATTTCTCCAATCAGTACAGCACCCTGGAGAGGGAAAAGAAAGACATTGTGCTTTACCTAAAAAAAACACTGACTCAAAGAGAAGATGACCTTTCAGACCTTTCTGAACAACTTCTACGACTCCAGCAAGCAAAAGAAGCAGAGAAAGAGTCTTTTGAGAAGCAGTTGGCTCAGCTCCGCCAGGATTTCCAGGAGAATAAAGACCAACTTACATCAGAGAACATGGTCCTGGGTGTGACATGCTACCAAAACCTCACCTCATCTCACACTTACATAATCACAAACATAAAATACACATCCCATATTAAGAAAATACAGAATGTGTAACTCACACACTGGCACAAAAACTTAAATCTTATTTTATTTTCATAAATATTTCAACCAATTACACATTCAAACTGAGTAACAGGAAATTATCAAAAATATGCTCTTGGCAATTTTAATTAAGTGACTGAACATTAAATATCATTGTGTGTAAACTTTTGTGAACCTTTACATTCAGTAACGGTTCACCTCCTTGATCAGCCATGATTTTGCCTAAGCATTAACATTCGCTTAGATTTTTGTACCCCTTTTGCTCATCTTCAGGGTGCCAATAGTTGTGGATTTAACTGTGTGTAACAGACTCCAGAAAGTCAGAATATACATTCATCAGTCATAAGACACCTGAAATAAGACAAACTGATAGCCAAAAATCTTATAGGGTACAGGGGAAATGCATTAAATACCACACATGCAGTCATTGGAGCTCTGCATGCTTTTTGATGGATAAAATGCTGGGGTTAGTAAGGACGCAGCCCATACAGGTAGAAAAATATTTCCTCCATGTTCTGCTTTTAATGGTCTACACTCTGAAATCACTAGCTAGGGGATGTTTGGTTGTCTTGTGTTGAAGAGTTCAGTCTAAGTGCCATGTTCTTTATTCTCAGTGGGAAAGTTGGCCAGTCTAGAGGAATTCCGTGTGCAGAAAGATGAACTGATGGAACGCCTCGTAGCCCAGGAGGAGCAGCTAGAGAAACAACGAAAGGAGCACCAACTGGTTATACAAAACTTGGAGAGGAAGAATGTGCTAGACAATGACAAGTCAGTGCTCCTGTGACCATTGCAACTCATGTTTTTGTACAACCTCCTACAGGTTTAGTAGTTTCAGTGGTGAAAGTAGATTCGATTTCTAGCAGGCACTGTATTCCCTGCTGAAGCTTTTTAAGGACGGCGGGGCCAATAGTGGACAAAGTTGTTGAGCAGGATGTAAAGCATATTATGGGCTCCAAATCCAAGATTTTTAGTACTTACATTTTTGTTAAAATTGTGGAGTTTTTCATTTCAACAAGCCTGCAAGTTCTCATTTTGTATTCCTCTGCAGGCTGAAAAAAGAGATGCAGCAACATATAGTAACCATGGCAGCAGAGTTGAGGCTTGTCACAGAGAGAAAAATGCCTGATACAACCATGAGAGCAATCCGCGAGAACTTGTCAGTGACGACTCAGCTGTGCAAGCTTTCAGAAAAGACTCAGGAGCTAATAGAGGAGAACAAGGTCCTGAGAGAACGGGAAGAGCAGCTCAAGCGGGAAATGGCAGTCCTGAAACCTCTGCTGAAGGACAACACAAAAAGGAACCTCAGCAACCATAAGGTGGGTCTTCAAATGCCCATGTACCAGACAAGGGACTATTTAAATAACAGCTTAAATGCTGAAGGTGTTTACATGCATGTCTGTTTACACATTCGCACCTGTCACATGAATATATTGTGTAAAAAGACTTAAAAAGCAACTGAGTACAATCAACTTGGATTGTATTTGCCCAATTTTCCCACTAATTAGCAATCACTGTTTTAAATGGATTGGTGCTTGGTCTGCATGATGTTTCTGTTTTGAATGGTCCTTGTAAGAATTGATTTATCATTTTTTTATTTTTTCTGAGGTCTAAAAGGCTAAAATAAAATTACATTTGAAATCATTTGAAGCAGAAAGCAAGATTAGCCAAGGTCATTTAGTTTAAGTGTGCATCACCTGTTAACTCTGCCTGAATTTCCACAGCATATAAGCTTGGGATAGTAGACATTTATTGAATATACTAATACATGTAACTATTGTGCTATGGTTGACTTACATTGGGAACTGGCACTGTATTTCAGCCTCTTCTCCAGACAGCTGCTGTTCAACAAACAAACTCTCATAACACTGGCATAAACAAGGCTGGTCAAATTAGAGCCATTTTTTTAGGAAAAAGCATTTGGTAATTTTCCAAATTCCAGTAAAGGGCTGTATCTTCATAAGTTCAATGCCAGACAAAGTTTATATGTAATTTAATAATGGATTTTGGTAAAGCTGATCCTCTTTAGGGCTATCAATATAAAATTAGTAATACATCACAATTTGCTGTAATTATTTGCAAGTATTTGCACTTTCCTATACCAAATCAACCATCAAATCAGCACAAAGGAAGTGCATCAAATCAAGTACTATTGTTAAATAGTATCCTTATAAAATTCTTCCCCAACCCCTGGCCAAACTAGTTGACTCATCCTCGAGCAGCCATTCTGTAGGTGTTGGGAGGATAATTTTGCTTCAATCTTTCTTGAGTAATTTTTCTTAATTTTCATACTGCAGCTACGCCACTGATCACACTCTGTCTGTTGTTGGAGGAGGGCAAACTTAGTGTACACTCTGCTGCTGCAGGCACCTAGCCTGATGATTACGGGTCACTAGAGAGGGATGAGACCAACAAACTTATATGGCCATATTTAGCCTCTGTCATCCCTGTCAAAGCTAGGCTAATTGTTGCTGGGACTTGAACACCCAATTACAATGTTCACAGGCAAACATCTCACTCTGTGAGCCACCCAGAGGCCTAAGAAATATATTCTTTTTATTTTGTACACAAAAGTACTGCTCCTGTGAACTACAATTAACTTACAGTTTCAAAGTACAATCACACTGCAGAGACTTTGCAAACTGCATAGATTACCTTTGTTTTGTCTAACGTGTCATCTGACGTTTTGTAATTAAACTTTCCGCCTAAATCTCCATCTTTTTCCTCCATCTCAGCTAGCATCGAGAGGATATACTTAGACACTGTGTGTACATGAATACTATATCATCGTAATTGTGACACTTCGTATGAAGTGAAGTGGTTCATACTTTTTTTGAACAAGCTAAAGACACACAGCTCCGCTTTACACATGTACACAACATTTTTAGTGTTTGCTTTGGTAAAAATTTTGTTGCGGACTTTGCTGTAATGACACTGTTCGGGGAGCTCCGGCATTTTCTTTCAAGTTTGTTTTCACTTCCCAAATTGGTAGAATGAACTCCCTGTCACTGTAAGGACAGTGGATTTGTTCACAAAATTCCACTGCAAACTTAAAACACATCTGTTTAAACTGCACCTGGTTCCATTTAAAGCTGAACACTGATCATCATCTCCTCTACCTCACTATATCCTCAAACTAACATGACAACTTTTGAAAGCAGTTAAGGATATCACACAGATTGTTTGTAATTAGAATTTGTTATGGCTAAAATAATTTGTTAATTACCTTGGCTGTTTTAGCTCATTGCATTCACTTTTGTAAATCACTCTGGGTAAGAGCGTCTGCAAAATGCGTAAATGTAAACTGCATGCTGCGTCTTCTACTTCCTGTCCTGCTGCATCAGGCTCTTTGGCCACAGCAGTCTTCTGATACAAGCTCCCTGGTGGGTTATACGTGATTAGCACTGCACAAGGGGTTTTTTTTGCTCTCATCCGACCCATGATCAGTCTTGGAGTTGGTGGGTTCTGCCTCAGGTCTGTCCTGTCAGCTGCCCCGCCTTTGCACACTCCTGCCCTTTCTCTTCTTTCCCTTGCAGCTGGTGTACTTCTTGGAGTTGGCACCCATCAGTGCTCAGGCGTCAAGCTCCACAGTCTTGGCCTCCCACTTGTCTTTCTCTCTACAGCATCTCAGCTTTCTTCCTCTTACCTTTTACCAACATATGTACACAAGCTTTCTTGAGCACAACCTCCAACTTCCTATCCTCTCTGTTTTCTGGGTTTGTTGTACATCCCATAGACCCCGACACACATTGCTTTTAAGGTTTGCTTGAAGCTCATTTGTGATATTTTTAAAAATGCGATATATCATGCAGCCAAAATCCTTTGTCATATTTTTGAAAGTTTTTTCTTTGTCTGAGTCTGCATGATGGTTTTTAAACTGTGAGGGAAACACAGGAAGATGTCACCCTGAAATGTGAAAAGATTCAGGGCGCATTAAAGGACATGTTCAAGTCTGTTTTGGGAGAGTTTTCAAAGTAGCTACATTCATTTCCTCCATTATTGGGAAAGTGGGTGGAGGAAAGACACAAATTTCAATTTTCAGGGAGCAGAGGAGTCAAGGGGGTAGTGGAGGAACGGAGGATACATTTTTTGTGCATTGCAACACAATTTTTGGCCAGATTGGAACATGTATCTGGGAACTTAAATCCACGTTATACTGTCCATATTTTTAGTTTGGATCAATACCTTATGTTTTGCTGTTTAAAATTACATCAGTGCTCACTTTCAGAGACCAGCTGTTAAAGATTCCCAGTGTAGGTCCATAACAAAGGTATGACCAGCTTACTGCATACTCTGACTGTGACTTTGTCTCACTTTGTGTTAGGTGCTACATCAGCTGACAATGCAGTGTAATGAGCAGTGCATAAAGCTGAAGGAGTATGAGAACAGCCAAACACAGTTTTCCCGCCTGCAAGAGGACCACAATATGTTGCAGCAGGACGTCAAAGGTCTCAGGTCAGAAAATAGTTTACAATGTTTCATATTGGTGTGTGTGTGTGTGTGTGTGTGTGTGTGTGTGTGTGTGTGTGTGTGTGTGTGTGTGTGTGTGTGTGTGTGTGTGTGTGTGTGTGTGTGTGTGTGAAACAGAAGAGGCTAGTCTGTAGACTTAAGGGAGGATGCTACTTGTTTTGAGAGGAAAGAGGAAGACTATAAATTAAAAATATATATTTGAAATGTGATATTGCGGTCATGAATAAAAACACTTACATTAATAAAATCTCTTTGGTACAATAATTATTTTTTTCAACTCTGAAAAATGCAAATGCCTCAAAAGCTTCCTCATTTGGGAATGTTGGGATTTTTCCTTTGATTTTACCAATAACAGACTCCAAAGCTAACCTAAATCTAGAATCAAGGTGAGGTAATGAAAGCTCTCTTATTATATGGAAGGAAGCAAATAGGCATACTAACTAATCAGAAACACATGTGAAGCTGTTTTTACACAGATTGCTTGTATTTTCTTTACTCATTAATATGTTGTGGTGAATTTAAGGGGGTGTATGAGAATATTGTTGTAAGTCAATGAAAAATTTACTACTCTGTATCACCAGACAGGAGATTGCCTTATTGAGGGAGGAGCTGGAGCAGAACAACACAGAGGCAGAGAAGCTCACAAAAGACCTGGAGCGAGAGAAAGATAGAAGAGGAAAGCTGGAGAAAGTTCAGCAGGAGGTAGCCAAAGCCATGAAACAAGCTCTAAAGGTACAGAGTACACACAACTGTTGCACATGTATCATTATAAGAAAAAAAATCCCATGTAGACACTTTTCATAGGTAATCTTTCTGAATGAGCTGAAACACATAATTAATGTCACTTACCATGTGTGGATGTTGAATTTTATGAGGATTTTTAATTAGTAATCCTGCTAAAACTGCTATAACATCAACTGTCTGAGTGTTACCCATTTTCCTCACCCCAGTTGAACAATATGTTACCAGTCCAACCCACTGCAAACCTCCCCCATAGACTGAGGAAGAAGTGACCACAGATGTAACACTGAGTCACGTGGGCACTACATTTCACACTGATGCAACAATAATCACATTCTGGTTATGAAATCACAGATGTGCAGAGTCAACATAGAGGTAGTGAACAAGGTTGAAAATGGCAAAGTCCCTTGTTGTACACATGATATGTTGCGTAAATATAGGCAGCACACAAAATATGATAATTGGTTGAAAAAGACTAAGATTTGCTGCAAGACACTGGTAGTCTTAAATCAGAGAGTAACTGATTAAATATGTAGCTCCACCCATTTTTGGGTGCCTAACTTTCAAGTTACTTATCTGAAATGTAGCTTTTGCTCCATAAAAAATGAAAGTACTTATTCTTCCTTTCAGGAGGTACCCAAGGAGAATACAGCAACCACAATACTTTCACATCGCAATCAGTTAATGTGGAACCTCCTGATAGTGCTTGATAATGCAAAGCCTTGCCTGACTGAATTCATCAAAGAGACACAGGAGTACAAGACAGGCTAAGGCCCATGGAGGTTTGGCTGCTTTCCTCTCCCTTCAGTTCTTGATAAAACATTACCCACAGCTTAAAACATTTCTTGAGTGTCTTCCATCATTTTCAAAATTATGAAATAGTTATCAAAACTTGTTCCCCTACTGTAGCACCTTCAGTGTTTTTTGTTTCCTAAAAACAATTGAGAAGGTTTATGTTCTAGATTCTCTTTGGCATTTTATGGCCTTCTAGAACCTGGACTTTATTAAACATCTTAATAAACTAGCTCATAACTGCAAGTGTATGGTCATATATGCTTAGTAGTGTAAAAACATGGTTGTAATGTTGTGATTACAGTGCAGCATTTAGCCCAGAAATCCATCAAGTTTTGTTAAAAATATTACTACCACTGCTCACACATCCATCGCCACATCCCAAACCTTTTCCCTTTCTTTTGCCACATCCTCCCCTCCCTTCGTGCTCATTGTTTTCAGCATTGTTACTCTGGTTTCAGATAGCTACCGTCCAAATGCTTTGATAGCTATCTGGGTGCTGCTTAGTTATTTTAATGGGCACTGCCATGCTTATTTACAGGTCAGAGTGTGAAAATGTAGACTTTAACAATGAACTTATGATGCGTTGCTATAGTACAAATTGTACTATTGTGTCATGCTGAAGAGGACATTGATATGGAATTGTCAATATAGTATTCCATTAACTTCACAAAGTCATAATTGAACCATTATACATTAAAGATCAGAGCTGGAGAGTGGAGCTTTAATGTTTTAATGAAAAATTATTTTTACATCATGATGTCACTATCATCTATATATAATCCTGATTCATACAAAATTAAACTACAGTATATAAAATATGCACAGTAAACTGACAATCAACTTTCCTGGGGTCACCCCTGGACACATAGTGAGTTTGCATATACTTGATCATGCATGAGTTTGCTGGAAGCAAAAGACTGAGTTTATGTTCATTTTCAACTGTGAAACTGCAGACATTTTTCTGTAGCAATGCACATTTTAGTGGACACATACTTCAGCATAATACCTGCTGGAGAAAAAAAAAACAAGTTGAGCCTAACACAAAACTGCAACCACCATTCATCCTAATAAGTAATCTTAACTCTTTCAAATTCAGATTTTACATTTAAAACTATGGCCAAGGAAATTACTTCGATTGACTAGATAAAAATATACCATAAATACATTTAATGTTGTTCCATCCACAACAGAGACCAGCTTTTATTGCAAACCTTTGTGACATCATTCAATTCCCTCTGATGTCACATTCAATTAATTACTTTCATGTATTCAAGTAAATATAAAGAAGCAAAAAATTAGCAGGACAATATTAAGAAAAGCATTTTTCAATTCAAAATGTTTATGGCACCTAAGATAAAACTTATGGAGGTTGCTTATTTTTGCAGCAACAACCAAAAGACATTTCTTTGCAGCACTCTTTACTTTTGGAGGCACGTACCACAGTATGTAGGAAAAAAAACATCCAAATTCCTCATTGCACAACCTTCCATTAAAATACCTGTTCACATTGCTCATATATGTCAATAATCATATGACAGAGCATATTGAGGAAACCAGTTCCATCACTGATTGTGAGCAGGTATTGTAAAAGCAGTGGAAACTTTCGGCATGTTCAAGTAAATCAGGGAGAGTACTGAACCCCATGTAATTGTCCATTATGACTAGGTATTTTTATCCTTATAAAAAAAAAAAAAAAAAAAAAATGAAATTTGATGATGCATGTGCTTGACTTCATCCCACTGGGTTGATGGTCACTGAAGCCATCTGATCTTTGGAGGGGCTCCACTGGCGTGGACAGTGTCAATATTCATTCATTTTAGAGGCTACACTGATATGGCTGCATCCCTGTTTTCTAAACATAAAAATACATAAATCTGATATATTTTAAGCAACCCTGATGTTAAACTACACAGAAATTAATGGCATCAAAATAGTCTGTGTTCAGTGCCATCACCTCCTTTAGGCTTCCTCTCGTTTTAGACATCCATAGTTGAAGGGTATAAATATTGAATTAAAACCAGCTTTTTGAACACTATATCAACAAGCCCATCAAGTTATGGTTCCACCCAATCATAAGTTGCAAGGAAGCAATTAAAGGGTACAAATGTGTATGTCTGATGAAATATGCTTAGCAGTGTACTGCACTGGGTCAGGCTCACAGAAAGAGATTGACTTTTGCTGGAACTGATTTGCAGCCAGTGCTGGAAAAGAGTTGTCCATCCTTGGGTGTGTAGGTCATTGCATTTCCCACAGCCTCTACAACATCCCTGCGCTGGCATTCCCCGCGCTGGCACAGATCCCGCTGGGCACATCGCTCCACATGCCGCCGGTTCAGAGGCAGGAAAGGCACAAAGTGAGCAATCAGGTTTTCTGAAATAATCCTTGACTGGAAGAACCCACCTGTGAGGACAGATACAGATTTCTCAGAGGCCTACTGTACTGGCAGAAAAATCTTGCACACTGTGTGCTTGATTCCATGAAAAAGTATGTTTAATCTGATATAAAAGCTGAGATGTTGCTTCAACTTTTTACTTCGCTTTGCACTGACAAGGTTTCTCATAAAATTGCATTCATGACTATAGTGTAGCTATGTTTGATTACTTCACATTTTGTGTTCACCTTCACCTAATGTTGTGCTCATAACTCGATAGCAAAAATGTGTTTTAGGAAGTTTCATTTGCCTGGCTTTAACAGACAGAATAAACCTGCCCTCATTGTGCACAGTAGTCATCTGTTTCCAGTCAATTCATTGGTTTCATATTGGCTTTCCAAATCTCCAGTCCAATTGGACCAAATTTGGTCCTTATAATAAAAAGAATCAAGATACCACTTAAAAAATCAGCCAATAACTTTCAATCAATCCTCTGATCACCCAAATTTTAATATTTATCTAAACAGATCATGGTATTTTTCTATCAGTTAATTTTTTCAACTAGCTTAACTTCTCCACTTAAAACGTGCATTAATGGTTATTGCAATACCATGTTTGTCCTATAGATGGCAGACAAACCTGTAATATATTACATCATAAAATCATGCTTAATCCAAAACCTTTGACGGGAGGCATGAGACCCTGTTGATTTGACATGAATGGCCTTCTGGTCACCAAAGGCACAGGGTAAGGATAACTTGTGTATTTTCAAGTGAAACCAATTGAACCTGTACTGATCTTACTGTTATTTTTGTTAAACACATCTTGCTTCAGGGAGGACTCCAAGTCCCAAAGCTGGATGTCTTCTCGTTCCTTTCCTGCCTGCCTTGTCTCCATTGCTAACTTATTAATGATCTTCTCCCCAGCAGTGCTGTAAACACACAAGTTCATCAAGATTAGTTCACTCTCCAGGCTCTCACTCCTTTTCAGTCATGTACATCCTGCATGCAAGCAAAAGAATATAATCACTTTCTTGATGCATGCTGGTTAATTTTTATATCTCTGATGTAGTATCTATTTGTCACAAAACAGGAGTTTAGTGGCACTTTGCACATTAATGCTCTTCCAAGGCTTGAAATTAACTTTTTGGAGAAGAACCTATTTTGGCTAGTAGATGAAGAAATTAATCAGAGAGTGAAAACACAGAGACAATATATTTTACATAAATGTAAATCAATGTAATCATTTTAAGATTATATTTAACAGTCACATCTCCTCCCAGTTCTCTTCCTACCAGCACCATTAACTTTGCACTTATCAGTGGAAAACTGAAGTGTGCTAAAATTAGTGTGCAACCTGATTTGAATGTTAAAGGGAACACCACCTGAAATGTCTGGTAAAAATGCTGGTAGTGCTAGCTAATTTATTTGCTACAATACCACATTATTATTGGCTAGGTAACTGTTGACATTTGAAAATGTTTGAAGGCCCCTTTTTAATCTTAACTGTTCATGAAATTATGAACACATTTGTTTCTTTGAGGCTCCACTTTTAGCTCTTGAAGAAATTCAGGATATCAGGAATACTCATTAACAACTGAATATTCAATCAGCCAAACAGTTGCACCGAACATTTTTCAAACCCAGAATGCCATTTCTCATACTTAATGAAAGGAATACAGGAATAATTCGATTTTACTACACTACCCCACTGTGATAAATAGCTAGACAGGACCCATAATGTGCTTCAGAAGATACATAAATGGGAGGAACCTCTTTTGTTCTTAGCTTGAGTCAACTGTGTGTGGGCTCACCAAGGCCAAAGCTATAATCCCTTTTGATTCCTATACTCTATTTCACTGTGTCCCTGCAGCAGCAACCTCACATAATACTATCTTGGCAGAACTATTCACCTGCCCTTCACACCACCAAGTCACTATGTGCTAATGAGTACCTGCTATACATACTTTTATTTAAACTGCATTCTCAGGGATCTTTCCAATGTGTCTTAGTCCCATACAAATTTCATGTATTTATCTATTACAAACCTAATGGCTGTTTTGGTTGGAGCCTGGTTAACTAACTAATAGCTAATGTCAGTGGTAGAGAGTGCTAATGATTAAGCCCTTACCCAATTGATCAGAAAGAATTAAACTGATTGTGCTTAACAGAATTTGTAGGCTTGATTTTGACTGGTATTTAAAAACATTCTGAACACACGCACCACATGAATGAACCAGAAACAAAGTACCTGAGGGATATTACAAATCAGCAGAGCTGGGCTGACCCTTCACATTCATTTTTAAAGAAATATTTAACTTTGGTTTTGCATGTATTAGAACTAAATTGTCCATGTCATTTCATAAAATAAATACTACTGAACGTAAGGTAAGGACAAGGCCTAAAAAGACTGGTACAAGACCTGGTTCAGATCTGGAACACAGGGTGAACAGGAAATTGATTCTATGTCATTCCTGAACTTACACAAGACGTAAGAAAAGTATAGGTCTTAAAATAAAATTCCCATTTAAACTACAGTTTATAGTTATAGATATAGACTATAGATATAGTACATGTTATCACCTTTATAGAACTGTGGTACCACTGAAGATGTTCTTGGTCAGGGAGCCCATGGGTCCCTGCAAAACTGCATGATATAATATAACAGAAACTCCACAACTTCAAATGATCATATATGATGTTGATGATTTGATGTTTTGTTCTGCCTGTGAGATACATGTAATGATCTAAAAAGTGTGTTAATGAATATGTCAAATTTACCCATTTTCATTCTTCTGGGGGATGCTGTATTTGCCTATAGTAGTGAGGGAAGATATTCTTGCAAAACCAGAAAATCTACTTTGACTGCTATGGCAGTTATTACAGTAAATTGAACAGTTTAGTAATCTTGTTTTTAATTAACAGTATATATGATGGGTGTATTCAACTTGTTTTGATAAGTATTTTCAAAGGGCCAGACCGACAAATCCAATATTCAAATGTTTTTCTCTATCTTCATGAGCTTTCATCAAAATTGTAAAAGAGATTTTAATCTCAATGCGACAAACCTGGTTAAATGAAGGTTCAATTAAAAAAAAAAAAAAAAACTTGTATCAGGTTACCTCTGACATACGAAATGGCATACACTCATGGCAGGTGCATGACAGAAAAATAGATGGAGTAACAATTAACTATCAAGGTAAAATTTGACTGCCAGTAATTGTCTTTTTTAAACTGGAAGGGTTTTTACTGTTCAAAATATAATTCAATGACTTCAAGTGATTTACCTGGTAAATGTAGATGAGACTCTACATACTTTCAGTCACCCTTTCCTATTTCATGTACTTGTAAAATACTTTGACAGCAACATACAAGCTGTAAATAAATTTTGCCCCAAGCACTGACTGTCAATATGTTTTTTTCTTTATTTCAAGTACTTGACATATTTACTTTAAAAAATGCTGTGCAGTCAGAACCAGAAACAACATACAACTTCCTGTTATGTTCATTGGTGTACAGTTTTTAAAGAACATGACATATACCAGTGTCTCATACCTGATGAATATGTACATGGCCTTGCGATAGTTGGTCTGGAAGACAACATGTGAGGGTCCCAGGAATGGAACTATGACATCAATCACACCAGGAGGCATCCTCTCCATTTCATCAAAGATGAATATTGATCGAGCACAGGCCGTAAGATTTCCTTCCACCCACTGTTTGAGCACGGACTGCAAGCAAAGGAAAAGAGACAGCTGTCAGCAGCTGGCAGTATGGTGTAATCATTAGTAGGGATGTAAAAATCAAAAATGTTTCTTATCAAATAAATGTTATATTCATAAATGATCACGCAAGTAAATGTTTTGTAGTTTTTTATGAATACAGTGTGTGTTTTTATGAATACAAAGTGCAAAAGTTTAACATTTTATACTCCACCAAAAACACAACCACATATGGCTGGTTTTGAACAGATGTGCTTATCTGAGTCGCTTACTTGTCAGTTTTTTGTCTCTCTCCAGGTCGAAGTAGAGCCATGCAAAACTGTATTTGCACTTATCCTTATTGCTTTCACTCACTGTCACTGTCAGGTGGCTTAATCTCTGTCACTGACATATGAGGAATGAATGGCGAGTGCTCCATCAGGAATGTGTGTCATGTGACTTTTTGAAGTTTCATGATGAACGTTTATAAAAGATACAGCATCAACAGACTGAGTGATGGAGACAGCTGTAATATTTTTCATTTAAGCTTTTCAATACATATTTTGTTAATGTTTAAGGTATTGTTGGTGAGCAACCAGGTTTCTGGCTAAATATTTCAGTACATGATCATAACAAGGGCCCAAAAATAAATGGCAGCACAAAAGCACCACAACATCCATGATCCACCACCATATTCCATTATAGATACAAGATTATTTTCTTTCTATGCATCCCGCTTCTAAAAAAAAAAAAAATGTATCCATGGTGCGCATGGTATAGGAGTTTGATTTCATCTCATCTTATCTACTGAAAGGACCCAGTTCCAATCAAAATGGATACACCAGGAAGACTACAGGGCAGGTGAGGAATGCAAGCAAGGACCTTTTAAGCAGGAGCAGCAGGTACTGACAAGCAGCTGTTTCCTGATGCATCAAAACATACAAAAAAATGTTTACCAACTAAAAAAAGTTTGAGGATGCAGGTTGAGGGAAAAAGAATGGAGTTTGTGTTGTTTTGCTGAGTGGAGATGTTACCCTATATTCCTTGACACGGTCCAGCAGAGGAAAGTGGAGGGTTGGGATGAACTGATGGATATAGGGGCTGCTCATCGCTGCTCCAAACAGGCGTCTGCCCAGCATAGAACTGACTAATGTCTTGCCTGTCCCAGAAGCTCCATGGAAAGACAGCACCAGTGGCACATCAGGACTCTCCTTCTGCAAGAAACTGACCACTGCTTCAGACACAATGTCCTGTGCAATGTGCTGTCCATAAAGGTTTTTGTAGAGGTCCCACTCCAACCCTAGACACAGATGGAAAGACCAACAAACAAAAACAAACAACATTCATATTTACAGGAAAGCATTAGCTGTTAAAAAGTTAGCTGTTGTGCCGTTGCTCTTAAATGATGGCTTTCGGCTCCGGGTATTCGTGTCCTCTATGTGGTCGACTGCAAACACACTCAGCTAAGAGTTAGCTAAAAGTTCTCTCTGTTCGCTTGGGAAGTTAGATACAAATGAACAAACAGATCACTTAATAAAAATTTTATTTGATTACCTAACATGTTAGTCAGGTGAGAAGTTTTAAGTAGCTAGCGTCATGTGTTTAGTATTCAAATTGGCGTAACTTCCTTGATTTAGGGTACGGACTTGATTTGTTTTGCTTGACTCTGCAAATTGTTAGTTGAGACTTGAAGGTTAAGTACCTCTATTGCTATAACGTAAAGTACTAATCAATGTCAAAGGTAGGTTACATTTAATTTAGTTGACATCGTAGTAGTAAGTCGAACATGCAACTTCCCATCAAATGAGCTATCTTGTCAGTAGCAAAATCTCAGTGGTCAGAAATTTGACAGCTGCAATGAATTTCTTAAAGTTACGCCAGCAAATTACACGATTGTACAAACATCCCACTCTCTAAAGTGTTTAGCTGTTTAGTTTGCCGGTAAACGGACACAATTAGCCTAATTGGGATTAAAATAACTATACATGGTTCACTCTGTTTATTTACCTTGTATATCTGGCTGAAAATCACACTCGCAGCTCTCGGATATTGTGCAGTAAATTGTTTTCAGCTTCAAAGCAGTCACACCATGTAAAGAACTGTAGATTAATATTGTAAACAAACAATGTATCAAAATTTCGCTGACTTCCATTATTAATATGCCGCTAGCGACAACACTCAAGTATTTCCGGTTCACGGTCGTCATATATTGAATAAGTAAGCTAGGTCAGCACAGTGGGAAGGATCCAGTATATAGCCTTTAAAGAGTGATGGCGGACGACGATGCTTTTAAAGTAAGAAAATTTAAACGTGTTTGTGGTCTGATGCATAATACTATTTAAGATTGTGTGGAATGTTGTCAAATCTGCAAGTTTTATTGCTTGCAAACGAGTTATTCCACGAACACGTCAATACAAAACTTTATCGAGAATTCCATCCATATTTTGGAATTTACACATCAAATATCTTGCCCATTTCACCATAATTTTTTAACGTTAATGCAATTTCATATGGCCCGACAGAATACGCGGATTGCTTGATTATTCGATCCGTGTGGATTGTTTCAAATGTTTTAAAATGATTAAGTTCATCAATATGTTTTGTGTATTGAATAACTTAATGTTTCGTATATCTCTTAAACTTAACAGCAGTATTGGCTGATGATATTCTTTCAACCTCATAAATCCAAATTTACGAGGATAAGATTACTAAACATTCTAGAATGAACGTCGACGGTAATTTTACAGCTACCATGTTCCTCCGGCAAAATGTATGCCTTGTGTAACATGAGGGGAGTGAGAATGAATGTGGGAGCCAACTTTTGTATCGTTAGGTATGCGGGTAACAGTAGTATAGAGCACAGCAAAATTGTATTTCAGTAAAAGTACCAGCGCGCCACAAGATTTAGCTCAGGAATACCATAAAAGGTAAACCAATAACCAAAAAAGGGTTAAAAGATTTTGAGTTTGAATAACGTTACTCATAAATGTTTTGAAATCTTTATTTTAAAAGTTGATGTATGTGTAATACACAAACGAATTAGAATGTATGAATATGTAATATGTTCAAGTCCACAAATCCATAGAAACAGAAAAGACAGATTTAGAGGGGATAGATGTTGAAAAGATTTGCAGTTGTAAATGACATGTTTTGAATGTGCAGACATGTCGACTTTGTCACTTTTCGATTGTGACTTGACTGACCAATATGAATTTGCGATCATTGCAATCAGGAAAGAAGGAGGTTGACTGTACAATCAGGAGTGAAGTTGATTATCCAAGTGAGATGATGTCACATTCTGTGGACTTACGTAAACACAACCCTATGAATCCTTCATTGTCACCATGAATTTCCCAGACACATTTCTCTGAGCAACTGACTCAATGACAAGAAACAGGTGATATTAACTATGTTTTAAGTTTCTGTATTTAGTCAGTGACTTCAAAAGGATTCTAAGAGGCAGTCCAGATTTTCTTAGAGCTTGATTCATTTTTTTATTTGAACTTTTCTCCATTTTCCGAAATGAATTGGAAATGGATGAATCAAACATTGAATAGTTATTACTTAGCTAAGGAACTAAAAAAGCTGAAATTTTATAAAATGAGACTTGCAACAATCTTATTTTCCAGGTTACATCCCTAAAAGGAAAAGTGACACTAATCACTGGAGCCAGCTCGGGTATTGGTGCAGCTGCGAGTATACTGTTTGCCAAACTAGGAGCTCATCTTGCTTTGAATGGACGAAATGTTGAAAATCTCACCAAAATAGCCAAACAGTGCACAGATCATGGTGCAGATCAGGTAGGTTTCTTGTCAAACAATAATTTTGCACCTCTGAGTATTTGTGTGCATCTATGTGCATCTAAGGGTTGGACAAAAAATTTAAACGCACTACAATATATAAATAATAAGGACTAGGGCCTCTCTTCACCGTCTCAACAGCTTTGGTCATTTTTGGGATTCTATCTTACAAGTTCTGAGCTTTGTGTAGTGTGATATTGGATGTTTTTTTCAAGGACAAACACCTAATGTTCTTTTAGGGTTGAAGGAGGTGGAAATCTACTCAGTAACTATGAGATGTAGAATCCATTGGCCATCTTGTTTTGAATGTAAAATCAAATGATATCCAAAAATTTCCACTTTTATATTTTATCGGTCAGAGGTCAAAGTTCAGTGTTTGAGCAAGGTCTGTTGGGAAAAAAAGATCTTTTTCGAAGTTTCCTTCAAGCACTTCGTATCTAACCAGCTTTGACTGTTGGGCCCCTTGTCATTTTTATGTTGACAAGATTAACCTACACTTTATAAATACAGTCAAAGATCATACTTAATGGAGTGTGCTAACTGGCTTTGAAGTATTGCCTGGCAAGACAACAAGGATTTCTGTTATCCAAGCATTTAAACTAAAGTTCTGGCGCAAAAATCAAAGGCCAACTCACAAAAAGCTTTTAGGGTTTAAATACTGCCTAAGCATAAGAGCCACAGCAGATATATATGTATAATATTACAATACAATATATTAGATGACATTTATAGTGACATGGTCTATAGAAATGCCTATGCTACAGAAAAGTACCAGCCTCCCTGATGCAGAAATTCTGATACCATGCAGTATGTAACATGCATGCATCTGTTACCATACATGCATTATTGCTGGAATTGACTGAAAGCAATGTGCTGTCATGGCTTTACGAAACAAATTATAAGCTCTGACTGTACAATACAGATATTGATAAATTAAGCTGTCTTCCCAACTGGCAAGCTAGAAAGCGTGAGAACACAATGATGTTGCCTTTGTAGGTAAATTAGATCATTAAGTCATTGGAGATCCAGGATCTACAGTGCTATCTAAGCTGGGTCATATGTATTTCATCCAAAATGGTACATAGATAATGGTAACATTATACAACTGCAAAAAGAGAAAATTAGATTTTATGAAGGTATTTCCTATCATTTTACAATCAACAAGATGACCATTGGATACCTCAGAATTTACTGGAATTTACAAATTTGGCATTTTGAAAGGGTTTGCTTCGTTTTTCTCCAAAAATGAACCACTCCAAATGTTGGAATGCCTGTTGGTGACATTCAGCTTGTGTCTAAACCAAAATTTGTTTTTAAAATGTATAATTGGGCAACATATATAGCCTTGGAAAAAGACCAGTACAATTTTGCAGGGAAAATAGGCTAGCCTATTCATACATGCTGTTTTGGTTGTAATGACAAATTGTATTAATTTAGCTTTTTAACTTGATTAACAGAAGGCTAGCTTTCTTAGCTAGCTAACTAGCCAAGGCTACATCATATTTGTTATTGTGAGCTAATCATCATGTTGATGACGTCTGGTCATTTGGGTGAATTGCATCCATTCACACAAGTTGAAAAAAAATCCAACACTGTTAAAAATCTGTTCTGCTGGTTGGACATGAAAATCTGTACATAACTGTATATGTTACATACCTGTATAGTATATACTAACTGTATGTTAAAGGATATTTGCAGATATGTTACTAGTACATGTCATAGTACTAATCCTATCATCATATAAATAATAATTTCAGTTTAGTCAAGTCCTGTACAAAAAGTCTCATGTCTAG